>JASVEL010013170.1:0-310962 GCA_032618575.1 Nicotiana noctiflora
GGTGGAGATTGTGACGACCCAAAGGGTCATCACTTATTTTATTAATCATTTCGAGCTTCTGAGGAATTGAAAACCTCATCCTATGTTGCCTCGATTTACGTGCACGATCCGAGCATGTAACCGGAAAGATTTTGTGATAGAAAATATGAATTCTACGAGAAATTTGGATAAAAATGATATTAATATTAATATGGTTGACTTCGGTCAGCATTTTTGGTAAACAGACCCGGACCCGAGATTGGATGGTCCCGAGAGGTCCGTAGGAAAATATGGGACTTGGACGTGCGTCCGGAGTCGAATTCCGAGGCCTAGAGCCCAAGTTATGAATTTTTATGTGAAATTGTTTTTGATGTAATTATTAAAGGAAATAAATTAATTGACCTTGGTATCGGGCTCGTATTTTGGTTCCGACGCCCTGTAGAAGTCTTAAATATTATATATGTGATTTCTGTAAAGTTTGGTGACATTTGGATGTCGTTTGAGATGTTTTGGACCTCGAGTTCCAAGTTAAGAAGTTTTGAAAATCAAAAGTATGAAAATCATGAGTTTGAGGCTTGATTTGATTAAAACGAAGTGATATTGGCGATGTGATCGCACGAACAAGTCCATAATGTGTTTTTGAGGTTATGTACATGTTTGGTTTGGAGCCCGGGGGCTCGGGTAAAGATTTGATAGGCCGTTGGATGAAATTCTGAATTTTTGCACTGCTGGTTTTTCACCTAGCTGTTGGCTTCGCAATTGCGAAGAATTTCTCGCAATTGCGAAGGGGACATTGTAAGGCAAGGCTCGCAAATGCGAACCTTTATCGCAAATGCGAAGCCCCTTTTGACCCAGCCTTGTTCGCAAATGCGAACAATTGTTCGCATTTGCGAAAGTCCCGAGTGCCTGCCTATGTTTGCAAATGCGAACAAAAGTTCGCAAATGCGAACATTCCCCATACTGCCTTGGTTCGCAAATGCGTAACATTGTTCGCAAATGCGAACACTGCCTTATAAAGCATGTGTTCGCAAATGCGAACATTAGTTCGCAAATGCGAACATCCCTTTGACTGCCAGTGTTCGCAAATGCGAACAAATGTTCGCAAATGCGAACTTCCCAGCCTTAGCTTATTTTTCAAACTCCAGAAATTGGTCGGGGTTCGCAATTGCGAACCCATGTTCGCAAATGCGAACACAGAGACCTGAAAAACATGAATTTCAGTCATTTCTTCACTTTTTACAAAACCAAAACACCCATTTGCGATTCTTCAAGGATTTCTTCTTCATCAAAACAATTGTAAGTCACTTTTTACTTAATTCTTTCAATTCCTAACATCATTAAACATGTTTTTCATTAAAAATCAATGATTTTCATGGTAAAATTCTTGTTTTTGTTAGAAAATAGGTTTTTTCATAAATTGGGGAATTGGACCTCGAATTGAGGTCCGATTTTGAAACAAATTATATACATGAACTCGTGGGGGATGGGTAACCGGATTTTGGTCCTAACCCCGAGTTCCGACCATGTGGGCCCGGGGTTGAAATTCACTATTCCGGGCAGAATGTTGTAAAAGTTGTATTTGGTCTTAAGAATTAGTTTGTTGAGTAGAATTGATGATATTAAATCAATTGTGTATAGATACGATTGGATTGGAGCCAAATTTGAAAGAAAAAGACATTTTCCACGGAGTGAATTGTTCATAAGCATTCGAGGTAAGTGTTTGTTCTATCCTAGCTTGAGGGAATAGGATTATGTGTTATGTGTTATGTGATCGAGTGCGGTGTATGGGCCGTGGTGACGAGCATCCATACACTGGCGTCTAGTATGACCGTGAGTCGTTGGAAAATGATTATTTTGAGATATATTACAGATGAATTGTTATTGTTTCCCCCTTGTTGGGACTTGTTGTGAAGATAATTATTGATTTCCCTTGATGGGACGGTTTATGAATTGGTGTTTCTTTCTTTGCCCTTAACTGTGATTGTTATTTGGGTGAGGAAGAGTGATAATGCACGAAGGGTGATGCCGTGCCATGTTTATTTATTTATGCACGAAGGTTAATGCCGTTCCATGTTTATTTATTGATTATGCACGAAGGATCATGCCGTGCCCTGTTATTGAACCATGTACGAAGGATCATGCCGTACTATGGATGTGAGGATGAGAGTAAAAGCACGAAGGGTGATGCCGTGTACTTTATTTGCTTATTTGGTGAGGATGAGAGTAAAAGCACGAAGGGTGATGCCGTGCAACTGTTTGCTATTTCTTGAATCAATATTACTTGTGTTTACATTACACTTTGTTTTTCCTTGTGAAATTATTAACCGTGGTTAATTGTTGGATTCTTTAAGATATTCCTTATTGTGTTAATACTTGATTATTTCTTGTTATTTTGTGGTACACATATATATATTGAATTGCACAGGTTTATGTGAGTGTCTGGTCCTAGGCTTGTCACTACTTCGCCGGGATAGGCCAGGCACTTACCAGCACATGGGGTCGGTTGTGCTGATATTACACTTCTGTGCGTTTTTGCATAGGTCCAGGTTACGATCAGGAGCAGCAGCAGCAGTAAATAGATTGCGTGGGAGTTGATCATATTTGAGACCGAGGTAGCTTGCGGACGTCCGCAGGCCCGGCGTCTCTCTCTTTATTTATGTTATTAGCTGGAGTCTCTTTGTTCCGAGACAAACAGAATTGTGTTATATTTCTTTCAGACTTTTATGTGTAGTATTCCATAGTAGTTTGTGAGTTGGTGACTCCACGTCTTGGGTAGAGGATTTCAGTATGATTTTCACTTTGTAATTAGTTATTTCCATTTCGATAAAGTATTTCGCATTTATTTAATTAAAATTGTGTTAAAAACAGGATAGTATGAATACAGTGGCTTGCCTAGCTACCACGAGTAGGCACCATCACGATCCCGATATTGGGGAAAAAATCCGGGTCGTGACATGATGTCAAGGAAATTTGATTTCCAAGACTTGGCCACCGTGACCCTTACCCAGACTTGTAGTGCAGTGGTCTACAGACCCATAGCTGAGAAGCTATCTGATCCAGGTAGCTTCACCAACCCATGCACTATAGGGAATTATGCCTTTGCAAAGGCATTGTGTGATTTGGGGGCAAGCATTAACCTCATGCCCTTAGTTATTTATAAGAGGCTAGGCATTGGGAGAGCCAGGCCTACCTCTATGTTATTACAGCTTGCCTGACAGGACGGTTAAGCGTCCATTTGGTATTTTTGATGATGTTCTTATCCAGGTTGGGAAGTTCGTGTTTCCCGCCGATTTTGTTATTCTTGATTGCAAGGTCGACGAAGAAATTCCTATAATCTTAGGAAGACCATTCCTAGCCACCGGGAGAGCTCTAATTGATTGTGAGACTGGGGAACTCAAGATGAGGTTGAATAATGAGGAAATCATATTCAATGTGCAAAAATCCATGAGGCGCCCTAGTGAGTTCGCAAATTGCTCTCTCATTGATGCGGTTGATGTGATAGTGGAGACAGACGATGCAGAGTTGACCATTGAAGATCCACTTCAAGCATGCCTGATGAACTTGGAAGAGGTAAATGGTGAAAGTTTAGTAGAATGGGTACTATCTCTGGAAGGCAAGGGGTTTTGGGAGAGAGAGCTTGAATTCGAGCCTCTACACTTAGAGAAAAGAGAGACCCCTCCTGCAAAGCCATCCATAGAAGAGCCACCAAAGCTGGAGCTTAAACCACTACCATCTCATCTCGGGTATGAATTTCCAGGTCCTAACTCCACTTTACCTATTATTAGTTTATCTGGTTTGTTAGATGTGCAGGCTCAAAAGCTTATAAGGTACTAAAAGAATGCAAAACTGCCATTAGGTGGACCATGGCAGACATAAAGGGGATCAGCCCCGCATACTGCATGCATAAGATTCTTTTGGAAGAGGGACACAAACCTTCCAGGGAACATCAAAGAAGGTTGAACCCAAACATGAAGGAAGTGGCGAAGAAAGAGGTAAATTGGCTAGACAAAGGGTAGATCCCAGGTAAGTTTTCTCACCCTTCTATGGTATACATGTATTATTATGCCATGAGGACATGGCATGATATTAAGTGTGGGGTGGGAGACTTATCTTGTATTATATATTCTATATATTAGTTTTAGTTGTTAATATAAATAGTTGGCTTGGCCCGATGATAGACATTTGGCGACGGGTTTCTTAAGGGTCTAAGTCGGATTAAAAACACACAAAAAATAGAAAATTTGAAAAAATACAAAAATATGAGTAGAGGACTCTTCCTTATGACGGACTATTTAGGACAAGTACTCTTGAGGGAAGTAGTCCACGTAGGAATTTTTCTTTCTTTTATTTTCTTTTTCTAGGTAGTGTATCATCTCCCCTTGGTTTTTCTTTTGACCACGGTTCTTTTCCAAGGGTTTTTATTGAACCGGGTTAGGTAGATTTTTCTTTTCTTAGGATTAGAGGAATACGGGTAAAATGTAACCCCGAGTATGCACATTAGCAAAGCTTAATTGAACTTGAGAATGTATTTTCTAAGCTTGACTGTAGAATCTCAATATGCCTTAAATTTGCACAATAATGCTTGCTTAAACATCAGTAGGACTTTGTAGATGAGCCGGATTCCAAATGAGTTTCATGCTATGTGTGTGTGAGATTTTACTTACATTATATGTTTTACATGATACCTAGAACTTGCCCTGTGTGTTTGCAAAGTGAAATAGAAGTTGTTTGGTTGTAGAGAGGATAGAGGCATTTCTTTGTGCAACCCCATATACCAATAAACATGAATTCACCCATACATTATATCTTAGTTAACCCATTTGAGCTTAAAGCCTATTCTTTGATAACCCTTGAAGGTTCTTCAAATTATTATATTTGTTCTACTTTAGCTCCTAGAAGCACTTGTCTTTAATTGAATATGAAAAAGTCTAAGTGTGGAGTAAAGGGAAATTGAAAAAGGAAAATCAAGAATGAATGGTAGAAAATAGTGAACTGGCCAAAATAATGTAAATGTGCTGCAAAGCAATAAGAAAAAAAAACAATTTTGAGAAAAAGAGCTAGATCAATGTATTTATGAAAATTAGAAAGGCCAGTTACACCAACAAAAGAAAAGTGGGGATTAAAAGTAAATAAAGGTGAAGGAATGTTTAGAGGAGACATAAGGAGGAAACAAAAAAAAGGGAAGTTGTGAAAAGGAAAAGAAAAGTGCTTAGGGAGGTTAGTCACTATAACCAAAATTATCTTACCCGTCCCATAGACAACATTACAACCCTTAAATACCTCTTGATCTATGATTGAATAACTCGATTAGTGGAGTATTACACTAGGGGCAAGCCTATGGTGTGTCTGTATGCATATGAATGTTCTTTGTTGAGAGTGAGTGAATTTTTTTCAATATTTATAAGTTCCATGTATTTGAATGGTTAATGTGTGGGAATTTCTCTCAATAAATTGTGTGAGGGCATGTAATTCAAGAGGAAGAAGGTAAATTAGCAAGTTTTTGGTAATAATTAGAGTAAGCAATAATGTGTTGGCATGAGAGTTTACGGTTAGGTAAGGATTGTGCATATCTTAGGTTAATCATGAAAAATAGCTTTTGTGATATAATTTGGGGGAGACATAAATAAAATTGGCCTAAAGTGTGATTACGGTTGCTCGAGGACGAGCAAAGGTTTAAGTGTGGGATATTGATAATAGGTGAATTTGACTATATTTATGTCTTAAATAATCATGTTTTATTGTTGTTTTGATATTGTTTATGATGAAAAAATGCTTTTATTAGTGTTCTTAGTGTGTTATAGGTACACTCGAGCTAATGAAGACTAAAAGAGCAAGTTTTGGAGTCAAAAGATGGTGAAAAAGGCCAAAATGTGGTACAAGTCAAGAACTTATGTTGAAAGTAGCCGGGAAGGTGTGATTCCGAGCTATATGGATATTATGGAATAAATTTAAGTGATTTGGAGCTTTGAAGTCTGAGTAAAATCTCAAGGAATTAAGCCGGGATCGAGTTCGGGGGTCAAATTTGATTAGTGTAGAACAAGCGAAGAATGGATGAGGCATATTGTGAACTGTTTAGTAAATTGGACATAACATTTCGCTCAGAACTCCAGTTCAGCTCCATAATATACGGTTTTAAAGATAATTCAAAGGGCTACAACTTTCATGTTTTGCGTTTTCCCAAAATCGCAATGGAACAGGGTGCAACACCGCGGTTTCTCTGCGACTGCGGATGAACCGCGGAAAAATAGGCTCTCTGAAGTTTTACTGTTCGCGGTCCGTCCGCGGCCGCGAACGAACCGCGGAAGTTGCCGCAGCAGCAGTCCTAATTGTACTCAAACTTAGTTTTTTTAGGCCTAAAACCTCTATATAAACTCCTAGTTTGCCCCATAGAGGCATGTTGTCTTTAATTCATTACTTTTGCAAGATTTTTAGTAAGAGAGATTCCTCTCAAACTCTTTCTTTTATTTTATATCAATTATTTCTTTATGATTTCAATTATTATTCTTGTTTCTTCAAGCATGAGTAGCTAAATTCTATTCTAAGGTTTTGATGGAACCTATTGAGTGATGAACTTATCGTTTATGTGATTACAAATTGTGACTTAGATTTCTATTTGTTTAACTTCGTTCTTGTTGTAGTTAATTGGTAGACGTCCCAATTAGCGGTGCCTATTTAGTGTGCATAACTTGGAAAAGAGTGCATATTTAGATTTATTGTTGAACAACACCACACCTAGGTTATTGGAGGAATCTATAACTTTAGGCGTAAAGACGGGGTTAGGAATAACGAAGTCTTGGGTGCAATCTTAAGTGAACTATTCTAAATTAAAGCTAGCTAGGGTAGCTCGGGAGAGTGCACTAGTAAATTATTGTAATTGCTCGGGAGAGGGTTACGATACACATAGCATTCATGATTGATAGAATATATTAACAATTTGTATGAGCATAACGATAAGGGATTCCATCAATAGGGGAAATCAATACCTTAGTCCTTGTCATAATATTATTTTTACTCTACATTCAATTCTTTCTTTCAAGCATTCTTAATTATTGCAAAGTAGATATTCGAAAATCACACAAATATATATTCAAAGTTTGGGAACTTGATTCGGAAGTACTTTTGGGGTTGTGATAGTTGCAATTGGTAGGTTAATTCTCTGTGGGATCGATCTTGGACTTATTAGACCAGGTTATATTGACTACGACCGTTGCTTGGACGTGAATCAATAGAGCATCAGCAGCTAGGATAAACAAAGTAGGAGATAGTGGATCTCCTTGTTTTACCCCTCTAGTGGATTTGAAGAATCCATGAGCTTGGCCATTTACTAAAACAAAATACCAATTGTTAGACACTATAACAAACACCATGCCTATGAATCTTTCTAAAAGTCCCATCCTTCTTAACACCTTGGTCAGAAAAATCCATGATAATCTATCATAAGTCTTTGTCATGTCTAATTTCATAATCACATTTTGCCCAGCTTTTGTTCTTAGTCTTATGTCTGTGACTATCTCTTGAGTTAGTAGTACATTCTCAACTATGCTCCTTCCTTTGACAAACCAGATTGCTCCTTAGAGATTAAGGATGGCAACAACCCTACCAGCCTTTCATGAATTACTCTAGAAATAATCTTGTTAGAGAAATTGCTCAAACTAATTGGCCTCAAGTCTGAAAAAGTACAAACCTCTTTTTTCTTAGGTAGCAAGACCAAATTAGTATGTGTGACACACTTAGGCAAGTCATGCCCATTAAAAAATGCTCTTACCATTTCCAGTACATCTCCGCCAATTATATCCCAACAGGATTGGTAGAATTTACCTGTGAAGCCATCTGGTCCACCTGCACTCTCCCCATTGAGTCCAAACACTGTTGCTTTAACCTCTTCTAAAGTAGGCTGCTTTGTCATCTCTGAGTTCTATTCCAGATCTATTAAAGGTGGCACATGGTCAATAATATCAAATGAAGTAGGGATTGACTCTTTAGTGAATTGATCTTCAAAGAATTAATTGCTTCCTTTTCTATCTCCTCCTCTTCTTCCATCCACACTCCATGGCTATTCTAAATTCTTTTATGTTGCAACTTCTTCCTTCTTCCCCTAACTTGGGCATGAAATAATTTGGTATTCCTGTCCCCATCCTTGAATGAACTCATTCTTGCTTTCTATTTCCAGAATTTTTCTTCCAAAGCTAGGACCTTTATAAGATCAGCTTGAACTTTTTGCAGTCTTTGTCTATTCAACCTTGTAGGATTTGCCTCAAATTTCGCTTCATGCAAAATGACAACTTCTTCCAAACTAGCAATCTTCTGAAATATATCTCCAAAAGTCTTTTTGCTCCATTCTGTTAGTATCCTCTTGAGCTTTTTCTATTTATGGTTAAATAACACATAAGGATTAGCACTGAAATCAGCCATCCAGTGTTGTTTCACCACTTCTTTAAAAGAATCATGCTCCACCCAAAAATTCATGAACTTGAAAGGTTTCTTCATAATAGGTGCTTCAAAATCACATTTGATTTGAAGAGGACTATGATCTGAATCTATTTTGGGGAGATGATGTACCTCAATGCCTGGAAAGGCCTGTTGAAACTCACCATTTGCTAGACACCTGTCTAGCCTCTTAAAGATGCAATCTTCTTCTGATCTTCCATTCCACCATGTATATATGCTTCATTTGAATCCCTTACAAGTGTTCATACTGTGTCTGAAGTCATCAGTTTCCTTTAAGGAAACTGGTAGACCTCCAAATTTCTCTTCCTCATCCCAAATGACATTGAAATCTCCTCCAACTAACCATGGAGTTGTCATATCTTGTGCCAAGTAATATAATGAGTCCCAAAGTTCAATTCTTTCAAACACATCACACTTAGCATGCACCAAAGTCAACATGAATTCAAAAGGTGATTCTGTCTGAAATAACTTCAAGGTTAATTATTGTACCAAATTGTATACAACAGTTACCTCATATACCTTATGTATGAATGCCCAAATCTTGTTTTACATATTAGCAATTTCCTGAGAAAAACCAATTGTGTTTCTGTATCTTTTCAGAGTTCTAGCCTGCTGCATGGGTTCCATGAGTCCAATGAACTCATAGTGATTCTTTCTGTGCATTTTGATGAGAAATTCAAATGCCTATTGTGTGTTAACTGACCTTATATTCCAAATGAGTGCATCCATTACTTTTTGGATTGAGAAAGTGACAAATTCCTCCTTGTTTGAATTCCACCTATAGAAATAGAGGTGTTATCCTTTTGCTGTTTCTTGTTTCCTTTTGTTAGAGGTTTCACCTTGTCCATGTGCCTAGGTGAAATATCTGCTTGCTTGGATATATTCGTAAAATTCTGAGTTGTGGATTCTTGATCCATGTCTTGGCCATTTATACATGTATCTTCTTCTACTTCTTCATTATAAGCTGTGTTAGCACTTAGGTGAGTTTGTTGGAGAGTATGTGGCATTCTCTCCCCTCTTTTTAACACTTTCAACTACTGTTGTTCCATAGGTACTATGTTTTGACCTACAGCTTTGACATTCTTCTCCTTGTCACCGGTGTCCTGCTGCCTTTCTTCCACAGTATCCTTGTGATTTTCCTTTTGTACTGTTCCTCCAGTATCCACTGCTCCCACTGCTATTCTTTCTATGTCTTGTACATGCTGCTCAAGATTTTCTTTTGCCTCCATTGTATGGCCTTGTTCTTTGTATGTAATTTGTTTTGCAATATTCTGGTTGTTATTATCCTTTATGCTCACAATTGCATCATCATTAACACTTTGTTCTTCATCCTCTTTGTCCTCATGAATTGGTTCATCATCAGCATTAGCCTCTAGAGGTACAATATCTGCATCTGAATCATCTTCACTTTGATCTGCCCATAGTCTGCTGCTACTCCATTGCAACTTCTAAGCTGATTTGTGCATGAGATTGTCATTTGCTTGGACTTCTGGAATATTAGGCATCACTTTTTCCACTAGTGTGTCCTGTGAATGGACTTCCTTGCCTGAAGTATTCATTCTAACTTGATGCTCACCTGAATTAACATTGAAGGCTCTCTGTACCCATTGAGATGTAGTTTCCTGCACACCTGCTCCTCCATTAATGGACCCTACCTCTGCTGACTTTTTATTGTATGCTCGTTCCATCTGATTGATTTTGTCTCCTGTATTTTGTGCCAATGCATCTGTTAGTTCCTGAACTTGTTGTTCATACTCTTCCAATAATTTGTTCTTTGTTAGTGCTTTGTCTTTTTGTTTGTCAACATTTGCTGGTGTGTCATAAGCTGCTCCCCTAGTAACTGTATCCTTTTTTCCATTCTTTCCTTTAGTACTCCCTGGAGATGTTGGATTAAATATTGGAGCTGCAGGGATTAACTTAGATTTAGGCAATGCATTTTCTTGCTCTACCAAAGCTAGTTGTTTTCCTTCCTTTTCTTCACTGTTCTCCACTTCTAAGATTTCAAACTTATTAGTGGTTAACACCTGTTGAGGAACCTCTGCACTTTGCTTTCCAACAAGTACAATTGCTCTTTCTTCCTCTCCAGTCTTCTTCTCCTTTGCTTGGTTTCTTCTATCTCGAATCTGTTTCCATTGCGGGCCCACATTGCCCAAAACCTTCCCACCTGTTAGAATCATCATTAGTCCAGTGTTATTATTTGTTTCATTACCCTCATGGACCGTGGTGTCTGGATTCTTTTGCATCTCCTTTCTATGCACCAGTAATTCAGGATGCACCCTCTAGCATTCATCCACATCATGTCCCTGTAATTTACATTCTCTACAATATTTAGGAAGATAGTCATATTTAATGGCCACCCATTCAGTTCTTATGTCCCCAGTATTTTTATCAACAATGTCCATCCTTACCTTCTTAGGAAGATCATCTAGCAAGTCTACTAGGACTTTTACCCTAGCACAACTTGGCCTTATCATATTAACTGATGCTTGATCTAGATGCTAAGGGATTCCAACAGAAAGCTAATGAATATAAGCACTCCTTAACAAAATATGTAGGTAGTAAGTTGGGGAATGATATCCATGCCATCACCTTAGGTGTCTCTTCATCAATTTTAAACTTAGTATCATATATTGGCGTACGTAATTGATAATCTTCCCCATATTTATCTTAATATAATAAGCTACCATTGAGGAAAAGTTAACATAATCATGCCTTAAGGAATATCTGATAATTATATGCCTGTCCCTCAATACGCCTATATTACATTCACCCTTTATGCCACACTGCATTGATAAAATGCGACGTATTTCATTAATTTCAGGCCATCGGTAAAAAAATTTGCATACCACTACGTGTTTTAATCCTACAATGACATTCATGCAATCTACTTTTGCCTCCGTAAAGTATACTAAAGGGTGACCTTGAAAAAACTTTGCACGTCTAGGCAATATAGGCTCGACACCAATTGCATGCTCCTGCGTTGGGTTTTTCCTTGTTGCTGAGTTAACAGCCTTGGCGTAACTCATGGGCTGTTGCTCGTTAGTGGGGATTATGGGCTGGGATTTAGGTTCGTTGGTTATGGGATGCTGGGTCGAGGTGGAAGGAGGCTGACCAGCCTGTAGGGGTGGCTGGCCGCCGGCCATTGAGGCCATGGCAGCAAAAGGCGTGAACTTTCTCTCTCTAAAAAGTGAAAATCGCCGGAGCCTTTCTCTCTAGGGTTCTTGTTTGTTTTACTAAAAATTATGTGGTTAAGGGTATATTATACCATGTAAATTAGTTAAAATTATGGATTTAGAGTAAAACCTAGTATTTTGATAAAAATAAGATTTAACCACGAAATTCTTTAGGAAATTAAGTAAAAATCATGTATTCTTTACTCATAGGTAATGGGTAACAACTTCCCTCGAAAGATTTTGCAAATCCGGACACTTGGTCTTGGGGATGAATTTTAGGAAACTTGTATTTAGGATCGAAAAATTACTTTAATAGTTAGAATATGAACTCTTGAGTTTGTATTGACTAGTTCTTACCCCGATTTTAATAGTATTGTATTGTTCGGCTCCGAATTGAGGGTTTGAGCGCATCCTTGAAATTGGAAGTAAGCTTTGGAGGAAGGTGTATCTCCTTTCTAACCTCGTAAGAGGGAAATAACCCCCTAGGTGTATTAAATAAATGTATGTGACTATTTGTGGGGGTAATACGTGGAGATCAGAGTCAGTGCGTTGTTACTGTTATGCTAATTGTCCGAGTAGTTTAGGACTCGTATCATGTCATACTAGCAAATATTTATGTTCTTACTTGTTACTGTGATCACTTAGTGCATGCTATAAATTGTAAATAAATATAAACGGACGAACACACTTACTTGAAAACTTGTATGAATTTATTTGACTATAAATGAGAAATGTGTGCTTACTTGATAATAAATTACTATTTGTGTATTGGGACGATCACCTCGATAGAAAATAGATGCATATATGGTTCCATTCGACCCTCTGGCAGTGCAAAACTAATTATTATGTCGGACGTGTTCGTACGGCCTCAGCATAATGTGCCATATATTTTGTGGAATTTTTCCATGTTATACTCTGCTTAAATGCTTGAAATGTAACTTAGTACATGGCATGACAGAAATTGACGTATTGTGAAGAAGTAATATCTTATTTCTCTTTGTTGTGGGACTGCCATTATATCCATGCTATTCATGCTTAGCATAACACTTAAATATTATTGATATTGACCTTATTAAGTGTCAAGTCGAACCCTTATCACTACTTCTTCGAGGTTAGACTGGATACTTGCTGGGTACATATTGTCTATGTACTCATACTAGGCTTTTGTACATAACTGTACAGGACCTAAGGCAGGTGCATCTAGTTTCCCATCCAACGCACGTTCCTATTTCCTGATTGAGATCTTACATTGAGCTTCCCCTTCTGAGTCGTTCAGGAGAACACCATAGTTCTCTTCTTTTGTTTTTTATGTAATGTCTATTCTATTTCAGGCAATAGGATAGTGGTATTTTTGTACACTCTAATAGTTGACCTAGTACTTATGACACTAGTTCTTGGCACACACTATGTAGTCTATTATTTTGGGTTCTATTTCTATTATTACGAATTTGTTAATTATTGCTTATTTTAAACTAAAGATTTGGTAAATGACGGGGTTGGTTGGTAAAAATTAATGAAAATGCACTAGTTGATTAGAGTTGGCTTTCCTAACGACGGTGTTGAGTGCCATCACGACTTATGATAAAATTTGGATCGTGACAACAACCAATAAAGAAACGCACTTGCCTTTAATGACTTCTGCCCCCAAGCTTTTATATAGCTTGAGACCTGCAATCATGACCTCATACTCGGCCTCATTGTTAGTCAACTTAGAAGTTTTGATAGATTGTCTAATAGTGTTACCTATGGGTGGCTTCAAAACAATGCCAAGCCTGGACCCTTTCACCTTTGAGTCACCATCTGTGAAGAGGGTCCATACCCACGATGATGTACCCGATTTTAGTAGAAGTTCCTTTTTCAGGCAGAAAATCGGCCACGAAGTCTACTATAATTTGAGACTTGATGGTCATTCGGGTTTGATATTCAATATCGTACCCACCAAGTTCTACGGCCCATTTGGCCAAACGGCTCGATAACTCGGGCTTGTGGAAAACATTTCAGAGAGAATAAGTGGTTATCACAAATATGGCTTTAATTTTCTAGGTGCGCTTATTAGTGCAAGTGCCAATTTCTCGAAGTGTGTATACCTAGTTTTAACATCTCCTAAGGTTCGGCTTACATAAAAAATAGGAAACTACGTACTTTGCTCTTCTTAAACTAATCCACCACCTACTGCTATTTTGGACACTACCAAGTATAAAATAGCTTCTTTTTTGCCTTTGGAGTGTGGAGCAGAGATAGGATCGATAAATATCGCTTCAATTCCTCCAATTCTTGGTGACATTCCAAGGTCCATGTAAAATTATTTTTCTTTTTGAGTAAGGAAAGGAACCTGTGGCTTTGATCCTATGACCTTGAAATGAATCGGCCCAAGGAAGTAATCCATCTGGTTAGACTTTGCATGGATTTCACACTGTCTACGAAGGTGATATCCTCGATGGACTTTATCTTATTGGGGTTGGTTTCGATTCCCCTATTTGATACCATGACGCCGAGGAATTTGCCTGAGTCAACCCCGAAGGCACATTTTTCAGTTTAAGTTTCACATTGTACTTCCTCAAAATTCTGAATATTTCCTGCAAATGAGTTAAATAGTCCTCTACGCGCAAGGACTTAACTAGCATTCCAACAATATAAACTTCCAATGACTTACCTATTTGTTCTTCGAACATCTTATTTACTTGGATTTTGTAAGTAGCTTCTACATTTTTTAGCTCGCAGGGCATTACATTGTAATAGTATGTTCCATACTTGGTGATAAACGAGGTCTTCTCCTGGTTTTCCGGGTTTATCAGAATTTGATTGTACCTAGAATAGGCATCGAGAAAGGTAAGGATCTCGTGGCCAGCGGTGGCATCGATTATGTGATCGATGCTAGGCAGTGGAAAAGAGTCTTTAGGGCATGCCATGTTTAAATCCTTGTAATCTATAGAGATTCTATGTTTGTTTCCTTTTTAGGGACTACGACTACATTGGCTAACCACTCGTAGTATTTTACCTCTCGAATGGACCCTATTTTAAGAAGTTTAGTTACCTCATCCTTTATGAATGCATGATTCACCTCGAACTGAGGCCTTCTCTTTTGCTTTACCAATTTGAACCCGGGGTCCATGATTAACTGGTTTGTTGTTATCTCCGGTGGGATCCCTGTCATATATAAATGGGGCGAAGTAAAACAATCTATGTTATCGATAAGAAATTGAATGATTTTATTCCTGAGTTTGGGGGTTGACCCCGTTCCCAAGTATACCTTTCATTCGAGTATATACTCTATCAGTATCACATATTCCTGCTCCTCGGCCATTGACTTTGTTGCACTGATTCTTTAGGAACATCAAAAGTTCTAGGAATAAGGAAACCCTCTACTTCGATTACTTGTTTCTCTGAATTGGTTGAGGTTGGGGACGGTGATTGCTATTTGGATATCTGCTTATCTTTGGTGCTCAATTTTTCATAGGTCAAAGGTGCTGATATCAGCGTTACCTCGTCAACTGCAAATATTTCCTTTGCAACATGTTTTTCCTCATGAACTATTTTCACACCATCCGTTGTTGGAAACTTCATCATTTGACAAAGGGTCGATGGTACTGCCCTCATGTTGTGGATCCATGGCCTTTTGAGCAGTGCATTATATCTCATGTCACCTTTGATAAGATGGAATTTTGTATCTTGGATGGTTTCAACCACGTTTATTGGTAGGATTATCTACCCTTTTTGTTTCACTTGCCACATTGAAACTTTTAGTACTCGAGATGCAGGCACAATTTCGTCTTGTAGGACGAGTTGCTCTTACGACCCTCGATCTGATTATGCTTTCTGAGCTACCTGGATACACTAGGGTATGATTAACTTGAATTTTATATCACAAAAAAGACATTAGCAGGGTGTCGTTTTGTGGCTAAGAAATGACTTTCGCTTCTTCATCATTGAATGATAAAATGCCTTGGGTCACATAATCTCGAGTCTGCTTTTCTTTGATGACCGACACATTAGTACGTTTGAAAGTAGGCCCTTACGGGACGTCGACCCCGTCGGCGGTCGTATGAATAATATGTTGAGCCTCGTCCTACTTGTTACTTATGTTGGCATCTCTTTCTCTGAAGTGATACTTAGCTCGATCACTAAGGATCTCTTAAAGGTGGCCCTCATTGAACAATCGAGCAACCTCCTCCCTCAGTTGTCTACAATCTTCAGTCCAATAGCCATGTGTGCTAGGATATTTACACATCAAATTTGGGTTCCTCTGAGAAGGATTGGTCTATATAAGACTGGGCCACTTGGTATCTTTAATCCTTCCAATAGAAGACACAATCCTTGATGCATCGACACTGAAATTATACTCCGATAACCGAGGCTCTTCGATGGTATCGACGTGCTTATAAAAACTGCTCTTACTCATAAGTGTCCTAGAATTTTGTCCTCGATTGTTCCTCCGATCATTCCAGGGAGGGTTGCATCACGAGCCATTTTTCCTTGGATTCGCGATATATGATTGATATCACTCCATGTTCGGCTTGGGTTCCCTATTGATGTCCCTCTGAGTTTTAACTGCTAACATGTTTTGATGTAATAAATCGGAAGGGGCTCCTAATTGGTCAGCCTCAAACCTGATCTATGATTGATATCGGTTGTGCACATCTGCCCAGGTTATAATTGGATACTCGACCAATTTTTCTTTCAACTGTCATGAGGTTATCGAACTCTGCTCGTTCATCCCTAGGGTGAAAGGCTGAACGACCATATCATCTGTTACCAGTGGCAAATCTGTGCTTTCTATTTGAATTCGGTATGCAAACTCCCTTAGCATTTCATCAGCCCTTTATCTTATCTTTAAAACGTCTGATTTTCTTATTGCGAACTTTATGGCCCCGCCTTGCACCTTCACGAAGGCATATACTAACATAGCAAATGAGCCGATGAAATTTGGTGGCAAGTTGTGATACTAAACAATTTCTCCCTTTGACAAAGTTTCCCCAAAATTTTTCAAAAAAATCGACTCGTCTCATCATCATTTAAGTTGTTTCTGTTAATCCCGCATGTGTACAAAGTGACGTGTTCTTTAGGATCGCTCGTCCCATTATATTTAGGTATATCTAGCGTACGAAACGTTTTAGGAATGGGCTTTGGAGCCACACTCTTAAGAAATAGCTTTTGCATGAACATTTTTACATCCAAACCTTTTAAGATCAGGGGTGCCCCTGGTATTTAATCAACAATGGAGTTGTATGTTTCCATTTTCTTGTCATTATCTTCGGTGAGCTCCTCGAGCATCTTCTTAATTGTAGGATCAGTCCCCCATCCATTACCATTCGACTTTTCTGGCACTAGCTCAATACGGCGAGTGATTCTGGTTCGACCACACTCAGAGTTTTATGTTGACTTTGAAGCTCAGCTATAGCAACCTACTAAGTTTGTAGAATCTCGAATATTATTTGGAGGTTAACTCCCTTACACCTTGTTTTCCTTGTCCATCAGATCGGCCTTCCCTACGTACACACCCTTCGATATTTGTGCCAACATCTGCATTCAAAGCAATGTGCAAACTGATATCGACCAGATTGATCGGCACTCCCCTACGATTAACCGGTTGTACCCTAGCTCTTGGAGAAAGTATGTTATCATTTTCTCCATGAAATCCAAGACCATCATCACTATGTACGGATGCATTTTGAGAATTTGACATGTTTTAACCCGAGAACAAAAATTCTTGGCAAGAAAAAGTGTGAAAATAAAGTATTTTATTAGAATAAGTACCGAAACAAACACTATTATCCTTAGCCACACAGTGGGCGCCAAATTGTATACCCTAAAATTCAAGTAACAATTAAACTTATATTGTGGTTGTGAGCACGTGATTTTTGCCCTACATGTGAATTACTCCCAAAAATTAAAAATAAAGTCATTTTTTGTATCGTTGTAATATCTGTGGATTTTTGTGTTAATTTTCTTATTATTTGTATTTTTTGTGTGTGCATGTTTGTTTGTTTATATTAAGAAAAATACAAAATATATTGAGTTTGCCTTCTTAGGATTTAATTTACAATTGAAAGTAGTCAAGTTTATTTGACAAAAATGGAAAATCACAAAAAAATATGTATTTTTTGCTTTTCTAATATTTAATGTCCCAATTGTGTGATTTATATTTAATTGATGTTTAAATTGAGTACGTTAATTGTTACTATAACTTAATTAGTATTTCTTATAATTTAATTGATTTTGTAGTGCAATTAGAAAATTTTGTTTTAATTAGAAAACTAAATTAAAGAGATAAAGAAAACAAAATCAAACAAAAGAAGAGAAATGGACTAGATTAGCCCAAATCTTAGTTAAATCCCAGGCCCAAACTAAAATAACCCTTGACCCAATCCCAGCCCGTTTAACCCACGCCCCAACCCATTTTCCCCGACCCAATCTCAGCCCTTATACCCCAAAACAACACCGTATCCTTCCCACATTCAATCTGGTCCGTTGAGATCATTTGATCTAACGACCTAGATCAATTAAGGCTTTTCAATACCCCAAAAGACCCCTAAACCCCCCAAAACCCGTTCACTCTCCAAACAACCCTCATCTTCTTTCTTCTCTCTAAATCAGGAGACACCAAGCCAAAACCCTAGCCGCCGCCCCTTTTCTCCTCCGCCCAAAACCCGACGGCAACAACGCCGTCAGCCACCAAACTAATACTCTTGAACCACCTAGCCACCCTCAAGCCAGATATACTAACCATATGCCTCGAATCACCCTGGGCCGCTTCGAATCTTCATTTGAAGATTCGAACAAAGTATGAACCCACTCCAATAAAGTCCAAACTCACCCCAAACACTCTCATGGCCTCCCTAATCTCCACACCACCATTGGTCCGGCTCGAATCCGACCGGAATTAGTCGAACCCCAAAATGAAGATTCAAGAACCCTAAAATTGAAATTAGAGATTTCTTCGGATTTCATGGAAATTGAGGTCTAATAGACCTTAATTGATTTGTTTTCACTTCAAAAACATTTCAATTAAGGTCCTTTCGACCTCGAATGCCAAAACCCAAGTCGGCCGAGTTCCATTTTCTCTATTTCGAGGTATTTGTTTTTTCTTTTCTGTTCTTATTTACTTGTACTTGTCGATTTAGTTTAATTGTTTTGTAGTTTCATCTGTTGTTGATTTTCTTTGGATATTTCCAAATTTTCTGTTTTACTCATCTATTTGGGACCGTTTATTTGGTCGATTTGTTTGTTTCTGATTGTTTGTTATAAATGATGTTGTTATAAGATAGGAATTCGATTCGATAAATTCGTCGAATAGCTAATTCTGCATTTTGAACTATTCTGGCCGAGACGTTCTTGGATTATTTGTTCGTCGACTATTTTTTATCGATTATACGCATTGTAATCGAGTATACGAATGTCATCGATTAGTTTTGTAAGATTGTTTGTTAGAACTTTGGGATAGGAATTAGAGTTTGTCAATTGATCTAAATTCATTGTTGGTTTGTAGCTTGTGTGATTTCGAATAGGATCATATTGGATATAGCTGTTTCAGAGTTTGATTTAGAAATTAAAAGCTAGTTAATTAGGGTTCAAATGTGTTGCACATGGGAAGGGGTAGTTGGATTTCTGTTTTACAGCAGGATAGGCATTACATTTGAGCTGCATATTAGTTTTTAAATAGAAAAAAGGTTGGCCTGGATGATCCTAAGTGGAATTGGCAGTCTTTATAGGCTGGATGAGATCTGAACATGGGAGAAAATGAATTTCCTAATTGGTCTAGTGCTTTAAAGAGCTGAAAAGTGAAAAAGTGGGAATAACATGGGTTTTCAGGTCTGAAACAATTAAAAATAGGTTGCTGATTTGGGTCTTTAAGGCTATAAAAGGGCCCTGAAAACAGATTTAAAGGGAGGGACAACCTCCAAAAAGAGAGTTTCTTAAATAGATTCACCTATTTGAATAACAGATTTTCAGAATACACACTGATATCCTGAAAAACAGTTTTATACAAACATATTCTTTGATATTCTTAGAGGCATTAGTGAGAAAGAGAGACTGCTGATTTTCTGAAAGTTCGTCAGTCATTGAAAACAGTTTTTTCAGTGAGTTCAAGAGTGGTATTTAGCCTAAAGAAGAAAGGAAGTCCTATCCCGTAATATTGTTATACTGATTTTGAGTCCCAAAATTGTTTTCGAACAGTTTGAATCTTCTATCTTTGTTTCATTCGAATTAGATTCTGTCCGAAGTTATCTGAAAGTTGTTTGGGGCTCGATTGTTAATGTTTTGGTGCTGAGTTGGTCGTTTGACATCTATAAAGTTCCCAGTTTTATTTTAACCCATTGCTGGGATTTCTTGTCCTCTTTTAGGTTATTGGTTCTTCAATCTACTATTGGAAATTGGGTGTTACTGCTACTGTTGTTTCGCTGCTTTGTTCACTGCCGAACAAATCACTGACCTACTCTTTTGCTCTTTGAATTCCAGGTATTTCATTTCACCTTTTAAATGTATGAGAATGGCTGAACATGAAGTTGATTTATTCAAGTCGAGATTTGTCATTAGAGCAGATGATGTTTTCTGCATTTTTGAAGCTAATTCAGTTGTGATTTAACTTCTAACTCTGTTGAATTCCATAAGGACAAACCAATCCGTTCAGTTTTTAATTGGAGTTCAAATGTATAGATCTATCATGTGTACCTGTTGGTTTGTTTTAAATTCTTATCTATTCTATACTAAAGAACCATGTATCCTTTTAATCATATTCAAATGTCAGATTTGGTATGTATATTTGCTAAATGAGTTTTACGAATCTCCTCTCTGTTAGGCTTTGAAATTCGTAGTAAGTTAAAGTTAGATATTCAATGTTAGATGCTAAGAAATGATTTGGTGTTTACTGTTAATAATTAGTCCATGCTGGAATTTTAATTAGTCGAGGTTAGCATTTTATTATTAATAACATAGATTCATTGCTTAAGTGTTTTGAAGAATCTGCCTTGTTAGTTCTGTCCAATCACCTGTTGAAATTGAGCTAAAGTCCAAACAGGAAGTTGAAATTTGTATATGGTAAAAGTAAATGGAATAAAAAGGTGTGAAATTGCGATTTACTTGAGCAAGTAATTCTTTTATTTTTAAAATAACAATTCAAATAATATTAGTAACTAATGTAAAGTTCTCGAATATTAGTGATTAACATAGCCAACCTTTAATACATTCCAACAGGTCACAGAATAAGACATCGTTTTGTATAGATATTAATTGGAAATAACCTTAACGGACTTTGTTGTAGATAAATTAATTTTTGTCTAGTCTAATAATGGCTTTAATCGGCATAGTTTCAAACAAGCAAACCCGGATACGTTTTCTTATTATTTACCTATATGTCAAAAGTCTGAGTCGATGTTATAATTAGTCTTTCTTTTGGTATGGTTTCAAATTAATACAGCGGTTTAAAGTTTAATTAGAGCATATAATTTATAAGCATGTATAAAATCATGTATTTTTAGCCATTTATAATAATTGAAGCGACCGTGCTAGAACCACGGGATCCGGGGGTGCCTAACACCTTCCCTCGGGTCAACAGAATTCCTTACGTAGAATTTCTAGTTCGCAGACTTCATTTGGAAAGTCGAAAATTTCCTCGATTCGAGATTTAAATAAATCGTTGACTTGGGACACCTTAATTTATTCCAAGTGGCGACTCTGAAATAAATAGAATAATCCCGTTTTGAATATTGTCACTTAAATTGGAAAAACTCCCTAACGCATCTACCCCCCGGGGTAGGGGCGCGCCAAAAGGAGGTGTGACAGCTCTGGCGACTCTGCTGGGGACACAAACCCAGAACTACTGGTTCGGGGTTTAAGAATTCGAGCTTTGAATAATTATTTTATTTGGCTTATTTATTATCTGATTTTATTATATGTTTGTATTAATGTGCTAAATGTTGTTTTTACCGCTTTGATATTTTGTGAATTGTATATAAATTGTGCCGATGCCCATTTTCCTCTTCCGAGTCTTGTTGAAATATAATATCGGGCATTTGCTGGACATAGCCCATTTTTTCTCAAGAGAGCTGTGGTGCTTGGCACCCGGTGAAGGATTTGTAGTCACACGTGTTTAGGCGGGGAGTATTGTCAATTAAGCCGGAAAGCCATGCTACCGGTGCACTGACACTCCTCGGCTCGAGTTGTCAGGTCGAGTAAAACCAGTATAGACAATGTTCCACATGATGATGACTTAGAATAACAAAACCTTATGCCGGATCCCCGATAGGAACGTCTATTTGCGTCATGTGCATATTTGACTTAGGAGGCTCGACACAGGGGTTGGGCCTGTCTAGGACAGGTGTACCTGAAACAGAAGACCGGCATGATGCATCTTTGTCTGTGCATTTATTCATTTCGATATTACGTGCTGGCCGGTTTGTTATTTAAAAAAAAAGAGGAGAAGAAGTAGAAAATGTCCGGATATAGAGTCGAAATAATTTTATAGAAAATAGTTTGTTTTCTTTGAAAATAATTTTTGAAAATGCTAAAAGAAAATTCCAAATAAATTTTGTTAAAAATAGTGTGTTTTATCTTTTGTTAAAATGATTTAGTTCATTTGTATCCGAACTACGCGGGTCTGATTCTCACCGGATGTGAGATACGTAGAAAACCCTCATCGGTTCCGACCCCAATTTTTAAAAATCCAAAAAATATTTTCGTTTAGTTCCTTCTTTAAAATCTTTCTTTAGAAAATTCAAAAAAAAAAGAGTAAAAGTAGTTTAAAAAACTAAAAAAAAATGGTTTCGTTCTTTCTACTGCTTTTCATGAAATAAAAATCAAAATTGAAAATATGGATTTCCTTCATTTTTGAAGTATTTTTCTAAAAACAAAATCAGAAACAAAAATCGAAAAAAATACTCCTTAGATGTCTTTCTTTTGTAAACGTCCATAAACTAATTTTTTTAAAAAGATAAAAATAAAATAAAATTTGAAGTCCAGAAATATTTTTGCTTTTCTTTAAGTTATTTTGTAAATAAACAAAAAATCTAAAAAATTCAAAATATTTCCTTAAAAGTCCCTCTTTCAAAAATAAAGAGGCAACATCCAAAATCCAAAAAAAAATATTTTCTTTCTTCCTTAGAAAAAGAGACAATAAGTATTAATTCAAACAAAAATATTCTTTTATTCCAAAGCAAATAAATTTTTCTAGAAGTCTTTCTTTCAAAAAAGCAAAACAAAAAGAAAAAAAAACAAGCAAAAATATAAATATATTTTTCTTCCTTCTTTTAATGCATTTCTTTCAAGAATTAGTTGATTTACTCCATTCCTGATTATCCGAACTACGCCCGGTCTGATTCATGCGGGGACATGATACGTAGGCAATCCACATAAGGTTCGACCATCACTAAAAAAAAAGAGTGTAAAAGAAAATTGATAAAGAGAGGAAGAAGATGCAAGCAAAGGAAAGTATAAGCCGGAATAACGCATTACAATCGAATACAAATAGCAACACGATCAACTATATAAGTGCATCACACCCAACGTGAGACTATTTATCTGTTATGTTGTTTCAGACTAATCGTTTGTTTGCCAAACTCCAGGTTTTAGAAAAGGGTGGTTGATTTTGTGGTACTCTGACCTCACATTCATACTTCACGAGGTCCAAAGGAAACGTTCAGCAACCCGTTGCTAAATCAAAAGAAAGTACCCATCTTTATTTCACAAGGTCGAAAAGAAGTGCCAACATGTCTTCAGAAATCCCTATGCCAACCGTTCCCATTTTGGAAGAGAGCTCAATATCAGCCGTTCCGGCTACTGAGTCAGCAGCTGCAGAAGAAAACAGAATTTTGCGATGTCGCATGATGAAGATGTTAGATGACTGGAATAACGGGAAAGAGCCCCCAAGTCTGATCCCTGGGTTCCCCGAACTATTCCTCATGTCAAGTGGGATTTCTAATACCCCCACCAATTACCCACCTACTCTGTTTGGATATTCTAATGTTACAACCCTCTCCGAATCACCCTCCACTTCCCATCCTCGGGTGACAGCATTAGATACATCTACAAGAACATCCGTTAGTTTTCCCGTTCCAATCTCGGCGCATCCCGGCACCTTTCTTTGATTCCTCTTCTTTTACATTCCCGACACCACCCCTTCCATGGGATCCTACCAAATTTGTTGCCAATGTCTATCCTCAGCCACCCCAATATGAGTTCATGCCAATCTAAAATTCAAAAGCTCCCGAACGGGATGAAATGGAAAAAAGAATGAGCAGCTTGGAACAGAGTTTGTAAAACATGCAAGGTCTAGGCGTACAGAAAAGTGTTTCTTACGCAGATTTGTGCATGTTCCCACATGTCCATTTGCCATAAGGCTTTAAGACGCCGAAGTTCGAAAAGCATGATGGGCATGGCGACCCTATTGCTCACCTAAAGAAATACTGCAATCAATTGCGAGGTGCCGGCGGCATGGAAGAATTGCTGATGGCATATTTCGGAGAAAGATTGATCGGGATAGCATCAGAATGGTACATGGATCAAGACATATCTCGATGGAACATCTAGGACGATTTGGCTAGAGATTTTGTGAAACAGTTCCAGTACAACATTGACATTGCGCCGGACAGGAATTCTTTATCGAACTTGAAGAAGAAACCCTCAGAAAGCTTCAGAGAATATGCTATCAAATGGCGAGAGCATGCATCCAGGGTGAAACCCCCTATGGACGAAATAGAAATGGTCACCACTTTCCTCCAGGCTCAGGAACCAGACTATTTCCAGAACATGCTGTCGGCAATGGGAAAACCTTTCGCAGAGGCGATCAAGATTGGGGAAATGGTAGAAAATGGTTTAAAGACGGGAAGAATTTTGAGTCGGGCAGCCATTCGAGCGACCTCCCAAGCAATCCAAGGAGGGTCTGGAGGAATAGAAAAGGGTAGGATGAAAGAGGAAACGTCCATGGCAACTTCGGGTGATAGAAGACACCACGCTCCTAGACCCATCTTTTCAGAAAGAACCCCCTAGCAGTATTACTCTGCTCAGGAAATGTCCTATATCCTTGTGACAACCCAAAGGGTCATCACTTATTTTATTAATCATTTCAAGCTTCTGAGGCCTTGAAAACCTCATTCCATGTTGCCTCGATTAACGTGCACAATCCGAGTATGTAGCCGGAAATATTTTGTGATAGAAAATATGAATTCTATGAGAAATGTGGATAAAAATGATATTAATATTGATATGGTTGACTTCATTCAACATTTTTGGTAAACGGATCCGGACCCGAGATTGTGTGGTCCCGAGAGGTCCGTAGGAAAATATGGGACTTGGACATGCGTCCGGAGTCGAATTCCGAGGCCTAGAGCCCAAGTTATGAATTTTTCTATGAAATTGTTTTTGATGTAATTGTTAAAGGAAATGAATTAATTGACCTTGGTATCGGGCTCGTATTTTGGTTCCGACGCCCGGTACAAGTCTTAAATATTATATATGTGATTTCTTTAAAGTTTGGTGACATTCGGATGTCGTTTGAGATGTTCTGGACCTTGAGTTCCAAGTTTGAAAGTTTTGAAAACCAAAAGTATGAAAATCATGAATTTGAGGCTTGATTTGATGAAAATGATGTGATATTGGCGATGTGATCGCACGAACAAGTTCATAATGTGTTTTTGATGTTGTGTACATGTTTGGTTTGGAGCCCGGGGAGCTCGGGTAAAGATTTGATAGGCCGTTGGATTAAATTCTGAATTTTTGCACCTGCTGGTTTTTCACCCAGCTGTTGGCTTCGCAATTGCGAAGCATTTCTCGCAATTGCGAAGGGGCAGATCAAGGCAGGGCTCGCAAATGCGAACCCTGATCGCAAATGCGAAGTCCCCTCATGCCCAGCCTTGTTCGCAAATGCGAACAATATTTCGCAAATGCGAAAATGCGAACAATGCCCTTTACTGCCTGTGTTCGCAAATGCGAACATTAGTTCGCAAATGCGAACACTGCCCTTTCCAGCCTGGTTCGCAAATGCGAACATATGTTCGCAAATGCGAAGCCCCCAGATTTGCCTTGGCTTCGCAATTGCGAACAAAAGTTCGCAAATGCAAACTTTCAAGGCTTAGCTTATTTTTCAAACTCCAAAAATTGGTCGAGGTTCGCAATTGCGTACCCATGTTCGCAAATGCGAACACAGAGACCTGTAAAACACGATTTTCAATTCATTTCTTCACTTTTTACAAAACATAAACACCCATTTGCGATTCTTCACGGATTCCTTCTTCATCAAAACAATTGTAAGTCACTTTCTACTTAATTCTTTCAATTCCTAACATCATTAAACATGTTTTTCAATAGAAATCAAAGGTTTTCATGGTAGAATTTCTTGTTTTTGTTAGAATATAGGATTTTTCATAAATTGGGAAATTGGACCTCGAATTGAGGTCCGATTTTGAAACAAATCATATACATGAACTCGTGGGGGATGGGTAACCGGATTTTGGTCCTAACCCCGAGTTCCGACCATGTGGGCCCGGGGTTGAAATTCACTATTCCGGGCAGAATGTTGTAAAAGTTGTATTTGGTTTTAAGAATTAGTTTGTTGAATAGTATTGATGATATTAAATCAATTGTGTATAGATACGATTGGATTGGAGCCAAATTTGAAAGAAAAAGACATTTCCACGGATTGAATTGTTCATAAACATTCGAGGTAAGTGTTTGTTCCATCCTAGCTTGAGGGAATAGGATTATGTGTTATGTGTTATGTGATCGAGTGCGGTGTATGGGCTGTGGTGACGAGCATCCATACACCGGCGTCTAGTATGACCGTGAGTCGTTGAAAATGCTTATTTTGAGATATATTTACAGATGAATTGTTGAACCTTTATCAGGTTGCAGAATTGTTGTGAAGATAATTATTGATTGCCCTTGTTGGGACAGTTTATGAATTGCTGCTTCTTTCTTTGCCCTTAACTGTGATTGTTATTTAGGTGAGGAAGAGTGATAATGCACGAAGGGTGATGCCGTGCCTTGTTTTATTATTTATGCACGAAGGTTAATGCCGTGCCATGTTTTATTGATTATGCACGAAGGATCATGCCGTGCCCTGTTATTGAACCATGTACGAAGGATCATGCCGTACTATGGATGTGAGGATGAGAGTAAAAGCACGAAGGGTGATGCCGTGTACTTTATTTGCTTATTTGGTGAGGATGAGAGTAAAAGCACGAAGGGTGATGCCGTGCAACCGCTTGCTATTCCTTGACTTGATATTACTTGTGTTTCCATTATACGTTGTTTTTCCTTGTGAATTTATTAATTGTTGTTAATTGTTGAATTCTTTGAAATATTCCTTCTTGTGTTATTACCTGGTTATTTCTTGTTATTCTGTGGTATACATATATATTTAATTGCACAGGTTTATGTGGGTGTCTGGTCCTAGGCTTGTCACTACTTCGCCGGGATAGGCCAGGCACTTACCAGCACATGGGGTCGGTTGTGCTGATACTACACTTCTGTGCGTTTTTGCACAGGTCCAGGTTACGATCAGGAGCAGGAGCAGTAAATCGATTGTGTGGGAGTTGATCACATTTGAGACCGAGGTAGCTTGCAGACGTCTGCAGGCCCGACGTCTCTCTCTTTATTTATGTTACTAGCTGTAGTCTCTTTGTTCCGAGACAAACAGAATTATGTTATATTTCTTTCAAACTCTTATGTGTAGTATTGAGTAGTAGTTCGTGAGTTGGTGACTCCACGTCTTGGGTAGAGGATTTTAGTATGATTTTCACCTTGTAGTTAGTTATTTATATTTCGATAAAGTATTCCGCACTTATTTAATTAAAGTTATGGTTTGTTGATAAATAAATTATGAAATTGTATTAAAAACAGGTTAGTATGAATACAGTGGCTTGCCTAGCTACCACGAGTAGGCGCCATCACGATCCCGATGTTGGGGGAAATCCGGGTCGTGACAAGTTGGTATCAAAGCTCTAGGTTACATAGGTCTCACCACTCACGAACAAGCTTAGTAGAGTTTGAGAGGTAGGTACGGAGACGTCCGTACTTGTCCTCCAGAGTCTATTGAGCTAGGAAAGAGTCTCTCATTTGTTCTTTCTTGTCGTGCGACTTGTTCCTCAATTACTGATTGAATTTCTATTCTGTCCTTTCGCAGATGGTGAGGACACGCGCTTCTTCGTCCGCTGACCAGCAGCCCGAGCCCCAGGCAGCTCCCGTGAGGGGCAGGGGCCAAGGCCGTATCAGAGGCCGTGGTAGGGGTAGAGCTCAGCCCCAGGCAGCTACCCCAGAGGTGGAGCCTCATATTGAGATTGACGAGGAGGTTCCAGTCCCAGCAGCTCCAGTGGGTCCAGCTCAGGTCCCAGGAGAGGCTTTATTTACCCCGGATCTCCGGGATGCTTTGGTCAGAATAGCGGGATTTATGGACAGCATTGCCGGAGCGGGTTTATTATCAGTTGCACCAGCCGCTTCTCAGGCTGGAGGAGGGGCCCAGACCCCTATTGCTCGTACTCCGGAGCCAGTAGCTCCTCAGCCTCAGGCACCAGTAATTCAGCCAGCTGTGGCCACTCAGTCAGGTACCACAGCTTATGCCGGCGATGGAGCGGCCATGACTTTCGATTCGTTATGGAGGCTTGATCGGTTCTCCAAGCTATTTACCACTACATTCAGTGGAGCCGCATCAGAGGATCCTCAGGACTTCTTATTCAGTTGCCATGAGCTCAAGACTATGGGGATAGTGGAGTCAAATGGAGTTGACTTCTGTACATTCAGGCTTCAGGATCTGCCAAGACTTGGTGGAGAGATTATTGCTTGACTCGACCAGCAGGGTCCCCGCCTTTATCATGGGGATCAGTTTGCAGAGTTATTTCTGGAGAAGTTTTTCCCTGTTACTCAGCGGGATGCACTTCAGAGGCAGTTTGAGCGCCTCCATCAGGGCACTATGACAGTTACACAGTATGAGACGAGATTTGTCAATTTGGCTCGTCATGCAGTGGTGATACTTCCCACGGAGCGGGAGAGGGTCCGCAGGTTTATAGATGGGCTTAATCAGCCGATTAGACTCCAGATGGCTATGGGCGTGGGGAGTGACATATCATTTCAGAAGGCAGCCAATGCAGCACGCAGAGTTGAGATGGCTCTCGCTAGAGGAGGCGGTTATTCTTCGGATAAGAGGCCTCGTCATTCGGGTAGGTTTGGTGCTTCTTCCTCTGGTAGCAGAGAATCCTTTGATAGAGGCCAGTCCTCCAGGCCTTTTCATTCCGCCCTTCAGGCTTCACAAGGTGGATCAGGTGATCGCGGTTTCCGTGGGCATTATTCAGACCAGCCTCCTATTAATGCTCAGCCTCTTCAGAGTGTTTGTGGAGGCCATTCAGGTCGTCAGGGCCAGCAGCCCTATCAGTCTAAGAGTTGCTACGGTTGTGGTGACCCAGGTCATTTTATTAGGTATTGCCCTTTAGCAGCGGGCAACTCTCAGCAGCGAGGACCTCGTCCTATGATTCAGGCCCCAGCTGACCCTTAGCCTATCCAGCCAGCCGGAGGCGGGGGTAGAGATTATAGAGGTGGAGGTCGAGACCGTAGAGGTGGAGACCGTCCGGCGAGAGGTAGAGGTCAGCCAGTTGATGGTCGTCCTAGAGACGCAGCTCAGAGGGGAGGTGCAGATCCCCGATTCTATGCTTTACCGGCCAGGCCAGAGGCAGAGGCATCAGATGCCGTGATTACAGGTACTATTCTTGTGTGTGGCAGAGGTGCTTCAGTATTATTTGACCCTGGATCTACATATTCCTATGCGTCTTCCTACTTCGCACCGTATTTGGCCGTGCGCAGCTATGCTCTGGATATTCCAGTTTATGTGGCTACACCAGTGGGTGACTCCATTGTAGTCGACCGAGTGCATCGTTCGTGCGTAGTTATATTTGGGGGTCTTGAGACCCGTGTTGATCTGTTGCTTTTGGATATGGTAGATTTTGATGTCATATTGGGGATGGACTGGTTGTCCCCATATCATGCTATTCTTGATTGCCATGCTAAGACGGTGACCTTAGCCTTGCCAGAATCACCCCGACTAGAGTGGAAAGGTACCTCAAGCCACTCCGTTCGCACCGTTATTTCCTATGTTAAGGCTCGACGTATGGTCGAGAAGGGGTGTCTAGCTTATCTGGCTTATGTTCGTGATTCCAGCGCAGAAGTTCCTTCCATTGAGTCAGTCCCTATTGCACGGGAGTTTCCCGAGGTTTTTCCTTCAGACCTGCCGGGCATGCCACCCGACAGGGATATTGATTTCTGTATTGATTTGGCACCGGGCACTCAGCCCATCTCTATTCCACCCTATCGTATGGCCCCGCCGGAGCTAAAAGAGTTGAAAGATCAGTTGCAGGACCTTCTTGAGAAGGGCTTTATCAGGCCCAGTGTTTCCCCCTGGGGAGCACCTGTATTATTTGTAAAGAAGAAAGATGGCTCAATGCGGATGTGTATTGATTACCGGCAATTAAACAAAGTGACAATAAAGAATAAGTATCCACTGCCGAGGATTGATGATTTGTTTGACCAGCTCCAGGGAGCGAGGGTATTCTCTAAGATAGACTTGAGGTCAGGCTACCATCAGCTGAAGATCAGGGCGGCTGACATTGCTAAGACAACCTTTCGCTCTAGATATGGGCATTACGAGTTCTTGGTCATGTCCTTCGGGTTGACCAATGCCCCAGCAGCATTCATGGAGTTGATGAATCGGGTATTCAGGCCTTACTTAGATCTGTTCGTGATAGTCTTTATAGATGACATCCTGGTGTACTGCCGCAGCCAGGAAGAGCACGAGCAGCACCTCAGAGTGGTTCTTCAGACTCTGAAAGATAACCTGCTGTATGCCAAATTTTCTTAATGTGAGTTCTGGCTGACTTCGGTAGCATTTCTGGGTCACATTGTATAAGTGGGAGGTATTCAGGTAGTCCCAAAGAAGATTGAGGCAGTCCAGAATTGGCCTCGACCAGCTTCAGTGACTGAGATCCGGAGTTTCTTGGGATTAGCAGGTTACTACCGTCGATTTGTAGAGGGTTTTCTTCTATTGCAGCCCCGATGACCAGGTTGACCCAGAAGGGCGCTCCGTTCTAGTGGACGGAGGAGTGTGAGGCAAGCTTTCAAAAGCTCAAGACCGCTTTGACTATAGCCCCAATTTTGATATTGACTTCAGGTTTGGGGTCTTATACGATCTATTGTGACGCATCTCGTACAGGGCTTGGAGCGGTATTGATGCAGGATGGTAAGGTTATCGCTTATGCTTCGAGGCGGTTAAAAATACATGAGAAGAATTATCCAGTTCATGATCTTGAGTTAGCAGCAGTGGTTCATGCCTTAAAGATCCTGGAGGCATTATCTATATGGTGTGACATGTGAGGTGTACACTGATCACAAAAGCCTACAATACTTGTTCAAGCAAAAGGAGTTGAATCTACGACAGCGGAGATGGTTAGAGTTGCTAAAAGACTATGATGTTACTATTTAATATCACCCAGGTAAGGCCAATGTGGTGGCCGATGCATTGAGTAGAAAGTATGCCAGCATGGGTAGTCTTGCATACATTCCGGTCAGTCAGAGACCATTAGCTCTAGATGTCCAGGCCTTAGCCAATCGGTTCGTGAGATTAGACATTTCTGAGCCTAGCAGGGTGTTAGCCTGCACGGTCGCTCGTTCTTCTTTATTAGAGCGTATCCGTGAGAGGCAATTTGATGATCCTCATTTGCGTGAGTTGAGAGATACAGTACAGCGGGGAGGTGCCACACAGGTAAATCTAGATGATGATGGGGTATTGAAATTGCGGGGTCGAGTTTGTGTGCCCAATGTCGAAGGGATTCGAGAGTTGATCTTAGCGGAGGCCCACAGTTCGCGGTATTCTATTCACCCGGGCGCCGCGAAGATGTACCAGGACTTACGGCAACACTATTGGTGGCGCAGAATGAAGAAAGATATCGTTGCGTATGTCGCTCGGTGTCTAAATTGTCAGCAGGTGAAATATGAGCACCGGAGACCTGGTGGTGTATTCCAGAGGATTGAAATTCCCGAGTGGAAATGGGAGCGGATCACTATGGACTTCGTTACTGGACTTCCTTTGACTCGGAGGAAATTTGATGCTATTTGGGTCATTGTTGATAGACTGACCAAATCAGCACACTTTATTCCAGTGTCCGTCTCCTACTCGTCGGAGAGGTTAGCGGAGGTTTACATTAGGGAGATTGTTCGTCTCCATGGGGTGCCAGTATCTATTATCTCTGATCGGGGTACGCAGTTTACCTCGCGGTTCTGGAAAGCGGTCCAGCAGGAGTTAGGCACCCAGGTTCAGTTGAGTACGGCATTTCATCCTCGGACGGATGGCCAGTCCGAGAGGACTATTCAGATTCTTGAGGACATGCTTCGAGCCTGTGTTATTGATTTCGGAGGCTTGTGGGACCAGTTTCTACCATTAGCAGAGTTCGCCTACAATAACAGTTACCAATCTAGCATCCGGATGGCTCCGTATGAGGCGTTGTATGGTAGGCGATGTCGATCACCAGTTGGATGGTTTGAACCGGGAGAGGCTCGGTTGTTGGGTACGGACTTAGTTCAGGAGGCCTTGGATAAGGTCAAGACTATTCAGGAGAGATTGCGTTCAGCTCAGTCCAGGCAGAAGACTTATGCGGATCGTAAGGTTCGAGATGTAGATTTCATGGTTGGTGAACGAGTATTGCTTCGGGTGTCGCCTATGAAGGGCGTGATGAGGTTCGGGAAGAAGGGCAAGCTCAGCCCTAGGTATATTGGTCCATTTGAGATTCTAGACAGAGTGGGAGGGGTGGCTTACGGATTAGCTTTGCCGCCTAGCTTATCAGCCGTGCATCCAGTTTTTCACGTATCTATGCTTCGGAGATACCACGGCGATCCCACACATGTGTTAGACTTCAGTACCGTCCAATTGGACAATGATCTATCTTACGAGGAGGAGCCGGTGGCTATTCTAGACCGGCAGGTTCGACAGTTGAGGTCGAAGAGTTATCCTTTGGGCTGCACGCCGTAGTGAATGTTATGATTATATTATGCTTGGGCTGAAGGAGTCCCTCCAGAGTCGTTATCCACACTTGTTTCCTGACTCAGGTACTTCTTTCTTTTGTCCGTTTGAGGACGAACGGTTGTTTTAGAGGTGGAGATTGTGACGACCCAAAGGGTCATCACTTATTTTATTAATCATTTCGAGCTTCCGAGGCCTTGAAAACCTCATTCCATGTTGCCTCGATTTACGTGCACAATCCGAGCATGTAGCCGGAAAGATTTTGTGATAGAAAATATGAATTCTATGAGAAATGTGGATAAAAATGATATTAATATTGATATGGTTGACTTCGGTCAACATTTTTGGTAAACGGATCCGGACCCGAGATTGGGTGGTCCCGAGAGGTCCGTAGGAAAATATGGGACTTGGACATGCGTCCGGAGTCGAATTCTGAGGCCTAGAGCCCAAGTTATGAATTTTTCTATGAAATTGTTTTTGATGTAATTGTTAAAGGAAATGAATTAATTGACCTTGGTATCGGGCTCGTATTTTGGTTCCGACGCCCGGTACAAGTCTTAAATATTATATATGTGATTTCTGTAAAGTTTGGTGACATTCGGATGTCGTTTGAGATGTTTTGGACCTTGAGTTCCAAGTTTGAAAGTTTTGAAAACCAAAAGTATAAAAATCATGAATTTGAGGCTTGATTTGATGAAAACGATGTGATATTGGCGATGTGATCGCACGAACAAGTTCATAATGTGTGTTTGATGTTGTGTACATGTTTGGTTTGGAGCCCGGGGAGCTCGGGTAAAGATTTGATAGGCCGTTGGATTAAATTCTGAATTTTTGCACTGCTGGTTTTTTCACCCAGCTGTTGGCTTCGCAATTGCGAAGCATTTCTCGCAATTGCGAAGGGGGCAGATAAAGGCAGGGCTCGCAAATGCGAACCCTGATCGTAAATGTGAAGCCCCTCATGACCCAGCCTTGTTCGCAAATGCGAACAATTGTTCGCAAATGCGAACATCCCCTTGTCCTGCCTATGTTCGCAAATGCGAACAATAGTTCGCAAATGCGAACAATGCCCTTTACTGCCTGTGTTCGCAAATGCGAACATTAGTTCGCAAATGCGAACACTGCCCTTTCCAGCCTGGTTCGCAAATGCGAACATATGTTCGCAAATGCGAAGCCCCCAGATTTGCCTTGGCTTCGCAATTGCGAACAAAAGTTCGCAAATGCGAACTTCCCAGCCTTAGCTTATTTTTCAAACTCCAGAAATTGGTCGGGGTTCGCAATTGCGAACCCATGTTCGCAAATGCGAACACGGAGACCTGTAAAACACGATTTTCAGTTCATTTCTTCACTTTTTACAAAACAAAAACACCCATTTGCGATTCTTCACGGATTCCTTCTTCATCAAAACAATTGTAAGTCACTTTCTACTTAATTCTTTCAATTCCTAACCTCATTAAACATGTGTTTTCAATAGAAATCAAAGGTTTTCATGGTAGAATTTCTTGTTTTTGTTAGAATATAGGGTTTTTCATAAATTGGGAAATTGGACCTCAAATTGAGGTCCGATTTTGAAACAAATCATATACATGAACTCGTGGGGGATGGGTAACCGGATTTTGGTCCTAACCCCGAGTTCCGACCATGTGGGCCCGGGGTTGAAATTCACTATTCCGGGCAGAATGTTGTCAAAGTAGTATTTGGTCTTAAGAATTAGTTTGTTGAGTAGTATTGATGATATTAAATCAATTGTGTATAGATACGATTGGATTGGAGCCAAATTTGAAAGAAAAAGACATTTCCACGGATTGAATTGTTTATAAACATTCGAGGTAAGTGTTTGTTCTATCCTAGCTTGAGGGAATAGGATTATGTGTTATGTGTTATGTGATCGAGTGCGGTGTATGGGTTGTGGTGACGAGCATCCATACACTAGCGTCTAGTATGACCGTGAGTCGTTGAAAATGCTTATTTTGAGATATATTTACAGATGAATTGTTGAACCTTTGTTAGGTTGTAGAATTGTTATTGTTCTCCCTGGTCGGGACTTGTTGTGAAGATAATTATTGATTGCCCTTGTTGGGACAGTTTATGAATTACTGCTTCTTTCTTTGCCCTTAACTGTGATTGTTATTTCGGTGAGGAAGAGTGATAAGGCACGAAGGGTGATGCCGTGCCTTGTTTTATTATTTATGCACGAAGGTTAATGCCGTGCCATGTTTTATTGATTATGCACGAAGGATCATGCCGTGCCCTGTTATTGAACCATGTACGAAGGATCATGCCGTACTATGGATGTGAGGATGAGAGTAAAAGCACGAAGGGTGATGCCGTGTACTTTATGCACGAAGGGTGATGCCGTGCAACTGCTTGCTATTCCTTGACTTGATATTACTTGTGTTTCCATTATACTTTGTTTTTCCTTGTGAATTTATTAATTGTTGTTAATTGTTGAATTCTTTGAAATATTCCTTATTGTGTTATTACCTGGTTATTTCTTGTTATTCTGTGGTATACATATATATTGAATTGCACGGGTTTATGTGGGTGTCTGGTCCTAGGCTTGTCACTACTTCGCCGGGATAGGCCAGGCACTTACCAGCACATGGGGTCGGTTGTGCTGATACTACACTTCTGTGCGTTTTTGCACAGGTCCAGGTTACGATCAAGAGCAGCAGCAGTTAATTGATTGTGTGGGAGTTGATCACATTTGAGACCGAGGTAGCTTGCAAACGTCCGCAGGCCCGGCGTCTCTCTCTTTATTTATGTTACTAGATGTAGTCTCTTTGTTCCGAGACAAACAGAATTATGTTATATTTCGTTCAAACTCTTATGTGTAGTATTCAGTAGTAGTTCGTGAGTTGGTGACTCCACGTCTTAGGTAGAGGATTTTAGTATGATTTTCACCTTGTAGTTAGTTATTTCTATTTCGATAAAGTATTCCGCACTTATTTAATTAAAGTTATGGTTTGTTGATAAATAAATTATGAAATTGTATTAAAAACAGGTTAGTATGAATACAATGGCTTGCCTAGCTACCACGAGTAGGCGCCATCACGATCCCGATATTGGGGGAAAATTCGGGTCGTGACAAACCCTCAACCGTACGCGGTCATGAATGCTCAACCTTTTGCGCGACCGCAGCAGCATGTCAGTAGAAACCAAGCTCTATTTCCAAGAAATCAGCCTCCCCACCAGAACCACTATAATCCTCGACCTCCGCAGAATAACTTCCATCCTTGGGAACCACCAAAGAAATCAAACTTTACCCCAATTGGTGAATCTTACTCTAGTCTATTCCCGAAACTTGTCCAAATGGGTCTACTGCAGCCGGTTCCTCAGAATAGACAAAACCCGGCATCGCCTTCCTACAAAGCTAGTGTCAGGTGTGCATATCATTCAGAGCAGAGGGCCACCATACTAATGACTGTTGGACTTTGAAACAAGCGGTGGAGAATTTAATAGAGCAAGGGAAGATTGTATTGAAGGATGAGGATGTCCCAAATGTGGCCAATAATCTGCTGTCTACTCACAATAACGGGCCGATAATTGGGATGATTGGTGAAGACGAAGAATTCGATCCAGCGCTTAAGGCCTGAATTGCTATTGCTGATGTGGAAAGGAAGCCCAAGGCGGCTCCGAAACAGGATAAAGGGGAAAAGAAAAGTAAAATCACTAAGATAGAACCATAAAGGGAAATTGATGCACCTAAGCAAGCCTATGCGGTATAGGGGGCAATTAAGACACCACGGCTGAATGAGCCAGTGTTTGTTGGACTCATACCACAAAAGCTTAAGGATCGTCAATAGGAAGATAATGAGGATTTCATGACTGAAGAGAGAGAAGGAGAACATGAGGCAAAGCTCTGTGATGCCCACATGGTCGAGCCAGGGAAAGGGACTATCACCGTTGAGATGGGAATAGACACTAAACTCCCAAACTGAAAGGCTAGGCCATTCCCGATCAGGCGGAAGCCTAGTAAACTTGTCTTGCCACATTTTTCTGCGTCTAGAGTTATTTCAGGGTGTAAATTGGATGTTTCTTTTAGTTTGTGTCTTTAAATTTCCGAAAGTGAACCCTGTTTATCCTTTCAATTCCAAGAAATGAAATTAATATTTCATCGTCCGTTTCCTTTCCTTTTGTTATTTTTTTATTCTTTCAGATTTTTTTAGTTTTCTTTTTCTCTTCTCTTTAGTTCATATCATGAAACTTTAAATAACATGACATGCTTGCGGACTTCATGACTAGATCCCAAAATGCTGTCAGACTTCAGAATAATGAATCGAGAGTTTAAATGCACAAAAGTTTATTTTGAGGAAATGAAAAAATGAATTGGAATAACTGAAGGAAAATTGGTTCGCATACAAAATGAGTATGTTGTACTCAGAGAATACCCGAGTAGTTATCCCAACAAAGAATGGCCCATGCTTGCAACAAGAAAATGCGGCCCAGGAATCTCGAAATAGAACAACCGACGTTAAGGCGCATTCCTCCTCATTACTAAGAGACAAAAGGAAAGTTGGCTCCTAATTGGAAGGATCCATACATCATCTGGAAAATATCACTGAGAGGGACACTGTATCTGGGAGACATTGAAGGAAATGATCTTGAAACGGTAGTCAGTATAGATGCAGTATAAAGGTACAATGTCAAGACCTCCTGCGGCGTTGGCTTTTGTATAATTGAGATGACGAAGACTTTCTTTCTTGCTACCCCAAACACTACCAACCCTTTTATAAACCCTTTGAGCTGGTTACATATCTTTGGCTACCCTTTTTGGAATCCAAATTAAAAAAAAACAAAAAAAAAGAGAAAAGAAAACCAAAAACAAAACAAAACAAATCACCTGAACTACGTTCTGACTTGATTCCGAAAGGATACGTAGGCAACCTCTCCCTGAGGTTCAGTCACACCAAAACAAAAATCCCAATTTCCCCAAAAATTGAAACTCGGGCAGATGATATGACGGTTTAGTTTAGATCCGTCAAGATGGTTCCAGAGTTGTAATTCCATTCAATTTCGTTTTTACCCAAAAACCTTATTCAAGTCCTTCAGATCAATTGGCAAAAGCAAGGAAGTGAAAAATGTCATTGACGGAAATCTGACATAGCCTGAATTGAGAGAAACAAAATGAGAGAGTCTTATCGGTGAAAACCTTCGGGCACCATAAGGCGTGGCTGTCACGCCCCAAATCGAGGGACATGACCGGCGCCTGACCGGGTTGCCCCAGTCAAGCGGACCCGGGTGCCTTTCATTCCCACGCGTTAACCCTGTGTTGATTGTTTCTCATTAACCAAATATTTTACCAATAATGACTGATTTCATAATGCATAAACATAACCATGTGATTGATTCACTAACAAGTTCATAATTTATATTTACAATGCCCCATACATATACATAGACCACAATCCCACAGTTTACATGTCTTTGGAGCCTCTAGGATACAAAAAGGGAAATACAATACTTGCCGGTAACAAGGCTCCGGCTATACCTTACAAAACCAAAATGAAATCTAAACCGAGTGGCATGAACCACACAAGGACCCGAGGAAGAAAGGGGCTCACCAAAACGGGCAATGGAAGGAGAAGGATACTACTGCCGATGAGCTGAAGTGCCTGCTACTGATCCACCTACAATCATGACACGAATGTAGCGCCCCCGGCAAAAGGGACGTCGGTACACTTGAATTGTACTGGTATGTATGGACAAACTTTGTCCCAAGTAAACTCAAGCCATTAAATTACATCAACAATTAATTAAGCCAGAGCCAACCATGTTTCCACATTTTCCTTATTTCAAATAATTCTCACACAAAGCACTTTCTACGGTCAACCAATTTAACAATAACCAATCAATCACATAAAGCACAAGTAGTCAAACAAAGGGGCAATCAGTGCCCCACAGGTTGCAAACTTTCCTGCTGTCTCCTTTCACAATTTCACATTATTGATTTTTGTATCAATTTTGAATAGCGATTTCGATCGCTTTCCATCCTTATTACCCCTGACCACCCTTATTACCTCGGCCACCCTTATCACCCCAACCCACACCTTATTTCCCCACGTTGCGACGCGCAACACGACCCCGCCTTACAGTTGAAAACACAACAATTTCAAACAGCAGATAAAGTACTACACACAATTTCAACAAGTTCAAATAAGCAACTTACACATTGGTTCATGTTCTCAATTTCTTCTCAAGCCAATATCAAAACCAAGTTACAAGTATTCCAAAATCGAAAATGCCCACATAATCATGTTCAACAATTTACCACAATTAAGGTGTTTCAAATTCCTTCCACAATAAGCCAAATATGCCATCACAATGGTTGTTCCCAATTCTTTACCAATCTCGATTACCTTTTTATCTTTCAATTCATATTTCATACCACACCACACGTAGTTCAACATCAATCAAATGCTCAACAAGGAAATCAAAGAATTACGTAAAATTTCTCAATTTGACACATGCCAAAACAATTCGCACACATTTGGGCGATTTTACAAGAATCAAAATTAGCCATACATACCGGTGATGAGTTTTCTTCCGTTAACTTTCTACTTTATGCTTACCCAAGATATCCTACTCTTGCCAACCTTGTTCTTGAAGACTCTTACTTCTACTCACTTCTTTTTACTAGAAATCAAGTTCAATAATCATGCATGAGTGTGAAAATTCTATTTTTAAAAGCTATTATATGCAAACCTCTCTTTACCCAATTAAAACTGAAAATCAAAGAAAATAGTTAGGGTTTTTACCTTGAAAAGATTGGGGATGTTGAATCCTTGCCCTAAGATTCCCTTGGAATTAAGATGGTTGGAACAATCTTTGAAGATGAAAGATTTCTCTCTCTAAAAACCCTCCCTTCTCTCTCTAATTTTGGTAAGATGATATGATAAAATGAAGAAGAAAGGTGTTATATTAAAGAAGAGATCGGGTCAAAATGTTACAAAAATCGGGCCGGGGTCAATTATGCGGTGCACTATGCGACCGCAGAATCAACATGCGGTCCGCATAGTGACCGCAGAATTGTCCCAAATTTTACACAGGTTCTGTTAAGGAATACGGCCAGAATGCGGTCCGCATGCTTGATCTGCGGTCGCAAAGTGCACCGCAGATTTGATATGCGATCGCATATCGACCGCACTTTTGACACGATTTTTGGGAAACTCTCTGGAACGTTTTGCGGCAAGAATGCGGTCCGCATGTCAGGTTTGCGGTCGCATTCTTGACCGCATATTTGACATTTTTCGGAAAAATTAATTCTCTACATTTTTGAAACTTAAATCACTACCAAGGGTCCGTACCGCGGCGAGCTTGCGAGCCGCGAAGAATTCTACGCATTCCTAACACATTATTCGGACCATGACACCACAGCTACTAGGTTTTATGCACAAAAATTTTACGGGGCCTGACATCCTCCCCCCCTTAAGATCATTCATCCTCGAATGAGGATTTTGAAATAAATGAGTTGGTTTTGAAAGACATGATATGCAACCATCAAAATTTTGACTAACTCTTATATTTTAGAAAAATTTCGCCGGAGTTTCCTTTGTATTATGGACATATCCACCTGTCAGAGGGCCCCCGAAACACATTACCAAACAACAATACACAAATACAACACTTTTCACAACTGGTATACACTTTCTTACCTCAACGAATGCACATATTCTATCACATTGTTACAAATTGCACATAAACTAGTCACTTCAATGAATTCTTACCTTATTTAACCATTTTAACACACCATGTACACTTAACAAACCATTACTAATCTACACTTACTATTAGTTGTTTATTAAACACGTAAATCTTTATAAGGCTTTCATTTATCAAGAACGGTTCAAGTGACCCAAGGTAACAACTCATTTAACTCATTACAAAATGAAGGAGACTTTACTAATACTAAGAGGGAAACAACATAGGCAAGATGACAGTTACTAGGAGTAGGAGGGTCACCTAATTTCTTCTAGGCTTGATCGAACAAATGGGGGTACTTTTCCTTCATCTCTTTTTCCGCTTCCCATGTGGCCTCCTCAACTTGTTGACTTCGCCACAATACTTTAACAGAGGCAACTTCCTTATTTCTCAACTTACGGACTTGCCTATCAAGAATGGCGACTGGAACTTCTTCATATGACAAATCTTCATTAACCTCTATAGCTTCGACTGGCATGATGGTGGATGGATCTCCAATCACTTTCTTCAACATGGACACATGGAATACCGGGTGCACCGATGACATCTCAGGAGGCAACTCTAGCCTATAAGCAACTTGACCAATCCTTTGAATGATCCGATATGGCCCGATATACCTAGGACTCAATTTCCCTTTCTTTCCAAATCGCATGACTCCTTTCATAGGAGATACCCTCAAGAACACCCAATCATCGACTTGAAACTCCAAATCCCTTCGGCGAACGTCCGCATAGGATTTTTGATGACTCTGTGCTGTTTTCATTCTCTCCTGAATAACCTTGACCTTTTCCATAGCTTCGTACACCATATCTGGCCCTAGCAATTCTGCTTCACCTACCTCAAACCACCCGATTGGCGACCTACATCTTCTCCCATACAATGCCTCTAACGGGGCCATTTGAATGCTAGCATGATAGCTGTTATTGTAAGCAAATTCTATCAGTGGCAAGTGTTCATCCCAATTACCTTTAAAATCTAAGACACAAGCCCGCAACATATCTTCAAGCGTCTGAATGGTCCGCTCGGCCTGTCCATCGGTCTGTGGATGGAAAGTTGTGCTGAGATTCACCTGAGTTCCCAAACTTTGCTGAAACTTCTTCCAAAAGTTAGCGGTGAACTGAGCCCCGCGATCTGAGATGATAGAAAATGGAGTGCCATGAAGCCTTACTATCTCTTTGATGTACAATCTTGCATATTGCTCCGCAGTATCAGTGGACTTGACAGGCAGGAAGTGAGCTGATTTGGTGAGTCGATCTACTACCACCCATATTGAATCGAACTTACGCCGAGTGTGAGGTAACCCCACCACGAAATCCATATTGATCATCTCCCATTTCCACCTTGGTATTTCTATAATCTGAGTTAATCCACCGGGCCGTTGATGCTCGGCCTTCACTTGTTGACAGTTCGGACATTTAGCTACAAAGCCTGCCACATCCCTTTTCATACCGTTCCACCAATAAATCTCCTTAAGATCATGATACATTTTCGTTGAACCAGGGTGCACAGAATACCTGGAAGTATGAGCCTCTGCCATCACTCTTTCCCGAAGCTCGTCCACATCCGGGACACATAGCCTATCTTGACACCGCAATACACCATCTTCGCTGCTGAGTACAAATGCTGAGGTCTTGTCATTCATGACTGCTTCCTTCACCCGAACCAGTGCTGGATCCATGAACTGTTTTTCCTTGATTTCCGCGACCAATGATGATTCTGCTCCATTATGCACCAAGATATCCCCCTCGTCCGACGCCGAAATACGAACCCCCAAGCTGGCTAATTGGTAGACCTCTCGAGCCAGGGGTCTCTGATCCACACCCAAATGAGCCAAACTACCCATGGATTTCCGACTAAGAGCGTCAGCTACCACATTTGCCTTCCCCTGGATGGTACAATATGTCCACATCATAGTCCTTGAGTAGTTCTAACCACCGCCGCTGTCTCAGATTCAGCTCTTTCTGCTTGAACAAATACTGGAGGCTCTTGTGGTCCGAAAACACATCTACATGAACCCCATAAAGATAGTGTCGCCATATTTTCAAGGCAAACACAACAGCTGCAAGTTCCAAATCATGCGTCGGATAATTCTTCTCATGGTTCTTGAGTTGTCCTGGAAGCATAAGCTATAACCTTTCCGTGCTGCATCAATACACATCCCAAACCGACTCTGGAGGCATCACAATAGACTACAAATCCCTCTGTGCCTTCTGGCAAGGCCAATACTGGTGCCGAGGTCAATCTTGACTTCGGTTCTTGGAAACTTTTCTCACATGCTTCGGACCACTGGAACTTAACTGCTTTCTGCGTCAATTTAGTCAATGGGGAGGCAAGGGTTGAGAATCCCTCTACAAACCTCCGATAGTACCCTGCCAGACCCAAAAAGCTGCGAATCTCTGTCGGGGTCGTGGGTCTAGGCCAATCTTTCACTGCCGCAATCTTCCGAGGATCCACCATAATTCCCTCACTGGAAATAACATGCCCTAGAAAAGCTACGGACTCCAACCAAAACTCACATTTTGAGAACTTGGCATACAATTGATGCTTGAAGAAGGGTCTGCAATGCTGCTCTGAGGTGAACGACATGATCTTCCCTGCTCCGAGAGTAGATGAGAATATCGTCAATGAATACAATCACAAAGGAATCTAGGAATGGCTTCAAAACCCGATTCATAAGGTCCATGAAAGCTGCTGGGGAATTGGTTAGCCCAAAAGACATAACCAAAAACTCAAAGTGACCATAACGAGTTCTGAAGGCGGTTTTAGGAATATCCTGCTCCTTGATTTTCAACTGGTGGTACCCAGACCGTAAATCAATCTTTGAGAAGAACCTCGCTCCCTGCAATTGGTCAAACGGATCATCCACTCGAGGCAATGGATATTTATTCTTAATGGTGACTTTGTTAAGCTGCCGATAATCAATACATATTCGAAGTGACCCATCCTTCTTTCTGACAAAGAGAACCGGAGCACCCCACGGCGACACACTCGGTCGTATGAACCCTTTCTCTAATAAATCCCTCGACTGCTCCTTTAACTCCCTTAACTCTGCTGGCGCCATTCTGTATGGTGGAATGGATATTGGATGAGTATCCGGCAATACATCGATCCCAAAATCAATCTCCCTATCCGGCGGAATGCCTGGAAGCTCATCCGGAAACACTTCAGGAAATTCATTCACAATTGGCACGGACTCGAGGGTAGGCACCTCTGAGGTGGTGTCCGTTACCCGAACCAAGTGATAGATACACCCCTTCTTAATCATCTTCGAAGCCTTAAGGTAGGAAATAAACCTACCCCTTGGCACCACACCATTTCCTCTCCATTCAATGACTGGCTCGTTAGGGAACTCGAGCCTCACAACTCTCGTCCGACAGTCAAGCTTGGCAAAGCACAAATAGAGCCAATCCATCCCCATAATTACATCAAAATCTACATCCCAAGATCAATAAGATCAGCTGTGGTATCACGACCACCCACCGTAACAACACAATTTCTATAGACTCGTGAGGCCGTAATAGAATCACCAATAGGAGTCGACACAGAGAACGGCTCATGAAGCTGTTCGGGTTCTATCCCAAAACTTGAAGCAATGAATGGGGTAACATAAGACAAGGAGGACCCCGGATCAATAAGGGCATAGCAATCAATAGTCTGAACAGACAGGATACCTGTAACAACATCTGGAGAAGCCTCGACATTCTGGTGGCCACTCAATGCATAGAATCGGCTAGGTCCACCCCTACCACGAGCTCCACCCCTAGCTGCACCATGCCCTGCTGATGCTGGAGGGCGCGCCGATGATGTAGTAGCCGAAGAACCGGATGACTGAGCAGATCCCCTACCTATACCCTGACGGGGTGCACGACAGTCCCGCCGAATGTGACCTCTCACCCCGCACCCGAAGCACACTGGAAGGTCAAGGTAGCAAGTTTCCGTATGAAATCTCCCACACTTGGGGCATGTAGGTCTCCCCCGCTGCTGGGATCTCACCCCCAGGATGACCAGACTGACGAGACCTCCTGCTGTCCGAACCAGGTCTCGAGTAACCGCCTTGCTGATGACTGTGCGCGGATGGCGGTGCACTCGCGGAGGACCGAGCATATGACCGGGATGGCCCCGATGACCCCCTCCCCGGAAGTGATCTCCCCGAACGACCCATTGACCGGCCCCTGCCGCTACTCTCTCTTTTCGCACGAATCTTCAATTTCCGGGCCTCTCGTGGCCCGAGCAAACCCCACAATCCTCCCATAGTTCATGTCCGAGTGCAAAGCTGCCGTGGCGGCCTCATTCACTACCAAAGGGCTAAGGCCCCGGACAAACCGTCGAACCCGGGCATCCATGGTCGACACTAAACGAGGAGCATACTTGGACAACCTTACGAACTCTATGTGATACTCCCAAACACTCATACTGCCCTGCTTGAGGACCTCAAACTCCGTGGCGCGGGCTGCCATCACCTCGGCAGGCAAGAAGTGGTCCATAAATGCATCTACGAACTCATCCCATCTGGCCGGAGGGCTCCCTTCCTCACGGGAATCCTCCCACATTTCGAACCACGAACGTGCCGCTCCCTTCAGCCTGTAAGAGGCCAACTCTACCCCCTCTATATCTGTAGCCTTCATCACTCTGAGGGTCTTGTATATCTCATCAAGGAATTCCTGCGGGTCAACCTCTGGATCGGTACCTGAAAATTCTGGAGGGGCCAATCGCAAGAACTGGTGGACTCTAGAGCCAAAGGGATCTCCCTGTCCGCTGGAGGATGGAGGGGCATCATGGGATCTCTGGGCCTGGGCAGCCACTAGCTGTGTTAACATATGGATGGCTCCCCTAAGATCTTCATTAGAGATACCAGAGCCCGAAGCGGGAACTGTATTTGAGTCAGGAACACTGGCAGGAGGAATGGTGGCATCCTCTGCCGCAGCTGGGATAGGGACACTTGGGTTTTGAACAGATGGGTCAGGCAAATTCGGGACTGGTGGGTCATTCTCTCCCACGGCATCGGGTACATGATTAACAGCTGCACTTGGGTCGGCATTGGCCCTAAGGCCGAGTCTAGCCTTCTTCTTAGGTGCCATATTCTGAAAATTTGGGAATAAGGCGCGAATTAGACACAGATATTTCCACATTGCACTTTACCGCAAGATATAGATTAACAAAGAAGTAGGTAAATTCCTAAATGCCCGTGTAGCCCCCTACTCATATGATGTGGTCGACAACACACCTATAAGAAGGGCACTACTAGACACGGCTCCGAGACATCCTAGGACACTTTAAAAACCATAGGCTCCGATACCAAGTTTGTCACGCCCCAAATCGAGGGACATGACCGGCGCCTGACCGGGTTGCCCCAGTCAAGCGGACCCTGGGTGCCTTTCATTCCCACGCGTTAACCCTGTGTTGATTGTTTCTCATTAACCAAATATTTTACCAATAATGACCGATTTCATAATGCATAAACATAACCATGTGATTGATTCACTAACAAGTTCATAATTTATATTTACAACGCCCCATACATATACATAGACCACAATCCCACAGTTTACATGTCTTTGGAGCCTCTAGGATACAAAAAGGGAAATACAATACTTGCCGGTAACAAGGCTCCGGCTATACCTTACAAAACCAAAATGAAATCTAAACCGAGTGGCATGAACCACACAAGGCCCCGAGGAAGAAAGGGCTCACCAAAACGGGCAGTGGAAGGAGAAGGATACTACTGCCGATGAGCTGAAGTGCCTGCTACTGATCCACCTACAATCATGACACGAATGTAGCGCCCCCGGCAAAAGGGACGTCCGTACACTTGAATTGTACTGGTATGTATGGACAAACTTTGTCCCAAGTAAACTCAAGCCATTAAATTACATCAACAATTAATTAAGCCAGCCAACCATGTTTCCACATTTTCCTTATTTCAAATAATTCTCATACAAAGCACTTTCTACGGTCAACCAATTTAACAATAACCAATCAATCACGTAAAGCACAAGTAGTCAAACAAAGGGGCAATCAGTGCCCCACAGGTTGCAAACTCTCCTGTTGTCTCCTTTCACAATTTCACATTATTGATTTTTGTATCAATTTTCAATAGCGATTTCGATCGCTTTCCATCCTTATTGCCCCTGACCACCCTTATTACCTCGGCCACCCTTATCACCCCAACCCACACCTTATTTCCCCACGTTGTGGCGCACAACACGACCCCGCCTTACAGTTGAAAACACAACAATTTCAAACAGCAAATAAAGTACTACACACAATTTCAACAAGTTCAAATAAGCAACTTACACATTGGTTCATGTTCTCAATTTCTTCTCAAGCCAATATCAAAACCAAGTTACAAGTATTCCAAAATCGAAAATGCCCACATAATCATGTTCAACAATTTACCACAATTAAGGTGTTTCAAATTCCTTCCACAATAAGCCAAATATGCCATTACAATGGTTGTTCCCAATTCTTTACCAATCTCGATTACCTTTTTATCTTTCAATTCATATTTCATACCACACCACACGTAGTTCAACATCAATCAAATGCTCAACAAGGAAATCAAAGAATTACGTAAAATTTCTCAATTTGACACATGCCAAAACAATTCGCACACATTTGGGCGATTTTACAAGAATCAAAATTAGCCATACATACCTAGTGATGAGTTTTCTTCCGTTAACTTTCTACTTTATGCTTACCCAAGATATCCTACTCTTGCCAACCTTGTTCTTGAAGACTCTTACTTCTACTCACTTCTTTTTACTAGAAATCAAGTTCAATAATCATGCATGAGTGTAAAAATTCTATTTTTAAAAGCTATTATATGCAAACCTCTCTTTACCCAATTAAAACTGAAAATCAAAGAAAATAGTTAGGGTTTTTACCTTGAAAAGATTGGGGATGTTGAATCCTTGCCCTAAGATTCCCTTGGAATTAAGATGGTTGGAACAATCTTTGAAGATGAAAGATTTCTCTCTCTAAAAACCCTCCCTTCTCTCTCTAATTTTGGTAAGATGATATGATAAAATGAAGAAGAAAGGTGTTATATTAAAGAAGAGATCGGGTCAAAATGTTACAAAAGTCAGGGTCGGGGTCAATTATGCGGTGCACTATGCGACCGCAGAATCAACATGCGGTCCGCATAGTGACCGCAGAATGGCCTCAAAAATTACTCCAGCTCTGTTACGAAATGCGGCCATTATGCGGTCCGCATTCCTGATCTGCGGTCGCAAAGTGGACCGCAGATTCACTATGCGATCGCAATTTCGACCGCATTATTGACACGATTTTGGGAAACTCTCTGGAACGTTTTGCGGCAAGAATGCGGTCCGCATATCAAGTTTGCGGTCGCATTCTTGACCGCATATTTGACATTTTTCGGAAAAATTAATTCTCTACATTTTTGAAACTTAAATCACTACCAAGGGTCCGAACCGCGGCGAGCTTGCGAGCCGCGAAGAATTCTACGCATTCCTAACACATTATTCGGACCATGACACCACAGAGCTACTAGGTTTTATGCACAAAAATTTTACGGGGCCTTACAGTGGCAGTTGGAGAAGCTAAAAATGAGAGAGTCTATTTAGTGAAAACTTGCGAAGAGCACTATCGGGCGACAGTGAGAATAGAAATAAGAGAGGTCGATTGGCAAAAACCCGAAAAAAGGCGTCGCCGACCAAAAAGAAGACATCCCTTCACTAAAAGAATTTTGGCAAGGTTCCCTGGTTTTGAAATTGCGAATCAATGGGTTCATAAGAAGTTGGAAAGTTTATGTGGGTCAGGCGTCCAGTCCAAGAAGCATGTCATGTTTATTTGAAGTCAGCATGCATCCCAGATAAGTCCTTCTTTTCCCCGAAAGAGACGCTTCTATTTAAAATCATTTTCTTGCATTTTGTCCATTTCGGTTTAATTTTAATTCTAAAACTATTACAAAGAAAGGCGGCAGGACCGGTTTTATAGGACTCTGTGTGGTAAAAAAAAAGTTGAAGAAAGATACCCAGCCTCAGTGGTGTATTGATCCAATCCCGACTGATCATAATGGTCGATCACTTGCAAAGGAAAGGACATTAGGAAGGAAAAGGAAATCAAAGGCTAAGGTTTTAAAAAACGGAACGAGACAGAAAGACAGAGCCCACACAGGCGAGTCCTCAAAGAATCTCGAGTTTGAATCCGGACAGTTTGAAAGGAAGTTACCCCAAAGCCAATTGGTAGCAAAGTTCTCAATGGAAATGAGACAAAGATCAAGCAATGAAGATAATCAAGGCCACAAAGTCAACTACTTTTTCAACTAATAAAATGTTCTTTGTTGAAAGCAGGTCTATTTAATTATGCAAGAAGAAGGTACAGCCAAAGAAGTGAAATGCGCAAGCATTTAAATGGCTCTGGAACAAGGAAAACGCATAAAGAGGGAAGTTTCTTTTCAAAAACTTTATCTTATGCATTTGTTGATGGTTAAAAAGAAAATACCTAAAAGAAGGCCCAAAAGGAAGAATAAAAGAAAAGAAAAATGAAAACTCCAAAAAGAGAATCAGATCATGTCAGTCCAATATCTGTTTGGACCCCGATCAAAAAAAACCGAGGGTCTTTCCGGTCAGAAAGCCGCGAAACATTGTTTTGAATTCCGGCCAGAAAGCCGTGAAATTTTTTTTTCAAAATCCCCGGTCAAAAAACCGAGGATCTCCCAGTCAGAAAACTGCGGAGCCATTTATTTTAACCCCGGCCAAAAAAACGAGGGTCTTGCGGCCAAAAGACCATTAGACATTGTTTGAATTCCGGCCAGAAAGCCGTGAAACTCTTCTTCCCGGTCAGAAAACCGAGGATCTCCCAGTCAGAAAATTGCGGAGCCATTTATTTTAACCCCGGCCAAAAAACCGAGGGTCTTGCGGCCAAAAAACCATTAGACATTGTTTGAATTCCGGCCAGAAAGCCGTGAAACTCTTCTTCCCGGTCAGAAAATCGAGGATCTCCCAGTCAGAAAATTGCGGAGCAATTTATTTTAACCCTGACCAAAAAACCGAGGGTTTTACGGCCAAAAAACCGTGAGACATTGTTTTTGAATTCCGGCCAAAAAGCCGTGAAACTCTTCTTCCCGGTCAGAAAACCAAGGATCTCCCAGTCAAAAAATTGCGGAGCCAGTTATTTTAACCCCGGCCAAAAAATCGAGGGTCTTGCGGCCAAAAAACCGTTAGACATTGTTTGAATTCCGGCCAGAAAAGACTCATGAGACCTAGTAAACCTAGGCTTTGATACCAACTTGTCACGACCCCAAATCCGGTCGTGATGGCGCCCAACACATTGCTAAGCCAGCCTGACCAATTAATAACAATAACGGAGCTAGAAGCTCTCTTTAACCCATTTAAGCAAATTAAATCACGAAGCAATAGCGATGCAAATAACGAAAACAGGGAACCAAGTCCCATAATACATCAACTCCCATAGACCAAGGGTCAAGAGTCATGAGCCTCTAAAGAACATGAATGTATAAAGGTTTACAAAATACCAAGTGCGGAAAGAAATGTCAATATAAAGTCAAAAGACAGTAGGAAGGAATATCGGGTCCTGCGGACTCTGCAGCTACCTCGAATATCCACAAACGTCGCCTCGCACAGCTACCGGATCACTGCTGAGAGGTACCTGGATCTGCACACAAGGTGCAGGGAGTAAAATGAGTACTGCCAGACTCAGTGGTAATAAACAAGGGTAAGACAGCGCAGATAAGAAATCCGCAATAAAGCACTATGTAAAGCTATAATCAGCTACCCTGTCATATAATCAATCTTCACTGTACCTGTTCCAACAAATACCAATAAATAGCATAACAGCTAGGAGATGTAGCTAAATGCAATGCAATGCATGATATGACCGCTACGGCGTGTAGCCCGACTCCAATTTTGGGTACCCGTGCTCACTGTGGGGGTTCAGACTTCGGAGGGGCTCCTACAGCCCAAGCACATCTCATAGAGATATCACTGCGGCGTGCAGTCCGATCCAACATATACCTCGCTGCGGCGTGCAGCCCGATCCACTACTAGTCAGCTAATATGCAGATACAGCCTCGCAAGCTCAAAAGTAGTTTTTGAAAACTCTTTTATCATTTTTCAGTTGGAAAACAGTAATATCAAGTTCCAGATATTGGAATTTGCATAATAACAAAAATAGCTGCAGACTAGTAGTAAACTAGCATGTCTATGTGATAAGACAATGATAACGATCCTCGCGGGATCCAATAACTGGCTCACGGCCCACATGTATAATCAACCTCCCGAGAAGGGGGTTCCTCGGCTCAAGAGTGGCCATTATCATAATATATATATATACAACCATCCGAGAAGGAGGTTCGACGGCTCTAGAATAGCCAATAATATAATATCGACAGGTTGGACTAATATGTAGTCTCCAGTTCATGATCGACCCCGCACTCTCAAGAGTGTGCGTGTCTCGCCGCTATACAGCGTCACAAAGTGGTATACCGGGGTTTCGAACCCGCTGGTCATCACCCACGTCTATTACTCACCTCAATACAGCGCGACGACTATTCCGCAATGCCCTTGCCACGAGAATCAAGCTCCGCACGCGTAGAATCTGATCAAATACAGTAAAAATACAACAATTTAGGCCAATGGGACGACACCCAATCAATACAACTCAATTTACATCAAAATTCCCAAAGTTGTCAAAACCCGAGCCCCGGGCCCACATTCCGAAAATTTACGAAATTCACATTTCCGGAACCCTCGTCTCAATACGAGTCTAAGCATATCAATTTTACCAAAATCGGACTCCATTTGCCCGTTCAAAACCTTGATTTTCTAAAGTCCAAGACTAGGGCTAAATCCTCCATAATTACCCCAAATTCTTCCATTTTCATGATATAATTGCATGATATTATCAATACTAATCATAATATGAGTTCATAGTTGATTACCCTGATGATTTCCCTTGATTTCCTCCTCAAAATCGCCCAAAATCGCCCTTAAGCCGAGACACCCAAATGTTAAAATGTTTCTGAAATTTTCTAACTTCTGATACACTTACTTACAGCGATTTTCGCTTCTGCGGAACATTTTCCGCTTCTACGCTCCCGTATCCGCGACCAAAGGGTCGCTTCTGCGGTTCCAGGCCTAGCCGGCCACTTCCGCTTCTGCGAACCAAGGGCCGCTTAAGCGGTCCCGCTTCTGCGAAGAAGCTTCCGCTTCTGCGGAAAAATCCGCCTCTGCGCGTCCCTGACCGCTTCTGCGGTATCGCCCAAGCGGAAAAACGTCCGCTTCTGCGGACCATGCCCCAATTGCCCTCGTCCGCCTTCTGCGATCATTGGGTCGCACCGGCGACCCCGCTTCGGCGGAAAGGCGTCCGCTTCTGCGAAACACCCGCTCCTGCGCTCCCATATCCGCTTCTGCGGACTCGCTCCTGCGACCAAAATTCCGCAGGAGCGAAAATGACAGAACCAGACTCTTCAACCTGCAATTTCCATGATTTTCTTCCGTTTAACCATCCGAAAACACCCCGAGGCCCCGGGACCTCATCCAAACACACCAACACATCTTAATACCTTATTCGAACTTGCTCCAATCCTCAAAACACGTCTAACAACATCAAAACTCATAATTCGCATCGAATTCAAGCCTAAATTCCTTAAAACATTCCAAATTGCACATTCAATCAAAAACCCGACCAAACGACGTCCGAATGACCTGAAATTTTGCAGGCACATCCAAAATCACCTAACGAAGCTACTGCAACTGTCGGAATTCCATTCCGACCCCCGGATCAAAATATCACCTACCGTTCGGATTTCGCCAAAATTCAACCTTAGCCAATTCAAGCCTATTTCTACACGGGCCTCCAAATTCAATTCCGATCGCTCCCCTAAGTCACAAATTACCTCCCGGAACTAGTCAAATCATCAGAATCAGATTCAGAGCACTCTAACTCAATAGTCAACTCTTGGTTGACTTTTCATATTCAAGCTTTCTTCAAACATGCTATTTGTTTCATTTTCAATCCAAATCACTCCTAACTCACCCGATATACTCTAATACTGTTTTAAAAGCATAATATATGTAAATGCAAGGTAACGGGGTGGTAATTCCCGTAACGATGGGCCGGGTCGTTACATTCTCCCCAACTTAAACAAACGCTCGTCCGCGAGCGGGTTAAAAACATACCTGGAGTATCAAATAAGTGTGGATATTTGCTCCGCATCTCCTGCTCGGTCTCCCAAGTTGCTTCCTCCACGGGACGACCTCTCCACTGCACTTTTACTGAAGCTATGTCCTTAGATCTCAGTTTACGAATCTGTCGACCCAAAATGGCTACCGGTTCCACATCATAAGTCAAATCCTCATCTAGCTGTATCGTGTTGAAGTCTAACACATGAGACGGGTCTCCGACATACTTCGGAGCATAGATACATGGAACACCGGGTGAACTCCCGACAAACTGGGTGGCAAAGAAAGCATATAGGCCACCTCCCAACTTTCCTAAGCACCTCAAAAGGTCCAATAAACCTTGGGCTCAACTTTCCTTTCTTTCCAAACCTCGTAACACCCTTCATAGGCGAAACTTTCAGCAACACCTTCTCACCTACTGAATAAGATACATCTCGGACCTTCCGGTCCGCATAACTCTTCGAGCGTCTGAGCTGTGCGAAGTCTCTCCTGAATCACCTTCGCCTTATCTAAGGCATCTTGGACTAACTCTGTCCCTAACAACCTAGCCTCGCCGGGCTCGAACCAACCAACTGGAGACCTACACCGCCTCCCATATAAAGCTTCATACGGCGCCATCTGAATGCTGGACTGATAGCTATTATTATAAGCAAACTCCGCCAAAGGCAAATAATCAGCCCATGAACCACCAAAATCAATGACACAAGCACGCAACATGGCCTCCAATATCTGAATAGTACGCTCAGACTGCCCATCCGTCTGTGGATGAAATGCTGTGCTCAACTCTACCTGTGACCCCAACTCTCGCTGAAATGTCCTCCAGAACTGAGATGTGAACTGGGTACCTCTGTCCGATATAATGGAAATAGGAACTCCATGCAATCTCACTATCTCACGGATGAATATCTCTGCCAACCGCTCTGAGGTATAGGTAGTACACACTGGGATGAAGTGAGCTGACTTAGTCAACCTATCCACCACCACCCAAACTGAATCAAACTTCCTCGCTGTCCGAGGGAGTCCACTAACAAAGTCCATAGTAATCCTTTCCCACTTCCACTCGGGAATATCAATACGCTGGAATACACCACCAGGTCTCTGATGCTCATACTTGACCTGCTGACAGTTTAGACACCGAGCCACATGGCTCACAATATCTTTCTTCATCTTTCTCCACCGGTAATGCTGCTTCAAATCCTGGTACATCTTCGCGGCTCCTGGATGAATAGAATACCGCGAGCTATAGGCTTCCTCCAATATCAATTCACGAAGGCCGTCAACATTGGGCACGCATATCCGGCCCTGCATCCGCAACACACCATCACTATCAATAGTGACATCCCTAGCATCATCATGCTGAACTCTGTCCTTAAGGACAAGTAAGTGTGGATCATCATACTGGCGCTCTCGAATACGATCATATAAAGAAGAACGAGCTATTACATAAGCCATCACCCGACTGGGCTCAGAAATATCCAGCCTTACCATCTGATTAGTTAACGCCTGAACATCAACTGCTAGGGGTCTCTCCCCAACTGGAATATACGCCAAACTGCCCATACTAATAGCCTTCCAGCTCAATGCATCAGCCACTACATTGGCTTTCCCAGGATGATACAAGATAGTAATATCATAGTCTTTAAGCAACTCAAGCCATCTCCGCTGCCTCAAATTTAGATCTTTCTGCTTAAACAAATGCTGAAGGCTACGGTGGTCTGTATATACATCACAAGATACACCATATAGATAATGCCTCCAAATCTTCAAGGCATGAACAATAGCAGCTAATTCCAAATCGTGAACAGGGTAGTTTTTCTCGTGGGGCTTCAACTGACGAGAAGCATAAGCAATGACCCTACCCTCCTGCATCAACACACAATCAATGCCCACTCCTGAGGCATCACAATATACAGTATAAGAACCTGAAGCTGTCGGTAGAATCAAGGCTGGTGCTGTGGTCAGTGCTGTCTTGAGCTTCCGAAAGCTCTCCTCGCACTCCTCGGACCATAAGAAAGGAACACCGTTTCTGAGTCAATCTAGTCGAGGGTGAAGCAATAGAAGAGAATCCACTGAACGAATCGGCGATAATACCCGCCAATCCCGGAAAGCTACGGATCTCAGTAACCGAGGTCGGTCGCAGGCCAACTCTGCATTGCCTCGACCTTCTCGGATCTACCTGAATACCATCACGAGGACACCGCGTGCCCTAAGAATGCCACGGACTCAAGCCGAACTCACATTTGGAGAACTTGGCATACGAGCTCTCCTCTCTCAATCTCTCGCAACACAACACTCAAGTGCCGAGCATGCTCCTCACGGCTACGAGAGTAGACAAGTATGTCATCAATGAATACGATTACAAATGAATCAAGATACGGCCTGAATACACTGTTCATCAGATGCATAAATGCTGCTGGGGCGTTGGTCGACCCAAACGACATCACAAGGAACTCATAATGACCATATCGGGTCCTGAATGCAGTCTTCATAATATCCGAGTCTCTGATCTTTAGCTGATGATAGCCTGAACGAAGATCGATCTTAGAAAACACCCTCGCTCCCTGGAGCTGATCAAACAAATCATCAATACGAGGCAGAGGATACTTATTCTTCACTGTTGCTTTGTTTAGCTGCCTATAGTCAATACACATCCTCATAGATCCGTCCTTCTTCTTAACAAACGGGAACTGGTGCACCCCACGGCGACACACTCGGCCGAATAAACCCCTTATCTAGGAGTTCCTGGAGCTGCTCCTTCAATTCCTTCAACTCAGTTGGTGCCATCCGATACGGAGGAATAGAAATAGGCTGAGTGCCCGGCACCAAATCGATACCAAAATCAATATCCCTGTCCGGCGGCATGCCCGGCAGGTCTGAGGGGAATACATCTGGGAAATCCCTCACAACAGGTACAGAATCAATGCTAGGAGACTCAGCTCCCACATCTCTCACAAAAGCTAAGTACGATAAACACCCTTTTTCAACCATTTTCCGAGCCTTTAAGAACGAAATAACACGGCTAGGGACGAAATCAGTCGAACCCCGCCACTCAATCTGAGAAATACCAGGAATGGCCAACGTAACTGTCTTAGCATGACAGTCCAATACGGCATGGTACGGAGACAACCAGTCCATACCCAATATAACATCAAAGTCCACCATACCCAACAATAACAAATCTGCCTGGGTCTCCAGACCCCCAATAGATATAACACGGGATCTATAGACATGATCCACAACAATCGTATCACCCACGGGGGTGGATACATGAACAGGTAAATCAAGAATACCACGAGTCGCACCCAAATGATGTGCAAAATAAGAGGACACGTAAGAATATGTGGACCCTGGATCAAATAGAACGAGGCATCTCTGTGACAGACGAATGATACCTGTAATCACGGCGTCGGAGGCAAGCGCATCACGCCTGTCGGGAAGTGCATAGAACCGTGCACTGGCCTCCACCGGATCTCTCCTCGCCCACGGGGCGACCACGAAAGACCGACCTCCGGCAAAGCAACGTGCGAGATGGTGCTGAAGAGGAGGGCCGATCCCTCTGCTGAGTCCTGCCCCTACGTAGTCGAGGGCAATGTCTCCTCGTATGGCCAAACTCACCACACTCATAACATGCACCTGGTGCTTTGGAGAAGTAGGTCTTGCACTCTGGGCTGGGAGGGCACCGAGCGATGACTGACCTGCTGAAATCCCCGTCGACCACGACCATAAGAACCTCCGCTCTGCTGTGGGCGGCCTGAATGAGAAGGTCCAGATGAGCGACCTCTGCTCTGCTGGGAATGCCCTTAGATGGAGCACCACTGAAACTGACCGAACCACGAGGCCTCTTGGCCTCCCGCTCCTCTCTCTCTCGGCGACGATCCGCCTCGATGGAGCGTGCCATATCGGCAACCTGCTCAAACGATGATGACAGAACTCGCTCGCTGGTCGTAAGAATACGGATAGAGTAGTTGAGGCCATCAATGAACCTCCCGATCCTCTCCCTGTCATTAGGGATCATCCGTGTGGCATGCCTAGCCAAGCGTGTGAATCCGAGCTCATCTCGGGTCACGGACATGTCGCCACGAATCAACCACTCGAGCCGGCGACGTAGCTCCTCGCGACGAGAGCGAGGTACATATTTCTCTAGAAAGAGAGTGAGAACTGCTGCCATGTGAGGGGCTCTGCTCTAGCGAGCCTACGCCTCTCAAACTCCTCCCACCGATCAAATGCGGGACCGGTGAGCTGAAATGTAGTAAATGAAACTCCACTGGACTCAAGAATACCAGCCGTACGCAGCATCTTCCGACATTTATCCAAGAAACCCCGGGCATCCTCGCCCTCAACGCCACCGAAATGGGGTGGGCTGAAGTCTACCAAACCTCTCAAGACGACGCTGCTCGTCCTCGGGCATAACCTAAACCATATGCTCTGGAGCTGGAGCTGGTGCAGCCGGAGGAATAACCGGTGCAACCACCTGAGCGGGGACAGCCTCTGGCATCTGAAGTCCCTGAACAACCGGATCAGGTGTGCGAGCTGCAGGGGTCTGCTGACCACCCCTTGTCTGAGATGTCGCTACAATAGCGGTAGCTGAAACTACCTGAGCCAAGCCGGAACACACCGATAATATCTGAGCAAGAGTCTCCTGAAGACCAGGAATAGCAATAGATACAGTCTGGCCCTGAACTGGGGCGGCTGCTCCTGAACTGGTACAACAGGCGGGTCAGCTGGTACTGCCTCAGCCGCCCTACCTCTAACTCTAGCACGACCGCGCCCACGGCCTCTAACAGGTGGCAATGGAGGTCGTCCACCTCGTCCTGATGCTCGCGTTCTCGCCATCTGCGAGAGAATAGAATATAGAAGTTCAGTTCTCAGAACAACAAGATCGCACGACCGAGTTCAAGAAAAGTGAAGTTTTCCTAAAGGTTCGCAGCCTCCCGAGGATAAGTACAGGCGTCCCCGTACCGATCCACAAGACTCTACTAACCGGCTCAAGACTCATGGGGCCTAGTAAACCTAGGCTTTGATACCAACTTGTCACGACCCCAAATCCGGTCGTGATGGCGCCCAACACATTGCTAAGCCAGCCTGACCAATTAATAACAATAACGGAGCTAGAAGCTCTCTTTAACCCATTTAAGCAAATTAAATCACGAAGCAATAGCGATGCAAATAACGAAAACAGGGAACCAAGTCCCATAATACATCAACTCCCATAGACCAAGGGTCAAGAGTCATGAGCCTCTAAAGAACATGAATGTATAAAGGTTTACAAAATACCAAGTGCGGAAAGAAATGTCAATACAAAGTCAAAAGACAGTAGGAAGGAATATCGGGTCCTGCGGACTCTGCAGCTACCTCGAATATCCACAAACGTCGCCTCGCACAGCTACTGGATCACTGCTGAGAGGTACCTGGATCTGCACACAAGGTGCGGGGAGTAAAATGAGTACTGCCAGACTCAGTGGTAATAAACAAGGGTAAGACAGCGCAGATAAGAAATCCGCAATAAAGCACTATGTAAAGCTATAATCAGCTACCCTGTCATAGAATCAATCTTCACTGTACCTGTTCCAACAAATACCAATAAATAGCATAACAGCTAGGAGATGTAGCTAAATGCAATGCAATGCATGATATGACCGCTACGGCGTGTAGCCCGACTCCAATTTTGGGTACCCGTGCTCACTGTGGGGGTTCAGACTCCGGAGGGGCTCCTACAGCCCAAGCACATCTCATAGAGATATCACTGCGGCGTGCAGTCCGATCCAACATATATCTTGCTGCGGCGTGCAGCCCGATCCACTACTAGTCGGCTAATATGCAGATACGGCCTCGCAGGCTCAAAAGTAGTTTTTGAAAACTCTTTTATCATTTTTCAGTTGGAAAACAGTAATATCAAGTTCCGGAGATTGGAATTTGCATAATAACAAAAATAGCTGCGGACTAGTAGTAAACTAGCATGTCTATGTGATAAGACAATGATAACGATCCTCGCGGGATCCAATAACTGGCTCACGGCCCACATGTATAATCAACCGCCCGAGAAGGGGGTTCCTCGGCTCAAGAGTGGCCATTATCACAATATATATATATACAACCATCCGAGAAGGAGGTTCGACGGCTCTAGAATAGCCAATAATATAATATCGACAGGTTGGACTAATATGTAGTCTCCAGTTCATGATCGACCCCGCACTCTCAAGAGTGTGCGTGTCTCGCCGCTATACAGCGTCACAAAGTGGTATACCGGGGTTTCGAACCCGCCGGTCATCACCCACATCTATTACTCACCTCAATACGGCGCGACGACTACTCCGCAATGCCCTTGCCACGAGAATCAAGCTCCGCACGCGTAGAATCTGATCAAATACAGTAAAAATACAACAATTTAGGCCAATGGGACGACACCCAATCAATACAACTCAATTTACATCAAAATTCCCAAAGTTGTCAAAACCCGAGCCCCGGGCCCACATTCCGAAAATTTACAAAATTCACATTTCTGGAACCCTCGTCTCAATACGAGTCTAAGCATATCAATTTTACCAAAATCGGACTCCATTTGCCCGTTCAAAACCTTGATTTTCTAAAGTCCAAGACTAGGGCTAAATCCTCCATAATTACCCCAAATTCTTCCATTTTCATGATATAATTGCATGATATTATCAATACTAATCATAATATGAGTTCATAGTTGATTACCTGATGATTTCCCTTGATTTCCTCCTCAAAATCGCCCAAAATCGCCCTTAAGCCGAGACCCCCAAATGTTAAAATGTTTCTGAAATTTTTCTAACTTCTGATACACTTACTTACAGCGATTTTCGCTTCTGCGGAACATTTTCCGCTTCTATGCTTCCGTATCCGCGACCAAAGGGTCGCTTCTGCGGTTCCAGGCCTAGCCGGCCACTTCCGCTTCTGCGAACCAAGGGCCGCTTAAGCGGTCCCGCTTCTGCGAAGAAGCTTCCGCTTCTGCGGACTCGTCCGCCTCTGCGCATCACTGACCGCTTCTGCGGTATCGCCCAAGCGGAAAAACGTCCGCTTCTGCGGACCATGCCCCAATTGCCCTCGTCCGCTTCTGCGATCATTGGGTCGCACCAGCGACCCCGCTTCAGCGGAAAGGCGTCCGCTTCTGCGAAACACCCGCTCCTGCGCTCCCATATCCGCTTCTGCGGACTCGCTCCTGCGACCAAAATTCCGCAGGAGCGAAAATGACAGAACCAGACTCTTCAATCTGCAATTTCCATGATTTTCTTCCGTTTAACCATCCGAAAACACCCCGAGGCCCCGGGACCTCATCCAAACACACCAACACATCTTAATACCTTATTCGAACTTGCTCCAATCCTCAAAACACGTCTAACAACATCAAAACTCATAATTCGCATCGAATTCAAGCCTAAATTCCTTAAAACATTCCAAATTGCACATTCAATCAAAAACCCGACCAAACGACGTCCGAATGACCTGAAATTTTGCAGGCACATCCAAAATCACCTAACGAAGCTACTGCAACTGTCGGAATTCCATTCCGACTCCCGGATCAAAATATCACCTACCGTTCGGATTTCGCCAAAATTCAACCTTAGCCAATTCAAGCCTATTTCTACACCGGGCCTCCAAATTCAATTCCGATCGCTCCCCTAAGTCACAAATCACCTCCCGGAACTATCCGAATCATCAGAATCCGATTCCGAGCACTCTAACTCAATAGTCAACTCTTGGTTGACTTTTCATATTCAAGCTTTCTTCAAACATGCTATTTGTTTCATTTTCAATCCAAATCACTCCTAACTCACCCGATATACTCTAATACTGTTTTAAAAGCATAATATATGTAAATGCAAGGTAACGGGGTGGTAATTCCCGTAACGACGGGCTGGGTCGTTACAATCTCCCAGTCAGAAAACTGCGCAACCATTTATATTAACCCCGGCCAAAAAACCGAGTGTCTTGCAGCCAAAAAACTGTTAGACATTGTTTGAATTCCGGACAGAAAGCCGTGAAACTCTTCTTCCCGGTCAGAAAACTGAGGATCTCCCAGTCAGAAAACTGCGGAGCCATTTATTTTAACCCCGGCCAAAAAATCGAGGGTCTTGCGGCCAAAAAATCGTCAGACATTGTTTGAATTCCATCCAGAAAGCCGTGAAAATCTTCTTCCCAGTCAGAAAACCGAGGATCTCCCAGTCAGAAAATAGCGGAGCCATTTATTTTAATCCCGGCCAAAAAACCGAGGGTCTTGCGGCAAAAACCGTTAGACATTGTTTGAATTCTTCCCAGAAAGCCGTGAAACGCTTCTTCCCGGTCAGAAAACTGACGATCTCCCAGTCAGAAAACTGCGGAGCCATTTATTTTAACCCCGGCCAAAAAATCGAGGGTCTTGCGGCCAAAATCGTTAGACATTGTATGAATTCCGGCCAGAAAGCCGTGAAACTTTTCTTCCCGGTCAGAAAACTGAGGATCTCCCAGTCAGAAAACTGCGGAGCCATTTATTTTAACCCCGGCCAAAACACCGAGGGTCTTGCGGCCAAATAAAAACCGTTGAGACATTGTTTTGAATTCCGGCCAGAAAGCCGTGAAACTCTTCTTTAAAATCCCGGTCAGAAAACCGAGGATCTCCCAGTCAGAAAATTGCAGAGCTTTTTTCCTTCAAAACCCTGGCCAGAAAACCGAGGGTCTCCCTGCCAGAAAGCCGTGGAACATTTATTTGTGAAGCTGTGATTTTCTTAACCAATACCAAAGAGTCTTTTAATCAGTTTATGTGTCACAACTAACTCACGAAATTTTCCTAGCAAAACTGGGGCAGAAAAATTTCGTTCGTTTGTTTGTTTCATTTGTCTAAATAGGTTTGACCTCGGGGAGCAAGGATCCAGATTACCTACGAGTGGAACCTCAATCCAGAGTGAAGAAAAGGAGAAAAGAACCAAAAGAAAACGAGTTCAAATGTTAGAGTAAACAGAAGCGCGAATTGCTCAGAATCTGATTGAAATCTCGAGTTCCGCCAATTCCATTTCATTCAATATTACAGAAATAAACAAGCATGTACAGCTTGCGAGCATCAAGATTCAGATCGAGGTCTATAGCAAAATCAGCTAAGATTCAAGATCAAGTTTTCAAGAGAATCATAGATAGGAATCTTGTAACTCATAGTTGATAGCATAGCTAGCTTCGCTTTAATTTCTTTTTGGTGTAATAAGGAGGTCAGTAAGCAGTTAAGCAACAGCAGCAGCAACGATAGCAACAGTAACAGCAAAATGTTAGTTCACGGTAGTCCCAGCTACCAAAACTTCCCGAACAACATTGACTTGATTCCTGTTTAGCCCAGGATATGTAGGAGGCCTCCCGAAGCAAAGGCTCGGTCAATATATTTCCAAAATGCTTCACACAGAGTGCTCAAAACGGGCAAAAATCGCTCGTATTTGCTCATTATCTTTGCACGAAAACTCTTCGAGTTTACACGCAAAGAGGGGCAGCTGTGAGCATGTGATTTTTTCCCTACATGTGAATTACTCCCAAAAATTCAAAATAAAGTCATTTTTTGTGTCGTTGTAATATCTGTGGATTTTTGTGTTAATTTTCTTATTATTTGTATTTTTTGAGTGTGCATGTTTGTTTGTTTAAATTAAGAAAAATACAAAATATATTTAGTTTGCCTTCTTAGGATTTAATTTACAATTGAAAGTAGTCAAGTTTATTTGACAAAAATGGAAAATCACAAAAAAATATGTATTTTTTGCTTTTCTAGTATTTAATGTCCCAATTATGTGATTTATATTTAATTGATGTTTAAATTGAGTGTGTTAATTGTTAGTATAACTTAATTAGTATTTCTTATAATTTAATTGATTTTGTAGTGCAATTAGAAAATTTTGTTTTAATTAGAAAACTAAATTAAAGAGATAAAGAAAACAAAATCAAACAAAAGAAGAGAAATGGACTGGATTAGCCCAAATCTTAGTTAAATCCCAGGCCCAAACTAAAATAACCCTTGACCCAATCCCAGCCGGTTTAACCCACGCCCCAACCTATTTTCCCCGACCCAATCTCATCCCTTATACCCCAAAACGGCACCGTATTCTTCCCACATTCAATCTGGTTCGTTGAGATCATTTGATCTAACGGCCTAGATCAATTGAGGCTTTTCAATACCCAAAAGAACCCTAAACCCCCCCAAAACCTGTTCACTCTCCAAACAACCCTCATCTCCTTTCTGCTCTCTAAATCACGAGACACCAAGCCAAAACCCTAGCCACCGCCCTCTTTCTCCTCAGCCCAAAACCCGGCGGCAACAATTCCGCCGGCCACCAAACTAATACCCTTGAACCACCTAGCCACCCTCAAGCCAGATATACTAACCATTTGCCTCGAATCACCCTGGGCCGCGTCGAATCTTCATTTAAAGATTCGAACAAAGTATGAACCCACTCCAATCAAGTCCAAACTCACCCCAAACACTCCCATGGCCTCCCTAATCTCCACACCACCATTCGTCCGGCTCGAATCTGACCGAAATTAGTCGAACCCCAAAATGAAGATTCAAGAACCCTAAAATTGAAATTAAGGATTTCTTCGGATTTCATGGAAATTGAGGTCTAATAGACCTTAATTGATTTGTTTTCACTTCAAAAACATTTCAATTAAGGTCCTTTCGACCTCGAATGCCAAAACCCAAGTCGGTCGAGTTCCATTTCCTCTGTTTCGAGGTATTTCTTTTTCTTTTCTGTTCTTATTTACTTGTACTCATCGATTTAGTTTAATTGTTTTGTAGTTTCATTTGTTGTTGATTTTCTTTGGATATTTCCAAATTTTCTATTTTCCTCATCTATTTGGGACTGTTTATTTGGTCGATTTGTTTGTTTCTGATTGTTTGTTATAAATGATGTTGTTATAAGATAGGAATTCGATTCGATAAATTCGTCGAATAGCTAATTCTGCATTTTGAACTATTCTGGCCGAGAGGTTCTTGGATTATTTGTTCGTCGGCTATTGTTTATCGATTATACGCGTTGTAATCTATTATATGAATGTCGTCGATTAGTTTTGTAAGATTGTTTGTTAGAACTTTGGGACAGGAATTAGAGTTTGTCAATTGATCTAAATTCACTGTTGGTTTGTAGCTTGTGTGATTTCGAATAGGATCATATTGGATATAGCTGTTTCAGAGTTTGATTTAGAAATTATAAGCTAGTTAATTAGGGTTCAAATGTGTTGCACATGGGAAGGGGTAGTTGGATTTCTGTTTTACAGCAGGATAGGCATTACATTTCAGCTGCATATTAGTTTTTAAATAGAAAAAAGGCTGGCCTGGATGATCCTAAGTGGAATTGGCAGTCTTTATAGGCTGGATGAGATCTGAACATGGGAGAAAATGAATTTCCTAATTGGTCTAGTGCTTTAAAGAGCTGAAAAGTGAAAAAGTGGGAATAACATGGGTTTTCAGGTCTGAAACAATAAAAAATAGGTTGCTGATTTGGGTCTTTAAGGCCATAAAAGGGCCCTGAAAACAGATTTAAAGGGGGGACAACCTCCAAACAGAGAGTTTCTTACACAGATTCACCTATTTGAATAACAGATTTTCAGAATACACACTGATATCCTGAAAAACAGTTTTAAACAGACATATTCTTTGATATTCTTAGAGGCATTACTGAGAAAGAGAGACTGTTGATTTTCTGAAAGTTCGTCAGTCATTGAAAACAATTTTTTCAGTGAGTTCAAGAGTGGTATTTAGCCTAAAGAAGAAAGGAAGTCCTATCCCGTAATACTATTATACTGATTTTGAGTCCCAAAATTGTTTTCGAATAGTTTGAATCTTCTATCTTTGTTTCATTCGAATTAGATTCTGTTCGAAGTTATCTGAAAGTTGTTTGGGGCTCGATTGTTAATGTTTTGGTGCTGAGTTGGTCGTTTGACATCTATAAAGTTCCCAGTTTTGTTTTAGCCCATTGCTGGGATTTCTTGTCCTCTTTTGGGTTATTGGTTCTTCAATCTACTATTGGAAATTGGGTGTTACTGCTACTGTTGTTTCGCTGCTTTGTTCACTGCCGAACAAATCACTGACCTCCTCTTTTGCTCTTTGAATTCCTGGTATTTCATTTCACCTTTTAAATGTATGAGAATGGCTGAACATGAAGTTGATTTATTCAAGTCGAGATTTGTCAGATGATGTTTTCTGCATTTTCGAAGCTAATTCAGTTGTGATTTAACTTCTAACTCTGTTAAATTCCATAAGGACAAACCAATCCGTTCAGTTTTTTATTCGAGTTCAAATATATAGATCTATCATGTGTACATGTTGGTTTGTTTTTAATTGTTCTCTATTCTATACTAAAGAACCATGTATTATTTTAATCATATTCAAATGTCAGATTTGGTATGTATATTTGCTAAATGAGTTTTACGAATCTCCTCTCTGTTAGGCTTTGAAATTCGTAGTAAGTTAAAGTTAGATATTCAATGTTAGATGCTAAGAAATGATTTGGTGTTTACTGTTAATAATTGGTCCATGCTGGAATTTTAATTAGTCGAGGTTAGCATTTTATTATTAATAACATAGATTCATTGCTTAAGTGTTTTGAAGAATCTGCCTTGTTAGTTCTGTCCAATCACCTGTTGAAATTGAGCTAAAGTCCAAACAGGAAGTTGAAATTTGTATATGGTAAAACTAAATGGAATAAAAAGGTGTGAAATTGCGATTTACTTGAGAAGTAATTCTTTTATTTTTAAAATAAAAATTCAAATAATATTAGTAACTAAGGTTAAGTTCTCGAATATTAGTGATTAACATAGCCAACCTTTAATACATTCCAACAGGTCACAGAATAAGACATCGTTTTGTATAGATATTAATTGGAAATAACCTTAACGGACTTTGTTGTAGATAAATTAATTTTTGCCAAGTCTAATAATGGCTTTAATCGACATAGTTTCAAATAAGCAACCCCCGATACGTTTTCTTATTATTTACCTATCTGTCAAAAGTCCGAGTCTATGTTGTAATTAGTCTTTCTTTTGGTATGGTTTCAAATTAATACAGCGGTTTAAAGTTTAATTAGAGCATATAGTTTATAAGCATGTATAAAGTCAAGTATTTTTAGACATTTATAATAATTGAAGTGACCGTGCTAGAACCACGGGATCCGGGGGCGCCTAACACCTTCCCTCGGGTCAACAGAATTCCTTACTTAGAATTTCTGTTTCGCAGACTTCATTTGGAAAGTCGAAAATTTCCTCGATTCGGGATTTAAATAAATCGGTGACTTGGGACACCTTAATTTATTCCAAGTGGCGACTCTGAAATAAATAGAATAATCCCGTTTTGGATATTGTCACTTAAATTTGAAAAACTCCCTTACGCATCTACCCTCCGGGGTAGGGGCGCGCCAAAAGGAGGTGTGACAGTGGTATTTGAAGATATGTGATTAATTTAATACTAATTGATACACAAAGAGTTGAATATATAAATTGAAGAATTAAAGCAAATCAAACCGGTGAGCAAGCCAAGTCCTGACCTCGAGTTATGGTGCCTTTGAGGTAGGTTAGAAAGAATCATAAAATAATAAGGCAACTCTAATGAATATTAAGTAAGAAATTGAAGAACGTATATTCCTTTGTCAATGAATCGTTTGTTAATGATTGAGATTCCCATTATAGTAAGGAAATACTAAATAATGTACACTTGTAATTATAGTAGGGAATCTTATTATACAACTGTATAACTGCCAAGTAAAAAATTCGTTCTAGAATTTACGTCGGGATCTTCGGGCCACTGCGGGAATCTCGCTCTTTCGGTTAATAAGCCATATCGGAATTATCTCGAGGCTGATCATATATGCCCTTAGTGTTCAACGAGCACTTCGATCTTCAGGTCTTACAACAACAACAACAACAACAACAACCCAGTATAATCCCACTTAGTGGGGTCTAGGGAGGGTAGTGTGTACGCAGACCTTACCCCTACCCTGGGGTAGAGAGGCTGTTTCCAAATAGACCCCGGCATCCTTCCCTCCAAGAACTTCCCACCTTGCTCTTGGGGAGACTCGAACTCACAACCTCTTGTAATCCGTAATCGGGCTTGAGCCTGATCCATTTTGAACTAAGACTCGAAGTTAATCCCCTATCCTAGGAAATCGGGCATTCCTAATTTTGACCATGTATAGTGTGCTTTTACTTGAAAAGGATAGAGTTGTATTTTTGATTATTATACTCTTTTTCCATTTCAGTGATGTTTAATATGATAAATGTATCCCTATTTCCATCCTAATTTGATATTACGTCGTCGTCATCATCTTGATGTCTAAGCTGCAATGCGATTGCAAAGAGGTTACTTTTTATATTAGGTACCTTTTCACTTTTGAGAAATTGTATCCCTTTAAACGTAATTTTATATCCATCACCATTAAACGCTTTATTCTCATGATTCTTGTGATAAAAAAAGAGAAAACCCAAAATAAATAAAAGGCAGATGAATAGAAGCACCTTAATTATTTGGATTGAAGGTAGAAGAAAAATAAAAGAACATGAGGTTTGAAGAGATTCTGAATGATTCATTTATGACGTTATTATATCTTCCTTTTATGTTAACAATAGCTGAGATGGAACTATGCCATGAAATAACATTCAGCATAGTAGAAGATGCAACGATACGCTGCCAAAATTTGATTCTTGCACGTTTGCTTGTTTGGTTAAATTTGTTATGGAACAAGCAGTAATACGTGTCTCTTATTATAAGGGAAAGCTTGATTACATATGTAACGTGGTCATCTAGAATTTCTCCTCTTCGTCAGCGAACTAAGTCTTATTAACCGAAACATATCAGTAAATTTTGTGACTCCTTTTTTTTTGAGTTAAAGTTATGTTTCATTAATACTCAAACAATGTTACAATTTGTTCCTAGTAGTAGTTTGACTTACTACTACTTTACATCAGTACTTCTATGCCTTTGATATCAAAGTGTCAAACAACAGTATCTCTTCTATATATCCATTCCTATCTATATATTTGTTTTTCAAGGAATCCAATTCAATTGCTGCATCAGCTTTCTCCATTTTTTGTTATTCTGCTTTTGAACATGAACATGCAGGATTATTTCTTTGCAGATCTGATATTCATCATACTTGCCATCCTTAAATCTACCTTTGTTCCTTTCTCTGCATATCATTGCAACTGTCATGTCATTGTATGATTTATGATTTATGATTTCTTTTGTACCTCAAATCTACCTTTTTATCATGATTTATGATTTTCGTATCACATTCGAAGGTCCTGCATTTTATCGTTTCGTTCTGTACTGGTAGATTGTTAACGAAACATTAGTTAGTGATCTTAGCTTTTACATTCCTGATGTTGACGTTATGGAAAGTAGCCAATACATTTTACCGACAGTTGTTAACTATCCAATTAAAGAAATTTTCTCTCATTAATAACTAGTTTAAGCAATAGACGTTACTCTATATTTGTAGAAGCAAATAAAGGATTCACAAAAAGTAAAAGGCTATAGAAATAGCATAAAAATCGTTTCTCTCGGCGCATAATAGCAAAGTATGCAATTGTCACCGGAATTAATGGCGCGGTGTCGGAACACCTTGCAAGGATATGTTACACAGACGAAGAAGATGATAACTCCAACAAATGGCATTCAATTGGAATTACCTCACTTAACTTTTGGTAGTTTTCTTCCACAAAAGTATCAATCGATTGAGGAAGGACATGAAACTAGTAGGTTTGATGATGAAATTCAATTGCAACTGGTAAAAATGGAAGAGGTGCTGCAATCTACAGTGAGGTGCTTACAATTCTCAGAAATGAGTGGATCAGAGAAGCCAACACCTATGATAAGTGATATTGTTCGAGGAAATTGCAGCTCACAAATAGGAAAAACACTGTAGTTAAATTATGTGAGAATGCTATGGAGCATTTTGTGATAAGTGTTTGGAACTTTGTTACAAAACCTCAGATCCTAATGCATGCGGAGGGATATTGTATTTTCCGATTTAACACCATAGCTAATAGAGATCAAGTCTTGCAATGAAAACCGTACTCGTACAGGTACAAACCTGTGGTATCGAAACTATAGGAAGTTGATTTTTCATTCAACAGTGATGTTCTCAGTATGATCCCTGTATGGGTTAGGTTTCTTAGGCTGCCAGTGGGATTCTGGTCAACTGAAGCTCATAGTAAGATAGATAGTACAATTGGCAAACCATTGTACACTGATAAGTTTACTGCTCACCTTGAGAAGATTTCTTATGCTAGAATACTTGTGGAAATTGATGCTGCTTATCCCTTACCAGATCAGATTTAGATAGCGACACCTTATGGTCAAAAGATACAAGGGATTGAGTATGACTGGAAGCCTAGTTTTTGTAATGATTGTCTAAAATTTAGGCATGATACTATAGATTGTTGGTATAACACAAAATGTGAAGTTGCACAGGATATAAAGGAAAGGGATGGGCAGGATATACATAGGAAAAGAGAAAAGAAGCAGGGGAGAAATAGGAAACAGGCCTGGATAGTCAAACAACCTCAAGTGAGTGCAGATAATCAGGAAGTTGAGATGACATTACAGGAAAATACACAAGTGGAAAGCAGTGTAGCAAAGGTTAATGATAGTAAGGAAAGGGCACAACAGATAACTTATGTGTCAACTGATCTACAGGTGACTGGATGTAAGATGCTGAGATAGGAAAACTTGAACAGGCAAGAGAGAGAGATTGGATATTGTTCAAAGTCAGATGAAGCAGAATCCTTCGGCACAGTCCCTTATAAATGAAGAGAAAGAAGCAATAGGTGAAATTGAAATATGGAGTAAAGTAGAGGAACAAGTTCTGAGACGGAAATAAAAAACAAGATGCATTGAGTGTGGTTATGCTAATACTAAATACTTTCATGCACAATGGAATATTAGGGCCATCCAAAACAATATAACCACCATTTACACAGATGCAGGGTGAAAGTAACAGAACCTAGTCTTGTTGAGCAGGAATTCATAACTGTTTTTCAGTCCTTAAGGGGTGAGAGGGCTGGAGAACTACCATGTGCAAATACAATTTTGATGAAGAAAGGACCTTGCTTAAATGTGGAACAACAAAGAACACTGATCCAAATGGTGACAATGGAAGAGATTACTGAAGCAGTCAAGGACATGCCTAAAGACAAAGCACCAGGGGTTGATGGTTTTCCTGTGGAATTCTTCACAGGAAACTGAGAGGTTGTAAAATAGGATATCTTTGAAGCTATTAAGGATTTCTTTAGTACAAACAGATTATCTAGTGTGATAAACACAACAACTATCATAGTGGTGCCAAAAGTGAGAGTCCCGGCAACAGTTAAAGATTATAGGCCAATCGCTTGTTGTACTACCATGTATAAAATCATCTCTAAAGTCATTACAAGGAGGATAAAAGGTGTGCTTGAAAGTTTGATTGTTCAGGCACAATCATCCTTCATTGAATGAATGAGTATAATGGATAATATTTTGCTAATCCATGAGTTATTCAAAGGGTATACTAGAAAAGGAATCTCTCCCAGATGTGTACTAAAAGTGGATCCAAGAAAAGCGTATGACACTTTGGAATGGAACTTTCTAAAACATATACTTATAGACATTGGATTCCCATGCAAATTTGTAAAATAGATAATGACTTGTGTTACTACAGTGTCATATTCATTGGTGCTAAATGGAGGTTTGACTAAGTCTTTTTAGGGGAAGAGAGGAATTAGACAAGGAGATCCTATGTCTCCTTACTTATTTGTTGTTGCTATGGAGTATCTGAGTAGAGAGCTAAAATAGTTGCACAAGAATGGGGACTTTAACTACCATCCAAAGTGGAGAAAGCTGAACAGCACACTTGTGTGCTTTACTAATGATTTTCTACTATATTGTAGAGCTGATACGGAGTCCATCATGATTCTAAACAATGCTTTTTACAGGGTTTCAAAAGCTTCCGGATTGCAGGCAAATGCAAGTAAAAGTTCTATCTACATGGCTGGGATAGATCAAAAGACTAGAGAAGAAATCCGACAAACATTGGGATTTAGTGAGGGTAAACTACCTCAAAAACGATAACTATTGCTCAATACTTGTCACTGGTTGATAAGATAAGAACAAAAGTTACATGATGGTCAGCAAAGTTGCTATCCTATGTAGGAAGGTGTCAATTGATAAAGGCAGTTATCTTTGGAATATAAACACACTGGGCACAGGTATTCATCATCCCAACGAAGGTTTTGAAATTGATAGAAGCCATATGCAGAACATTTCTATGGACAAGTAGTGCAACTATCTCAAAGAAGGCATTAGCAGCTTGGGAAAATGTATGTAAACCAGTGGCAGCTGGGGGTCTCAATATAATAGACATCAAGGCATGGAACAAAGCAGTTATTACTAAGCACTTATGGGATGTAAGTGGAAAGAAGGACTCTTTGTGGATTCGTTGGGTTCCGAGTTACTATATAAAGAAGAGAGATCTGGACACAACACCTATTCCTAAGGTAGCATAGGTAATTAGGAAGATGATTGATAGCAGGGAAGTGATTATGGGGCAGCAGTAACTCCAAGGGACCTTGCAAGATAGATTAAAGAGTGTATGCAAGAATGGGAAATATCAAATTAAACAGATGTACCTGAAGATGATCCTTGACTATTGAAAAGTGGAATGGAAGGGCTTAATGTTGCACACAAGTATACATCCAAGGTATAGATTCATCTTGTCGCTTGCAGTACAGAAGAGGCTGACAACAGTTGATAAAAAAATTGGAATCCACATACTAGCAGACTGTATTTTCTGCAAGAATGGGTCAGAAACCTTAAACCATTTATTCTTCGATTGTCCAATTACAAACAGGTTGTGGGCTAGACTATGCTATTGGCTGGGACATAAAAGGAACATAGGGAATGTGAGCTGGAATGGATCAACAAGTAAGCAAAGATAGGGCAGGTATAAATAGCATAACATGCTGTGTGTTTGTCATGACAGTTGTAATGATATGGAGAGAAAGGAACAAAGGTAGATTTGAGTATGGCAAGTATAATGAATATCAGATCTGCTAAGAAATAATCCAGCATATTCATGTTCAAGGGCAGAATAACAAAAAGTGAAGAAAGCTGTTGCAGCAATTGAATTGGATTTCATGAAGAACAAATATATAGATAGGAATGGATATATAGAAGAGATACTAGTGTCTGTATTGGTAGATATAGTTGTTTCACACTTTGATATCAAAGGCATAGAAGTATTGATGTAAAGTCGTAGTAACTCAAACTACTACTACGAACAAATTGTAACATTTTTTGAGTATTAATGACACATAACTTTAACTCAAAAAAAAAAAGGAGTCACAAAATTTACTAATATGTTTCTGTTAATAAGACTTAGTTCGCTGACAAAGAGGAGCAATTACAGACGACCACGTCACATATGTAATCAAACTTCCTCATGCTTTCTGAAGAGAAACAAACCAGGTCCTTGTAGTAAGAGACACTTATTACTGCTTGAATGACTTACTCCGGGCTGTAGCTGTTTATATCACAAGGTATATTTGTTTTTCATAATCTATTTTCTTCTGATGTGTATCGATGTATCCTGAAGCTAGGACAGTCCTAGCATATTACATGTTTGAGCAAAGATTCTTAGAAACAAGAAATACTTTTTTTAGAAGATAATCTACCTTATTTCTTCTAAATTAAGGTATTTGGCCTTAAAGTTAAGTGATTCTCAATAGTAGCAGAAAAATTTGTAGTTTCTTCGTAAAAATAAAAGCAAAAGCGAAATATTATTTTGGTAAGTATAGACGTAACTTTGTATTTATCAAACTATCCATCCACAATTTTACTCATCCGTCTCTCAACTACTAAGGGCACGTTTGGCCATAAAACTTGTTTCACTTTTTCTTTTTACTTTCTTTAGGAATTAGTGTTTGGATATTTGAAAAACTTCAAATGGATGTTTTTTAAAATTTTCACTTCAAAACACTCATAAAAATTCAATAACAGCTCCAAACGCAACTCTAATTTTCAAATACCATTTTCACTAAAAAATATTTCTTTTTTTTTTCGAATTTCACAATTCATATGTCCAAACGCCCACTAAGTCCCCTTCATACTTCATCTTTGTTCTTCCTTGAATTTCTAGTGAGTAGTGTAGTATTCAAAAAAAAGAAGGGGGATTTGCATCTTTACCTGCTTTTTAGGTCACGTTTTAATTTGTGCCCGCTTTACAAAAACAATTGCAAACGTATCCACTTTTTCGCGTAACTTCAGCATTCGGGGCTGATGTAGCAAAGGAAATCATACAAAACTTCAGCATTAGAGTAGACGGGACTGAAGTACTGAACCAAGTGCTGAAGTTTTCGTTTGAAATTGCTGAACTTAAGCATAGTAGCTGAAGTTTTATTCTCTATTCGCTGAAGTTTTTGTTTGTAATTGCTAAAGTTTTTGTTTTTGTAACTGGGAAACTACAGCTCTAAAGCTGAAGTTTTTATTCTGTAACTGGCGAACTTCAGCGCTAGAGCTGAAGTTTTTGTTTGTAACTGTCATGACCAAATTCACTAAGGGTCGTGATTGCGCGGGACACCGCGGTCAGGCTAGTCAATTAAATTATCAATTAATTCCTCTTTTAATACTCTTGAAAATCTCAGGTTTTTTCTTCCGTTTGACATAAATGTAAGATCACTTCATAGATTCAAAGTTAAATAATAGCGACTAGTACAAAATTCTAGTGAAACCCTCCCAGAAATCCGGTGTCACAGGTGCATGAGCAACTACTGATAAGGATATAAAATATAACACAACATCTGTGTGAAATACAATGGACGGAAAAGAAATACAGTTACTAGAAACGGTCTTTAAAGAGCTACGAGACGCCTTGCATATTGCAACTCACCTAATCCTCGAATCGTCCGTGCTGCTGCGCCCAGTATACTACTAATGTATCATGTACCTGTGCAACAAAAATGCACAGAAGTGTAGTATGAGTACGTAATCTACATGTACTCAGTGAGTATCCCGCCTAATCTCGAAAGGGTAGAGACGAGATGGTCAACTCTGACACTTTCTAATGGTCCAATCATGATTCATATATATATATATATATATATATATATATATATATATATATATATATATATATATATATATATATATACACACACACACTAATCAGTAGCTTTATTCTATAACGTGATTTCTAGTCCAAATAGAAAGAACAAGTATACAATTAAATCATTTATAGGAAATTTTCTAAAAATTCCCTTTTAAACAAGATCCAAGTATTCCTAAGCCATATAGGGGCAATAATAACTTATTCAAATTCGAGGCAGCAATACAAGCATGCACAAATCATACTATGGCGGCGGTCTGATCAAACAAAAATAAATGTGCACTTACCGCGGGTTGATGGCGCGCCTATAGATGCATGTATTAATCTGCCAAGGCTTTCGGACCGTTCCAAAATAAACACATACAGACAAACAGTCAGTCATGAAGTCCACATAGAGCAATTATCCAAGGAAGGCCAATTCTCTTTAATAATTTGAGAGAACGAAGCTTAAGTCTTTTAGAAAATCCAATTATTAATTAAAGGTGGTTTAAGTAATTCAAGCCACCAATGAGTTCACAATTAATCCATATAAAACATGTCTTTAGGTCCTAGACTACCCGAACAACAGCATAATAGTAGCTACGCACGCACTCTCGTCACCTCGTCCGTACATAGCCCCCACAAATAGGAGCACATAATCAATTTAACTCACCTTTGGGGTAAATTCCTCCTTACAAGGTTAGAAAGGAGACTCACCTCAGTTTGAAGACTCATAACCGGCATTCTACATCCTTCCGAAGTCTTGAACAAACATATAATGCACCAAAACAAGCCAATTAATGACAAACTAATGAGAATATAATCAAATACTTGTTAATAATTCTGATTATATAAATCCCCAACTCCTCTTAGTGAAATGACAAAAATGCCTTCGGGCCCATGTGCTCGGAATCTAAAATTTCTAGAAGATAAAGGTTACCCATTACTTTAGGAACTCAAATATATGATTTTCTCTTAATTCCATACTCAAAATCGTGGCTAAATTCCAAGAATATGATTTTTCTAGGTTTTCCACCAAAACCCTAATTTTTATACTATCTTCCATGCTTAAATCAATGTATAAACTTGTATTTAAATCAAGGCTATCATAAATTACTTATCTCATGGCAAGTGACGAAAATGGCATCTCCAAGCTGCTCTCAATCAACTCCAATGGAAGAAAAATGGGGCTGAAATGAACTCAACCCCGAACTTATAACATCTTCACTGCATCAGCTAACTCTGCTTCAGCGGAATTTTGTCCGCTTCTGTGACCTTTAGCCGCTTCTGCGGCTTGGGCTAAAGGGGAGCAGACCGCTTCTGCGGTACGGGGGCCGCTAAAGCGCAACCGCTTCTACGGTCCCTGGGCTGCTTCTACGTTGTCCGGGCTGCTCCATGCCAACTTCTTCTGTAGCTTCTCCTGCGCTTCTACGGGGCCGCTTCTGCCGTCCCAAAAGTGCTGAAGCGGAATTACCAGAAGCAGCATCCCCCCAGCCCTCTTAAAAATCAAATTTTGATCTGCTAACCACCCGAAATCCACCTGAGGCCCCCGGGACCCCAGCTAAATATACCAACCAAACCCAAAACATATTTCGGACTTGCTCAGGGCTTCAAATCATAACAAACAACGCTAAAATCATGAATTACACCCAATTCAAGCTTTATAAACTTTGAACTTTCCAACTTCTATTTCTAATGTTTAAACCTATCAAATCACGTCCGATTGACCTCAAATTTTGCACACATGTCACATTTGATGTTACGGACCTACTCCAACTTCGGAATTGGATTATGACCCTGATATAAAAAAGTCAACCTCCGGTCAAACTCCCCAAAACCTTCAAATTTCTATCTTTAGCCACATCGCTTCAAAATGGCCTACTAACCTCCGAACTCACTTCTGATCGCGCTCCCAACTCCAGAATCACCATACGGAGCTACTCCCAGTATCGAAATTTCTAACAGAAATTAATAACACCGAAATGCACTTCAACCCAAACTTATTAAATTCCTTCTAAAATACTAACTTCCACAATAGGCGCCAAAATGCTCCCCGATTATCAAAAACCCCAATCCGGGCATATGCCCGATTCCGAAATCATCATACGAACCAGCTAGAATGTTCGGATCCTGATTCCGAGTTCATTTAATCAAAATTCCAATCCTAATTTATTCTTTCAACTTTAAGCTTCTGAAATGAGAATTCCCTTCCTATATCAACTCGGAACTTCCCGAAATCAAACTTCGACCATACCTACAAGTCATAATACCCGCAATGAAGTTGTTCATATCCTCCGATTTCTGAACAGAGCGCTAGAACTCAAAATGACCGGCCGGGTCGTTACATTCTTTCTCACTTAAATATACGTTCGTCCTCGAACATGCTGAGAACTACACTTGAGTAGTCTGAAATCACTGTTTAGCACCCCATGCACCTTCACGTGCTATGACAACTCAGTTGAGCATATTAGTTTGATAATTTTTGAAGATATTCCCTTTTTACTTAGGCAATTAAGCCTTAGAGCCCGATTCCAACATCCGGAATCCTATGCCAGGCCTGGTTCCAATATACAATCACCATTTCAATCACTACACATTGTACTCAAACACGATTGCATAACTTTGTTGATTTCACACTTTGCATTTCCCACTCGAAGAGCCACCATCACCCTTTTTCTGATCAACGTAGTCAAAATACTACTAATCTGATGCTCTCATTGCACCCCATGACATATACAGGTCTTACTCCAACCTTTACCATACCGCCATAACGGAAAATATGTACCAACACTCATAATCAATTGTCGAGTCAACAAAACATTAGGTCTACACTCTAGACAAGGCCTTCACCTTATTCTGAACCCAATAATGGTCTTATCTCCATAACATACCTCATATAACCGGATTGCATAGAATCCTAAATCAAGGAATCTCGTCTCATCTGATACAAATGTTCAGGTAATAAGCCACCCCAGAAATTGTTAAAATCTTATATAATGCTACCATGCGGCCAATCGGCCACCAATAGGATTCAATGCAAAAGGAAAACAAACTCTGGAAGGATTTGCCAATCCCCGCACTAATACGGACTTCCTTAGAAGATAGGAAATGAAACTCACAAAGGAATAGCATATAGAAAACTAGACTCAACGTCACACTGTTATGGCGTGCAACCCGATCCAAATAACATACCCATGGCAGTGTGCCACCCGATCCTCACATAGATCTCACATAAGGAGATTGCACTTCGAGCTAAATCTGCTCATTACAACAAAAATATCAAATTTCGATCGCAAGCATGCTAAGTGCATAATACCATCCTTGAGGAAATACCTAGCACTATAGGCTACAAAATGCAAGCACAACTAAGGTGCGGTACAAGATCAGAATCTCAACAACCATCCCGCTTACATAACATCATTGCCATGTGGAACATTAACACATAAAAAATTTACCAAGCCATCTCACAATTCATACGGCGCAATACATCATTACCTGGAATAGCTGACCCGATTATTCCTCCATAGGGAAAGCTCATTGGAACAAACACAACTGGCCTGATATAAAGCCCTGTTCACATATATAAATCAATTCATTAATCTCAATCCGACTTCTGATTGCACCCATTTGACTAACAACCTTTCAAAGGTCCATAGTAACTCCCTTCTCATAATAATACAAAAGGACAACCATCATAACCGGAGCAACCTCCGCGGTCCATAACCTAATAAACAAAGTTTCCTCCAGGCCTAAGTTCTCAAATTGAACACACTACCAGAATCCTCATTCTTGGTCTAAATCCTTAGTCAATCAAGTGACTATATGTCACACTTATACAATCTTCCCATGGGACACGCCTTGCAATCTCGGGAAATAAATAACGAGTCTACACACCTGAACCACCAGCCACACTAACACCAAAAAATGATAAAGAACCATTACCAAGATGCAAAGCCTTTTTCATAAAACACCAATCTAAGGTGGCGCTGAAAACAATACCAATTTACTTAATCATTCAACGATCTCCTTGCTCGCCCAAGTCCGTGACATCCTAGCAAGCCCAAGCTGCAACCTTGATCCTTACTTCGAATTTCCATACTACTCGCTACACCTGATGTGCCAACATACGATAGAACACAATTTTCATCATAATCCGAAATCACTAATAGTTTAACAGTTCATCAAATACGTATTTTGCACTTAACTCACCTCAGGAGAATCATAGCAACACACAGGTAATTTTCCATAACCGCAGGATATGCTAATCCCTAAGTAGTAGACCAAGCCACCCTAGCCCTTCCGAAATCCGCATCCACTTGACAAGCCATAACGGAAGAATGCTTCTAAACAACATCAATTACGGCGGCCGACAAGCCTCACATGTACCGCTACAAATCATACACACAACCTAATCACGCCGAATGAACTGATCACATATCCCAACATGCCAAATTTAACTATGTCTAATCAATCCCTTTCCTTCAAATTTATCCTTGCTTGCCTTACAAATAATACTAACTCCATTCAACACTTAACATACTACATCTACACTCACCCTGAGTGACATGAATCACAAGACTATGCCGTCTCAAATCTCATAAACCATTTCATGTCTTCCAATTGCTACATCACAAGCCAACTATCACGGAGCATTCTGTGCCTCTTTTTATAAGCTGCTTTACGAGCATGGTCCTTAGTTGCACCTATAAGCGCGACATCATTAGGCACCACACTTTACCTCTTGAATTCACTAGGACCGTTACTGAGAGCCACCTGCTCTGACTTGATCCCGAATATAATCAGCTACATAAATCTCATAACACAGGAATACCCTCTCGACGAGGAACCTAGCAGAATTACTCCATTTAAAACTCGCTTCCATACAAGGCATAAATCCTGAATTCTTTCCTAAGTTCGAACATGAGACCATAAGGCCAACCATAGCACATCTTTAATAATTTTTCTTTTCAAATTACTACTTATGGTAGTTTTCCATAGCTGAGACAACCCCATAGTATGCTATTAACCAGAAACTCCGCTAGTAGCTAACCATGAAGACCAAATCATAAGCGGTGGGACTCTCCCACTTAGCTTGAAGCCATTAATACAAAACTCTGGAGTTCACCATTATTCTTAATCTCTTATTGACATAGCCTTGCCCAATGATCCGCCGCAAATTCTCGGAATTCTTATGTAGATCCCCATCTTTCATATTCTGTGTCATCATCCACCTTCGCACCAACAATCGCTGGCATTCTAGATATCTTACAGTAGAAACTCAATTTGATACTCTAAATTATTAACACCATTCACACACCAATTCCCTTTGCTTCATATCCAGAAGAACTCTTCGTAGAAACCTCGCCAACCAAGCGACTGCTAACCTACTCACCGGAATACCCCAGCTATTAAAATCACTCCCCGACATCTTCCAACACTTCTGCATGGGGTACCATCGCTACGGCATCAATAACCTATCCTGAGTCCGAGCTCACTCTCCAGCTGCACAAGTCCATTCACCACTCGTGGACATCAACCAAATTCGCAGCAACATCCTTTCACTTAAAAATCATGCTTCCATTTTCCCGCATATGCGCTCCACCTTCCTCTTATGTGGAAATCCCCTGGGCTACTCATGATCGCTTTTGCGACTTCCCCCACCGCATTTGCGGAACTTCTTAAATGACTCCTTTTCCGCAGATGTGGAAATACTAGTAGCCTGAAAAATCTGACAGCAACAAAAGCATAGAACTCTCGTTTAACAATCATAAATCACCCTGAGGCCCCTGGGACCTCAACCAAAAGTACCAACACAACACAAGTTTGTCACGCCCCAAATCGGGGAACATGACCGGCGCCTGACCGGGTTGCCCCAGTCAAGCGGACCTGGGTGCCTTTCATTCCCACGCGTTACCCCCGTGTTGATTGTTTCTCATTAACCAAATATCTTACTAACCATGAATGATTTCACATTAAACAAATAAAACCATACGAGTGATTCATTAACAAGTTTGCGGATTTTACAACGCCCGACATAACATAATGTATACATAAGACTAGAGTCCCACAGTTTACATGTCTACAGAGCCTCTAGGATACAAAAAAGGAATACAATACTTGCCGGTAACAAGGCTCCGGCTATACCTTACAAAACCAAAATGAAATCTAAACAAAAGTGGCATGAACCACACTGGGCCCCAAGGAAGAAAGGGGCTCACCAAAACGGGCAGTGGAAGGAGAAGGATACTACTGCCGATGAGCTGAAGTGCCTGCTATCGATCCACCTACAATCATAACACGAATGTAGCGTCCCCGGCAAAAGGGACGTCAGTACACTTGAATTGTACTGGCATGTATGGACAAACTTTGTCCCAAGTAAACTCAAACCATTGAATTACATCAACAATTAATTAAGCCAACCAACCATGTTTCCACATTTTCCTCATTTCAAATAATTCTCAACACAAAGCACTTCCTACGATCAACCAATTTAACAATAACCAATCAATCACGTAAAGCACAAGTAGTCAAACAAAGGGGCAATCAGTGCCTCACAGGTTGCAAACTCTCCTGCTGTCTCCTTTCACAATTTCACATTATCGATTTTTATATCAATTTTCAATAGCGATTTCGATCGCTTTCCATCCTTATTACCCCTGACCACCCTTATTTCCTCGGCCACCCTTATCACCCCAACCCACACCTTATTTCTTCATGTTGCGGCGCGCAACCCGATCCCACCGTACAGTTTTAAAACACAACAAGTACAAACAACAGATAAGGCATTTCACACAATTTCAACAAGTTCAAATAAGCAACTTACAGGTTGGTTCATGTTCACAATTACTTCTCAGCCAATATCACAATCAAGTTACAAATATTCCAAAAATCAAGAGTATTCATACCGTATTGTTCAATGACTTACCAATCCTCAAGTGTTTCGTTTCTTTTCCACAAAGTACCATATATGCCATTATAGCCATTATTCACAATTCTTTTACCAAATTAAACTCTCATTTTACATCCCTCATAGCTCAACAACAAACTTTGAATATCCAACAACAACATCAAGAATTTCACACAATTTGTCAATTTAACACGAAACAAACAAACTTCACACATATAGGCGATTTCACAAGAATCAAAATTAGCCATACATACCTGGTGATGAGTTTTCTTCCGTTAACTTCCTACTTTATGCTTACCCAAGATATCCTACTCTTGCCAACCTTGTTCTTGAGGACTCTTACTTCTACTCACTTCTTTTTACTAGAAATCAAGTTCAATAATCATGCATGAGTGTAAAAATTCTATTTTCAAAAGCTATTATATGCAAACCTCTCTTTACCCAATTTAAAACTGAAAATCAAAGAAAATAGTTAGGGTTTTTACCTTGAAAAGATTGGGGAAGTTGAATCCTTGCCCTAGGATCCCTTGGAATTAAGTGGTTGGAACAATCCTTGAAGATAAAGAACTTCTCTCTCTAAAACCCCTCTCTTCCCTCTCTAATATTGGTAAGATGATATGAGAAAATGAGGGTGAAAGGTGTTATATTAAAGAAGAGATCGGGTCAAAATGTTACAAAAATTTGGGCCGGGGTCAATTCTGCGGTGCACTTTGCGACCGCAGAATCAACATGCGGTCCGCATAGTGACCGCAGAATGGCCTCAAAATGACACAAGTTCTGTTACAGAATGCGACCAATATGCGGTCCGCATTCTCGATCTGCGGTCGCAAAGTGCACCGCAGATTCACTATGCGATCGCATATCGACCGCATTTTCAACACGATTTTTGGGAGACTTTTCTGGAAAGCTTTGCGGCAAGAATGCGGTCCGCATAGCAGATTTGCGGTCGCATTCTTGACCGCAAAATTGACACTTTTCGGAAAAATTAATTCTCTACATTTTTGAAACTTAAATCACTACCAAGGGTCCGAACCGCGGCGAGCTTGCTCGCCGCGAAGAATTCTACGCATTCCTAACACATTATTCGGACCATGACACTATAGCTACTAGGTTTTATGCACAAATATTTTTCGGGGCCTTACAATAACATTATTCAGACTTGTTCCAATCCTCAAATCACGCCAAACAACGCTAAAACCATTAAATTACATCAGATTCAGGTCTAGTTTTTCATTAAAACTTCCGAAATGCGCATTCAATCATAAACCCGATAAAACAACGTCAGAATGACCTAAATATTTGCATATATATCCAAAATCACCTAACGAAGCTACTAAAACTCTCATAATTTCATTCCGACCCTCAGATCAAAATCGCACCTATCAATCGAAATTCGCCAAAATTCCAACTTCGCATATTCTAGCCTATTTCAACATCGGGCCTCCAAATTCAAGTCCGATCGGACTCCTAAGTCACAAATCATCCCCCAAAGCTAACCGAACCATCAGAATTCACATCCGAGCCCTCTAACCACATAGTCAACTTTTGATTGACTTTTCTAAAACAAGATTTCTTCTAAGAGGCTAAGTGCCTCATTTTCAACTAAAACCAACTCGATTACACTCGATCAACTCAAATACCAATATTAAAACATAAAGCAACATAATATTAGGAAAATGGGGCGGTAACTCATGTGATGATGGGTCGGGTCGTCACAACCTCCCAATCTAAAACATACGCTCGACCTGGAGTGGGTCAAGAAACATACCTGGAGCCTCAAACAAGTGAGGGTATCTGCTCCATATCTCCCGCTCGGTCTCCCAAGTAGCCTTCTCCATGGGCCGACCTCTCCACTGCACGTTCACTAACGTTATATCCTTATACCTCAATCTCCGAACCTGTCGACCCAAAATAGCTACATGCTCCACATCATAAGTCAAGTCATCATCCAAATGAACTGTACTGAAGTCCAACACATGAGACGGGTCCCTAACATAATTTCGGAGCATAGACACGTGAAATAACGGATGAACTCCTGGCAGGCTGGGTGGCAAAGCAAGTATATAAGCCACCTCTCCAATCCTCCTGAGTATCTCAAAAGGGCCAATGAACCTAGGACTCATCTTCCCTTTCTTTCCAAATCTCATGACGCCATTCATAGGCGAAACCTTCAGCAAGACCTTCTCACCCACCGAATAAAATACCTCTCGGACCTTCCAGTCCGCGTAACTCTTCTAGTGCGACTAAGCTGTGCGAATTCTCTCCTGAATCACCTTCACCTTATCTAAATCATCCTCGACCAACTATGTCCCCAACAACCTAGCCTCACTATGCTCAAACCAACTAACCAGAGATCTACACCGTCTCTCAGATAAGGCCTCATATGGCGCCATCTGAATGTTGGATTGGTAGCTATTATTGTAAGCGAACTCGGAAGAGGCAAGCAATCAGCCCAAGAACCTCCAAAGTCAATAACACAGACACGCAACATGTCCTCTAATATCTGAATGGTATTCTCGGAGTGCCCGTCCGTCTGAGGATGAAACGATGTGCTCAACTCTACCTATGAACCCAACTCTCGCTGAAAAGTCCTCCAGAACTGAGAAGTAAACTGAGTACCTCTATATGATATGATAGAAACTGGGACCCCCTGCAATCGCAAAATCTCCTGGATGAAAATCTCTGCCATCCGCTCTAAAGAATATGTAGTACATACTGGAATGACGTACACGGACTTGGTCTGCCGATCTACAATCCCCCAAATTGAATTAAACTTCCTCGTTGTCTAAGGGAGACCACTCACAACGTCTATAGTAATCCTCTCCCATTTCCACTAGAGAATATCTACACGCTAAAGATGCTCATACTTGACCTGCTGATAGTTGAGGCACCGAGCTACATGACTCACAATATCCTTCTTCATTCTTCTCCATCGGTAATGCTACCTTAAATCATGATGCATCTTCGCAGCACTTGGATGGATAGAATATCGCGAGCTGTGGGCCTCCTCCAATATCAACTCCTAAAGCCCATCTACAATGGGCACACAAATCTAGCCCTGCATCTTCAACACACCATCACTACCAATTGTCACATCCCTGGAATCATCATGCTGAATGCTATCCATAAGGACAAGCAAATGTTGATCATTATACTGGCGCTCTCTAATGCGGTCACACAATGAGGATCGAGATACCACACAAGGCAACACCCCACTAGGCTCCGAATTTTCAATCTCACCATCCGATTGGCCAAAGCTTGAACATCGACTGCGAAGGCCTCTCCCCAACTGGAATATACACCAAATTTCCCATACTCACCGCCTTTCGTCTCAAAGCATCGGCCACTACATTGGCCTTCCCTGAATGATATAAAATGGGAAGGTCATAATCCTTGAGCAACTCAAGCCACCTCCGCTACCTCAAATTTAGATCCTTCTGTTTGAACAAGTGCTGGAGACTACGATGATCTGTATATACCTCACAGGAAATGCCATATAAATAGTGCCTCCAAATCTTCAAAGCATGAACTATGGCAGTCAACTCAAAATCATGAACAGGGTAGTTCTTCTCATGAGACTTCAACTGACAAGAAGCGTAAGCAATAACTATACCCTCCTGCATCAACACACATCCAATCCCAACTCTCGAAGCATCACAATACACGGTATAAGAACCTGAAACTGATGGCAAGACTAACACTAGAGTTGTGGTCAAAACTATCTTGAGCTTCTAAAAGCTCTCCTCGCACTCATCCGACCATACGAATGGTGTACCCTTCCGTGTCAACTTGGTCAAGGATGAAGCAATGGAAGAAAATCCCTGGACAAACCGGCGATAATACCCTTCCAAACCAAGGAAACTCCATATCTCTGAAGCTGAGGACGGTCTAGATACCTAAATACCATCACTAGACACCACGTGTCCTAGAAAAGCCACATACCCAAGCTAGAACTCACACTTGGAGAACTTTGCATAAAGCTTCTCCTCAATCAATCTCTGCATTACTAGTCTCAAATGTCGAGCATGCTCCTCCAGGCTATGCGAGTACACCAAGATGTCATCAATAAAATGTCACGACCCCAAACCCGGTCTTGATGGCGCCCAACACTAATGCTAGGCAAGCCATACCATCCACTCTCTCAACCCGAGCATGAAGAGCTCAAAACCAATTAATTAAATACTCAAGTCAAACATCAATACTCATAGTCGAAATACTCAAATGATAACAATACGAAACTCTAACATAAATAGTAACTCATAAAGACCTGGGGTCATGAGTCTAGAGCCTCTAAACAAACTAGATAACGATATCTGAACGAAAATACACAAGTCTGGAATGTATATATAAATAAAACTGAAATAGGAAGAGTAGTCAGGTCATGCGAATGTCAAACAACTATCTCAACAACTCAGATAAGCTCTAGACACAAAGACTGCTCATCTAAGCCTCCAGTGCCCTGAATCTGCACACAAGGTGCATGGAGTAGGGGTGAGTACTACCGACTCATTGATTCATAAGCATATAAAATGTCTGAAGATAAGAAATCCACGAAATGCCACAAAGTAAAACTAAAACTAATAGTCTGACACCTTACTACGAATCAACAGCAAAACTACTTCAAATATATTAGTCAAATATAATGCAAGGATGCAATGCAATGCACATGAACTCGCTGTGGCTTACTGCCCGATCCATTTAACGTCGACATCACTTACTAGGGGTGCGTACAAGCTCCCGAGGGACTCCTACAGCCCAAGCGCAATATAATCATAGAATTCGCTGCGGCATGCAACGCGATCCATACTCAGTATCCAGTATGCATATGAGTCACGTAACAGATTCAATTAATTTCCCAGTTTCCAATTTATTAAGAACAATATTCTTTAGATATTTAACTTCAGGAAAAGTTTCTTAGCATTTCATAACAGTGATTAAACACAGGACTGAGGTCAATTATCATACAGAGTATGCTATCACAATGATTTTCATCCTCTGAGGATGCAACAACTCGGCACAAGGCCCCAAACATGGCAATAAGCCCAGATATATCCAATACAGGGTACGTATCAGGAGCCAATATAGAAAGATTCATGTTTGGGATGGACCAAGTCATAATGCCTAGTCATAAACAATCCCACACCTGCCATAGGGTGCAAGTCACGCCCTAATATAGTGTCACAATGTGATGAATCGGGGTTTCAAACCCTCAGGCCATCATATATACAAACTACTCACCTCTAAACGGACGTAGACTAGTCCGCAATGCCTTTTCCTTTTGTATCGACCTCCTCGTGCATCGAATCTTGTCAAAATCACAACAAATACCTAAATATGGGTTAAAGAAACATAACCTGATCAGAAATACTCGAAAAGTATTGAAATTCACGAAGATGGTAAAACCCGAGCCCCGGGCCCACTTCTTAAAATTTTTTTAAAAATCCCACCAATGGATTCCTTGTCTCACCACGAGTCTGTACATATAAAGTTTACCAAAAATGGAGGTCATATGACCTTTCAAATCCTAAAAATTCGTTTTCAAAAACCAAGCCCTAGTTCTTCACAATTTCTATCCACTTTCATGAATTTGAGTGTTGATTCTTCCCAAAAAAATGGTGTTTTCTAGTTGAGAGACTTACTTCCAATCAATACCCGTTGAAAACCCTCTTCAAATCTGTCAAAAAGCTCTCTTGGCGGAGTAAAAATGGTGGAAAAATTATGTGGGTCGCGGACCAAAGGGATTTATAACATTCTGTCCCACTACTATAGCGACCCTATGTGATCGCATCACCACCCCTGCGATTGCATAGGCCAAAAATCCAGGCCCTCAAATTCCTCTTGCGCGATCATAGGATAGAACATGCAATCGCAGAGCATTGCCTTCCCCTTCTACGTGATCGCATTAGTTCACACGCGACAGCACTGCACAATCCCCTCAACCTATGCGATCGCAGACACTTTTACGTGATTGCATAGAGCAATTCTTTTTCCCCCTCAGAACCTTCTATGTGATCGCAGACACTTTTACGCGATTGCATAGAGCAATTCTTCATCCCCCTCAGAACCTTCTATCTGATCGCAGACATACCTACGCGATTGCATAGAGTAAAATTTCTCTGCAATTTTTCTACTACATTATTCATGTTCAAAATTCCCCGTTAGCCATCCGGATTCACCCTAAAGTCCTCGGGACCTCAACCAAATGCACAGATATGTTCTATTACTTCATTCAAACTTGCTCGTAACATAAAAACACTATCATAAACATCAAAATCATCGAATTACCATGAATTCAAGCCTAAGTTAAACTAGAACTTCCAAAACTTTCATTTGATCTAAAACCCGACTGAAACACCTTCGAATGACCTGAAACTTTGCACGCATATCCAAAATCACCTAACAGAGCTACTGTAGCTCTCAAAATTCCGTTCCGACCCTCAGATCAAAATTTCACCCACCAACTGGAATTTTCCAAAATTCAACCTTAGCCAATTCAAGCCTAATCCTACACCGGACCTCCAAATTCAATTCTGATTGTGCTCCTAATTCACAAATCATCCCCCGAAACTAGTCAAATCATCGGAAATCCATTTCGAGCCCTATAATGCATAAGTCAACATTCGATTGACTTTTCCAAACTAACCTTCTCATAAAGAGACTAATTATCTCATTTCTAACCGAACTCTATCCAAATTACTTCAAATTCTCCAAACACATATAGTGAAACATATAAAAGCATAAAACGGGGAAAATGGGGTGGTAAATCCCGTGATGACGGGTCGGGTCGTTATGTCCTCCCTAGCTTAAACAAATGCTCATCCTCAAGCATATCGAGAGTTGTTCTAGAAGCCAACCAATAGCTGAATGATCTTACCAATCATATTAGCTAAAGCCTCATTCCAACACGTTCATATACTGCCAATGATGAATGAAACATGCTATAAATAGTAATCATCTCTCAGATAAACCATTCCTGAAACCACTTCCCTTGACTGATATCACAATAGATTTTCGGGTCAAACCTCGATACTATTTTCCTAACAAGTTGAGATTAAACATGTTTGTATTCATTAATGAACCCAATGATCTCCTCAAATCCAACACCACTCTGGTGATATGATACCTCAATACAAGTCTAAACCACTTCTTGCACAATAGACGCACCAGTAAGAAATGATGTGAACACACTCAATTCATAATAAATGACTCAAACGAAAGAGCTGTACCTCAAGCTCATCAATGCCATTACAATACAAGGCTGATACCCCGTTTCACATCATAGAAATAGAATGCATGAAACTACCCCGAAAGGTCATAACTCCCGTAGCCTCGCTACAATAGGCGATCATATCGCAACACTGTTACACCTGAAGCATCTCAAGCCGTTATGCTAAAAATCAACAACCGCGCACATTTGATGTCTGAAATCAACGCAATTCATTACACCCATTGTGAAATACAGAACACACGATACACAACTTGATGGACCAGAACCAATGCCCCATACACCGAGCAACACTTAATTGCTCTTCCCGCTCGACTTCCTCTATGAATTCTCAATAGAACTGCACCACATATGCCCATAACTAACAAATCACAATGTCCCACCACATTCAAAAAACAACTCATAGTTTCCCTCAGATCACTAACAAGCTCGATAACGATAGACCCAAAATATTCCTAACAATACAACTCAGGGTCAACCAAACTAACTCAGGCTAAATGCGTAGCCATATCGTCCTGCCAACGAACTCAATACCAAGAAGCCTGAAATTGTTTCTTCCACTACTATAACTCCTACCAAAGCCGTAGGATACATTGCCCGACCCCAAATCAATACCGAAATCCACAATCTCGCTCGAGAATATGTCCGGCCATAAGAAATGTATCTCAAAAGTCCCTCAAAAACGGAATAGGATTAACTATAGCAACCTCTACACTAACATCTATCACAAATGCCTAATTAAAAAGTACTCCTTCACAGCTGTCCGCTGGTTCTTGGAAATATAAATCATTCTGCTAAAACATATTCTAACGCACTTAACCACTTAACCCGTGTCATTTCTGGCGTAGCCCCTAATGCGATAGTTCAAAATCACCCAACACTAAGACAACCAGTCCGAATTCCAACATCACATCCAAAATATAACATACCAGCGAATAAAGATCCACAACCACAACATAACTTGTACATCATAATTCCATATAACACGCAAATCATCATACCTGGTCCCAGTTTCCACAGTGCGAATACATGCACCCATTTGATACCTAATCATTCCACGACAAATACTCAACACTTACTTGTGCTATCAAGAAAAACCCAACACCACTAGTGGACCCAACAAGAACATGACGCAATACTACTAAAATATAATCAGTTTAATCACATTACCTTTTTCTGAAACACATACTCGCGTCAAATCACTTCCACTTAGCAATAACATCTTCCCTGATCATCTGAAGCTCTCTTATCTAATCGCTTAGAAGGAATCACTACACATCCCATGCTCAGCATGACATACACATGCCTTGTGCAAATTCTTACAATACTGACACGTCGGATGAGATCTGTATACATTCATAGCCACTATCGAAACAACAATGCATTAGTTCTATAGTCTTGGAAAGAACTATCACCTTATTCTAAACCAAACAATGGTCTTAGATCTTTACTTTACTTCATATACTTAGATTGCATCGATCCCGAATTCAATGATCTCGTCTCACCCAGTACGAACTTCTCAAGCAATAAGCCACTCCAGACATAATTAAATGTCACATTGAAGCCCTAATGTGTCAATAGGCAACCAATTCGAATGTGGTACTAAAGAAAACGAGCTCTACAAGGAAATACCAAATCCTATGCACTAATACAGCCTTTCCTTGGAAAATAAGAAGCAAGGCATACAAAGATGGCATATAGAAATCCATACTCGATATCACACTATTGCGGCGTGCAACCCGAGCTGGATAACATACCCATGGTGGCGTGCCACCCGATCCACGCATAGATATCACATAAGGAGATGCTTATCGAGTCAAATTCACTCATTACAACAAAATCGAATATCGGTCATAAGCAGGCTAAGTGTATAATAACACCTCTGAGGATTATATAGCATTATAACTACAAAACTCAAGCACAACTGAGGTGCGGTATACAATCGGAATTTCAATAGCCAAGTTGCTCATATAACATCATTCCTATGCAGATTCTTAACATGTAAACAATTTCTCGAGTTGTCTCACAACTCACATGGCACAATGCATCACCTACGCGAGATATCTGACAATGAAGCATCATCCTAACTACTCCTCTATGAGGACCACGTTACAAAAATGCACACATCTGGCCTGATATATATCTATTATTCACATTAAGTCCATCCACCGACTTCAAGTTGATTCTAATCACAATGAACTACTTTGACAACCTTTCAAGGGTCCATAATAACTCCCTGTTTCTCATAACACACAAGAACAACCATCGTAATTGGAGTAATCCTCCCTAGCTCACAACCCAATATGACAAGTGCCCTCCAAGCATGAATTCCTCATTTTAACGACACTATCACAACCTTTATACTTAGTTTACATCTTTAATCAGTCAAGTGACTACATGCTACACTTATATAATCTTCTAGTGGGCCACACTCCCACAACCTACTACAATAATATTTTGGGCGTACCTCTAAACCACCAGCCACACTAACGGTGAAGAGTGATCAAGAATCATTCGCCAGGATGCAAAACCCCTTTTACAAAACACCAATGTTAGGTGACATTGAAAATAATGCCAACTTACCGTAAACGTGGAAACCTATCTCGTGCTCATCCGAGCTCATGACATCTTGTCAAAAGTTTCCTTCACTCTTGTCATTCAAGACCCAATTTCCACAACCATAACTGATTCACCAGCATACATCAAATCAGAACTAACATAGTACAAAACTACACAATCCGCTAACCAATATCAAGCTCCCCAACTTGGCTCGAAGCCATATATCACAACACACAATATTCATAACGCATATGCTCCATTGCTGTCATAATACCATGGTGAGATTAAACTCGCTCTTTCATAAGCTTGTGGAAATACAAATCATCTGGAATATTAACTCTTCTACATTTTCTTGTATTCACTCACATAATAGTTAAACCTACTCTCTAGGCGACCAAAATTTTGCTAAGTCCCAATTTTTTCAAAAATTTCGGCAGAGTTTCCTTTGTAATTGGACCTATCCACCTGCTAGAGAATCACAAAAACCATCTTAAAAACATGGCTACAACTTGACAAAACATCACAACGTATATCAACAACATTAATCTCAATACTACATGTATTATATTATCAAATACATGGACATGCGTTGCACCTATTCGAATCATGACACATAGAAAATGCCTTCCACTGACATACAAATAATACATCTAATTTAGTCTTCCTGAGTCTGAACTCATACCGCTGCATGTATTGCACTTAACTTTCCAACTAGGAGATACGAAAGTATTCTTCATGCGCCCATAACTCAGGGCTACACAACAGCTCACAATAGGAAACGAATTGCTTAACAGTTCATCTATTATCCCACAGACTTCTTCGTCACTACCAAGATCACATAGATACACCTCACAGCACTAACATACTCATTGCATGGATATCCGGCCGCCATCCCAGCTAATAAGGACATTACCAAACACATAAGTTCAAAACACTTGCTCGCATAATCAACACCTCGGTGCTCAAGCCATAGGCGAGGATCTGGCCTCAAGTCCTCCAGATATGCCCAACGTGATTATGTATCGCCCCTCAATCATGGAATCACAAGTCCTCAAGGCACATATACTATTAAGTGCTCGCTTGCGCATGAAGACGAGTGGGAGGAATTTCAAGAGTTATATCTCAAGCTGAATTAAGTACGCACGATAAGAATTCCAAGAATGGGAAGTTTTTCTAAAGGTACCGCATCCTCTAATGGAGAAATACTGGCGTCCCCGTATAGTTCCACGAGCATCTACTAAACGGGCTCATGACTCATGAGGCCTAGTAACCTAGGCTCTTATACCAACTTGTCACGGCCTTAAACACGGTCGTCATGGCGCCCAACACTAATTCTAGGCAAGCCCGACCATTCACTCTCTCAACCCTAGCATGAAGCTCAAAACCAATTAATTGAATACTTAAATCAAACATCAATACTCATATTTAAAATACACAAATGATAACAATGCAAAACTCTAACATAAACTGCAACTCACAAAGACCTGGGGTCATGAGTCTAGAGCCTCTAAACAAACTGGATAATGATATCTCAATAAAAATACACAAGTTTGGGAATGTATATATAAATAAAACTTAAATAGGAAGAGTAGTCAGGTCCTGCGAATGTCAAGCAGCTACCTCAACAACTCTGATAAGCTCTGGAGACAAAGGCTGCACAGCTAAGCCTCCGGTGCACCTGAATCTGCACACAAGGTGCAGGGAGTAGGGACGAGTACTACCGACTCAGTGCGTAATAAGCATATAAAATGTCTGAACATAAGAAATCCACAAAATTCCACAAAGTAAAGCTAAAACTAACATTCTGACACCTTACTACGAATCAACAACAAAATAACTTCAAATATATCAGTAAAATATTTATGCAAGGATGCAATACAATGCACATGGACTCGCTGTGGCGTACATCCCGATCCATATAACCTCGACGACACTCACTGGGGGTATGTACAAACTCCGGAGGGGCTCCTACAACCCAAGCGCAATATAATCATAGCATTTGCTGCAGTGTGCAGCCCGATCCATACTTAGTCCATAGTATGCATATAAGTCACATAACATATTCAGTTAATTTCCTAGTTTCCAATTTATTAAGAAGAATATACTTTAGATATTTAAGGAAAAATGACTTAGCATTTCATAAAAGTGATTAAACACACGACTGAGATCAATAGTTATACAGAGCATGCTATCATAATGATGTTCATCCTTTTAGGATGCTACAGATCGGCACAAGGCCCCAAACATGGTAATAAACCCAGATATATTCAATACAGGTCAATATCAGTTGCCAATATATAAACATTCATGTTTGGAATGGACCAAGTCGCAATCTCCAGTCATAAACAATCCCACACCTGCCATGGGGTGCGATTCATGCCCTAATATAGCATCACAATGTGATAAACCGGGGTTTCAAACCCTTTGTCCATCATCTATACAAACTACTCACCTCTAACCGGCCATAGACTGGTCCGCAATGCCTTTTCCTTTTGTATTGACCTTCTCAAGCGTCGATTCTAGTCAAAATCACAACAAATACATAAATATGGGTTAAAGAAACATAACCCAATTAAAAATACTCGGAAAGTACTAAAATTCACGAAGTTGGTAAAACCCAAGCCCCGGGACCACTTCTCAAAAAATTACAAAAATCACACCAACGAATTCCTCATGTTGCTACAAGTCCGTATATATAAAGTTTACCGAAAATGGAGCTCATATGGCCTTTCAAATCATAAACATTCATTTTTAAAAACCAAGCCCTAGTTCTTAACAATTTCTACCCACTTTCATGAATTTGAGTGTTGATTCTTCTAAAAAATGGTGTTTTCTAGTCGAAAGAGTTACCTCCAATCAATACCCATTAAAAACCCTCTTCAAATCGGTCAAAAAACTCTCTTGGCGGAGTATAAATGGTGGAAAAATGTTGTGGGCCGCAAACCAAAGGGTTTTATAACATTCTATCCGACTACTGTAGCGACCCCTATGCGATTGCATCACCACCCCTGCAATAGCATAGGCCAAAAATCCAGGCCATCAAATTCCTCTTACGCGATCGCAGAGCACTGCCTTCCCCTTCTACGCGATCGCATTAGTTCCCACGCGACCGTACTGCACAATCCCCTCAACCTATGCGATCGCATAGAGCAATTCTTCATCCCTCTCAGAACCACTCCGACCCTCGGATCAACCTCACTCCCACCAACCAGAATTCGCCAAAATTCAACCTTAGCCTATTCAAGCTTAATCCTACACTAGACCTTTAAATTCAATTCCGGTTGCACTCCTAAGTCACAAATCATCCCCCGAAACTAGTTGAATCATCAGAAATGCATTCCAAGCCCTCTAATGAATAAGTAAACATTCGGTTGACTTTTCCAAACTAACCTTCTCATAAAGAGACTAATTATCTCATTTATAACCGAACTCTGTCCGAATTACTTCAAATTCTCCAAACACATATAGTGAAACATATAAAAGCATAAAATGGGGAAAATGGGGTGGTAACTCCCGTGACGACAGGTCAGGTCGTTACATGAACACAATCACAAAGGAATCCAAATACGGTCGGAACAGGCTGTTCATTTAGTGTATGCACGTGGCTGGGGCATTAGTCAGCCCAAAAGACATAACTAGAAACTCATAATGCCCATATCTCATCCTGAAGGCTCTCTTCATAATATTATAATCCCTAATCTTCAACTAGTGATAGCCTGAACGAAGATCAATCTTTGAGAATACCCTTGCTCCCTGGAGCATATCAAACAAATCTTTAATGCACGGTAGAGGATACTTGTTCTTCACTGTTACCTTGTTCAACTGCCTATAATCAATATGCATCCTTACTGAGCCATCTTTCTTCTTGATAAACAACACTGATGCACCCCACGTTGACACACTCGGGCGAATGAACCCCTTATCTAGGAGTTCCTGATCTCCTTCAATTCCTTTAACTTAGCTGGTGCCATACGATAGGAGGAATATAGATGGGCTGAGTGCCCGGCACCAGATCAATTCCAAAATCAATATCCCTGTCCCGCAGTATGCCAGACAGGTCTGCTGGAAATACATCTGGGAAATCTATCACAACGGGCACAGAAACATGACTAGGAGTCTCATCACCAACATCCCTCACAAATACTAAATATGATAAACAACCTTTCCCAACCATCCGCTGGACCTTTAAGAATGAGATTACCCGGCTGGGAACATAATCAGTCGAACCTCGCCACTCAATCAAAGGAATACCTGGAATGGCCAACGTAACTATCTTGGCATGGCAGTCCAGAATAGCATGGTATGGGGATAGCCAATCCATACCTAGAATCACATCAAAGTCTACCATACCCAAAAACAACAAATCAACTCGGGTTTCTAGACCCTCAATAGTAACAAGATAAGATCAATATACGTGATCCACAAAAATAGTATTATCCACCGGGGTAGATACATGCATAGGCAAGGTAAGACAATTACAGGGCATACCCAAATAATGGGAAAAATATGAAGACACATAGGAGTATATAGACCCGAGATCAAATAAAATAGAAGCATCCCTATGGCAAACTGAGATAATACCTGTGATAACCGCGTCTGATGCAACAACGTCTCTTCTGTCTGGAAGCGCACAGAACTGAGCCTGACCACCACTCGATCGATGTCCACTCATAGGGCAACCCCTAGCTGATTGACCCACGCCCCTACCTGACTAGGATGGTACTAAAGTAGATGGAGTAGAAGATGAGGGTTGATCCCTCTGCTAAGACCAACCACTACGAAGCCGAGGACACTATATCCTCATGTCGCCAAACTCACAACAATCATAACAACTACCCGAAGCTGGAGAAGGGGACTGAAGGGAACCCCTTGCTGCAGATGAGCCCTAGGCTGAAGAGGTAGGAGTAGAACTCTGAGCTGGAAGGGCACTAGGTGAAGAATGGCCCTGCTGATATCCCTGACGGCCACGGCCGAATGAAGCCCCACTGTAATCTGGGCGACCTGTTTGAGGAGGCCTGAAATAACAACCGACCTCTACCCTGCTGGAACTGGCCCCTAGATGGAGTACCACTATAGCTACCTGAACCTCGAGGCCTCTTGGACTCTCTCTCCTCACGCTTTCAGAAATGAACTATATCAATCTGGAAAGCCAAATCAACAAACTCCTCAAATGAAGTTGCTTCCACCCTCTCCTTAGTCATCAAAATACGAATCGGATAGTTGAGGCCATCTACAAACCTCCTGATCCTCTCCCGATCTCTTGGGATCATCCAAGTAGCATGTCTAACCAACCGTGTGTACCTCAACACATACTAGGTCACTATCATATCACCCTGGATCAGCCACTCAAACTGTCGGCACAACTCTTCTCTGCGAAACTGCAGCACATACTTCTCTAAAAGGAGAGTGGAGAACTGCTGCCAAGTAAGGGGTGCTACTCCCGTAGGCCTACACCTCTCAAACTACTCCTACCATATAAATGCTAGCCCTGAGAACTGGAAGGTGGTAAAAGAGACTCCACTTGACTCTAAGATCCGTACGGTGCGAAGCATCCGCTAACACTTGTCCAAAAATCCCTAGGCACCCTCGCCCTCAATACTACTGAATGCTGGAGGCGGAAGTCTACCAAACCTCTCTAGCCGATGCTGCTCGTCATTCGGCATCATTGGAACTACATACCCTGGAGCTGGTGCAGTTGGCGCAGCTAGGGCAATCGGTGTAACTAGCTGAGCTGGGGCTACCTCTAGTTTTTGTAATCCCTACACAACCTGCTTGGGTGTTCGAGTTGCAGTAGTCTGATGACCACCCCTGGTCTGAGAAGTAGCTGCAACAGTAGAGGCTGAAACTGCCTGAGCCAGACCTGTGCAGACAGATAAAATCTGAGCTAAAGCCTCCTGAAAACCATGAATCACGATAGGCACTACTGGTGCCTGAATGGGTGCTGCTGGTGCATCTCTAGCTAGAGGCTGGTCCTGAATAGGGGAAATTGGTGAATCCACTGGTTCTTACCCTATTGCTCTGCCTAGACCACGACCACGGCCGCATCCACGACCTCTAGCCGGTGGCAATAGTGGTCGCCCGCCACATCCAGTAGCACGTGTTCTCTCCATCTGCGATAGAATAGAATATAGAATTTTAGTTCTTGGAAAAACAAAGCCGTATGACAAGAGTTGAAGAATATAAAGTGTTTCCTAAAGGTTCTGCAGCCTCTCGAGGGTAAATATAGATGTCTCCGTGCCGATCCGCGAGACTCTACTAACCGGCTCATGACTCATGAGGCCTAGTAACCTAGGCTTTGATACCAACTTGTCATGACCCCAAACCCGGTTGTGATGGCGCCCAACACAACTGCTAGGCAAGCCTGACCATTTACAATCTCAACCGGATCATAAAGCTCAAAACCAAATAATTTGAAAATTCATTAATAGCAATGAAGCTAAAAGTATAAACTGATAGATAGACATAAGCTGAATATCATGATAATACTGAATATACTCCCAAAGACCTGAGGTCACGAGTCTAGAGCCTCTAACAATACAGTGTAACAAGACTCCAAAATAATACAATGTTTCAAAACTGCAGAAAGATAATAAAAGTGATAAGGGAGGAGTCAGGTCTTGCGGACGACAGGCAGCTACCTCGACAACTCCGAATAAACTCTGAAATTAGCAATAGCTCAACTAAACTCCAGAGGTACCTGAATCCGCACCCATGGTACAGAGAGTAAAGTAAGTACTTCCAACTCAATGGTAATAGACATGTATAATGGTTGATAGTAAGAAATCCCAAAATATAATAATGCAAAGCTATAACCAATACTCCTACACATTTAACAGTGTAATAAAAACAAGTAATGACAGATAACACAGGTAGATATAGATGTATGAATGCAATGCAATACACATGACCGCTACGGCGTGCAGCCCGATCTATTTGGGTACCCACGCTCACTGTGGGGGTTCAGACTCCAGAGGGGCTCCTACAGCCCAAGCGCAATATCATTGTAACATTCGATGTGGCATGCAGCCCGATCTATAATCAATCGAGTTATATGCTTGCAAGCCACTCAGGCACAGTTAACTTATCGTTTTCAGCTCCAATTATCAGAAATCATAAATTAAGTGTTTAAAACCTTATAATTTTACTACCCATTTCAAGATAGTGTTTACACTACTAGAAATTAGAGCTATGGCAACGCTTTTAATTGCAACGGTTCAGTAACCGTTGCTATAGATGCTGTATTGTTACGGTTTTAACCGTTACAAATAATTTTTGGAGCTATTGGGACACTTAGCAATTGAACCGTTACAATAGGTGTGAAACCGTTCCGATAGAGGCATTTATAGCAACGGTTTGAATAACCGTAGCAATAAATAAATCTATGGTAACGGTTTTGATAAATTGTTACGGTCATTTAATTCCCTCTTATATTTTCATCCAAATTTTCTATACCCGCTAAAATGAGTGGGGCCCACAACCTAATTTTTCATTTTTATTTTTTATATTTAATAAAATACCAAATATATGTAAACCCTAAGTCATTTTAGCGTAAAAGTAATTTCATTGGAAATTACGAGTAGATGGACTTTCACATTCTTCTCCGAACTCTCCTCCATAGTCGACAATCTCCTCCATTCTGTTGATCGACGATCTCCTCCAGAATCAAAAACTCATATATAATCGGCCACATCGGAGGCGGCGTGCTAATCCTTTAGAGTTTCTCTAAATTTAAATCGGTAAATATATTCTTATTGCCAAAGTTTCTTAACTCATGTGGGTATTAATTTTGGGCCTCATTCATGAATTAAGCAATAGGGTATATCAATCTTGAAAGTGGGTCTCAACTTGAGTATATGCTCATGTTGACGGCTTAATTTTTAGTAGTTTTTTAAATTTGTTTTTGTTAAATTTATTGGTTGATTTTTTGTGTTTTTTTGTTTAAATTTTTGGGTTGGTTTCTCATGGGTTGTTTTTTGTTTGATTTTTTTTTTAAAATACTGATATAGTTGTGTGTTTGTTTTTGTATGTGAGTAGATGTTTAGTGTCAGTTCTCTGTTTTTTGATTTGATGTTTTAGGAGAGTGAAAATTGAAATCTTTTTGGTTGCAAAATCTTGAGTAAAATACTGGGTTTTTTGTCTCTGGATTTTGTGCTTTTGAGTTTTCCTAAAGTTGTGAACTTTTTTTGTTCAATTTGCTTTCTTCTCACTCTTTACACACGAGGTTGTTGATTGTGGTGCTGATTTCCGCCCTTTAATTTGTAATGTATAATCAAGTATCTTTTCTCTTTAATTCCTATAATTTTCTTTTAAATTTCACTTTTTTTAAACAAATTAGACTGGAAATGGCCTTGCATTGTTCATGATGTTCTATTATAGATTGGGGTTTTATACCTCATGAAGACTGAATTAAGAAGGTTTAAACTTCTACCAGAATTGTTGTCTCTAAGAGTACTGGTTACTTCCTATGGTCAATTAAGAGAGCTTTTAACTAGGTGTGTAAATCTTGAAAACTATTGATCAAGGATTTGTCTTTTATTTGAGACGACCAGGGTCGGATCTATAATGTCTGTGCTGACACTACTTTGTTTTTATAAATGAAAAATTTCGACCACTTCTGTATAATGTATGAACTAAGAGTCAAGATTTCTGTTAGAAGTGTGTGAAAAGGTTTACTGAGGTGCATATGCATCACCTTGTTCTTAATGAAGTCACAAATATGGTACTTGCATTTTTTGGGAACCTGCATACATGGCAGCTTTGTTGTCATGTGTTGGTTGTCCTGAGGCAACCATGTGCTATGTTACTGGGTATATGATTGCTTAGCAATTCTTTTTTAGTTGACAGTTATAATTTCAATTACAATACCATGCTTTGAATAGTTGGAAAAGGATTATTGTGGCGAACTCTTTGAGACACTATATTTTTGATATCCAATCAGTTGCCTTGAAGAATTAAACTTAGCAATTCAAGATAAATATATTTTTTCAATGCTGATTAGGGAATTTAGTTTAATAGATGCATGAAAATAGTCCATGCGGAGATAGAGGTCGGGTCATCTGATTAATTCATCTAGACTCCCCCCCCCCAAAATAAAAAAATGAAAAAGAGAATGAGCTCTCAGTCAGTAGTATGTTTTATTCAAATGCATGTTCTTCTGTGTCTGAGCTGCCGTATTGGCACTCTTCTAAACGTAACTATCACAATTTTCTGGCAGGATGGGCATGATGGAGATAATTCAAAGCAAAGCACTGCTGATATGACTGTGTTTGTTAGTTTTCTGGCAAAAACAACTCTAATTTCTTTAATTGATTAGCTTAAGGCTCACTCTCCTGTGCTTAGCTTGCTAACAATCTCTGAAATTTCTAATCATCTCAATCTGTTCATCACTGAGTTATCAAACGTGATTACTTGGAAAATTGGAGTCAAAAGTTAGTTTCTTTTTCATAATCAAATTAAAATTCTGACATACAATCTGGCCCTTTAAAGCGCTAGCTTTATTCATAAATATGGCTTTATCATGATGCTAATACCATAACATTTGGATCAATATTTGTGCACTTGACGTATAACATATTTGGTATCGCTGCCCCTTTTTTGGTCTCTGATAGATTTCACTAGCACATCATTTGACAGAAATGAGAACTTGCATTTATGCTAGCTAACTCTTACTACCGCCCTTCTCTTCCAGGTCCAGAATCTTCTTCAGCAAATGGTGAGTCCGGTCACTCTGCAACCCCTTGGATTATTCACATGTATCAACTAGAATTATCTAACTGATATTTCTCTCCTTGCAGCAAACCAGATTTCAGACAATGTCTGAATCAATCATCTCGAAAAATATCCTTTTTTAAATTTGATGTTCTCAGCTATCTGATCCAGTTGTTGCTTACATTAGTGTCATCTAAAATGCATTTAGTGTTATATATAACATTTCGTAGAACTGTGAATTCAAGAACGTGTTAACTACCTTCATGGTTCTTAGGTTCTTGAGTGGCTCTTTCAACTTTTTAGGTTGGAAGGAGTTCTGTTCTGGTAATCCGTCAACATAATCTAACCGTGCTTTGTCTCTAAGAAAAAATTAAAAGGGGTTTCATTACTGTCATCAACTACAATGAGATTCTCAGTCTTCTACTACGAGCTTAGACTTGGACTTGCATTGAACTTCTCAGTCTTCTACTATGAGATTCTAAATTCACCTGAGAGGTTAGACTGCCTTCGGAACATAAGCTATAAATGTTATGAATGGGAGCAGCTGTTAACTTACCATTGGTCTTCATTTGTCTGCAAATCCTCTGCGTGATTTCCAAGAAGTGACGCAAAAGCAATCTGAAAGTTGTTTATGATTTTATGTTAGAGTTGTTGTGTTAGCATAAATGCATTGGTCAGTTTGTTTCAGCGTCTAATACATTTTCTTTGTTCTTGAATATACAGTCTAGGCATGAAAGATTCATGGGGACCTTTAAAGGCTTTAGCAGTTACCACTGTTATTAATGGCATTGGCGACATAGTCTTACGCAGATTCTTTGTATATGGTATTGCTAGAGCAGCATGGGCAAAAATTATCTCCCAAGTATGCCAAATATACCTTACCAAAAGCTTTTTCTTCCTCTAAATGAATTTGATCTGCTCTTCAACTCTCTGTCTCCCTCCCTCTCTCCACCCCCCGCCCCATCCTCCATTTTCATACTCCTTATGGTAATTCCTAGCTTACTAGCATAGTTTAGGTTGTCAGCTTATCTGTTAAATTCACAAGAAATTATTTTAGTATAAAAAACTAGAAGAAATTAAAGTGATTCTCATTTGACATGCATGTTTTAAGTACGTACCTTAATACGTGTTTGAGATCCTGTTGGTGCGTGGCTTGAATTATATTGAAGTTAAGTTTTACCAACTTCAGCAACATTGGATTTGTGTCGTTGCATTCAAGTTCTTGAGCAGAGATGTGTCTTCTTACGGCATACCATTTCACTCTCCATGCCAATGGACAACTCAAGCTATTGCTCAAATTATATTCCTTATTAGTAAATGTGTTATCTATCTGATTTAGATAAAAGACTCTTGAAAGAGGTTTTACTATTAGTAGCACTTAGTTGACTTATAGTATGATGAAAGATGGTCCTGATCATGGTGCTTGACATCAAATGGATTATTTTTGAAAATTTTGCTTACTTTTTTTGTATCTTTTGTAGGTGGAACAAATGAACAAAGGGTAGACATAAAAGTGAAGACCTTACTTGTTGGTTGATTATTGTTGAAACTTCATATGTTCCGGAAATTATTTGAACATTTTGCAATCTTATGTATATTAATTTTGCATAAGTAAATACTATTGTATAATTTACTTTAATGTATAATACCTTTAAATATTTTGGGTTGTTGGATTATGATTTTATTTTTGATAGTTTTTGTTTGTGATTTATATAATTTTGTGTATATTATTGCTTTATTAGCACATTGCAATAGCCTTAAAAAACTATTGAAATAGATCTTAATAGCAGCTGCAATAGCCTTAAAAAATCATTGCAATAGATCTTAATAACAGCTGCAATAGCTTAAAGAAAATTGTTGCAGTAGATCTTAATAACCGTTACAATAGCCCTTTTAACCGTTGCCTCAGCCTCATAAAAATGCCACGATAGTTTTTTAACCGTTACAATAGGTCCAATAGCCGTTGCATCAACGTATATAGCTACAGTTACGAACCGTTGCATTTGCCAAAAATAACCGTTGCCATAGACCAAGTTGTCGTAACGGCTACAAGTCCGTTGCCATAACTGTTTATAGTAACGGTTTATAAACCGTTGCACAAAACCGTTGCAATAGATCTATTGTCACGCCACCTGATGTAACGGGCCCTAAACCGTTCCAATAGAGATATAGTAACGGTTTTCCTATCTACAGCAACGGTTTTACAGCCGTTGCCATAGGTCAAAATTCTAGTAGTGTTAGGACTGATATCATGAAAACATGCTCAACATCATGGAACAATGATAATAATCCCTATGGGATCCAAATAACCAGCATACAGCCAGTGACGAACCGGTCCGTTGTCACAAGAGTTACGCCCCATTTTCCCCTCATTATATTTTTGTATGTTTCTATATCTATATTAGAGTCTATCGGGTGAATTTGGATTGAATCTGGTTGAAAATAAGGCATATAGCCTCTTAGAATGAAGCTTGTTTTAGAAAAGTCAACCTGAAGTTGACTAGGTGATTAGAGGGCTCGGATGTGAATTCTGGTAGTTTGGTTAGCTTCGTGAGGTGATTTGTGACTTGGAGGAGCGATCAGAATTGAATTTGGAGGTACAGTGTAGAAATAGGCTTGAATTGCCTAAGTTAGAATTTTAGCAAAATCCGGTTGATAGGTGACATTTTGATCCGAGAGTTGGAATGGAATTCCGATAGTTGCCGTAGCTTCGTTAGGTGCATTTGGATATGTCTACAAATTTTTTGGTCATTCAGACATCATTTGGTCGGGTTTTTGATGGAATATAGGTTTCGGAAGTTTTAGTTGAAACTTAGGCTTGAATTCGCCTTGATTTGATGATTTTGTTTTTAATGACGTGGTTTTATGATTGGAACAAAATTGTATCGTGTTTTGGAGTAGGTTGGTGGTTTTGGTTGATGTCCTGGGGGCCTCGGGGGTGATTCCAGGGGTCAAACAGACCATTTTGTGATGAAAAACACAGCAGATTTTGATGTCATGTGTTGCAGGGTAATTGTTCAATGCGATCGCAGGGGGTGTGTTGCAATCGCATAAGTGGTTTTGTGAAGGCTCTATTTTTGTTCTATGCCATCGCGTTCAGGTGTATGCGATCGCATAGTTGAGGAACCTTGTGCTCTGCGATAGCAGAGTAGGCTATGCGTTCGCATAAGGTAATTGGTCGGGGGTCCCATATGAGGAGTTTGTTCTATGCGATTGCAGGGGTATTGAGTGCAATCGCATAAGCCATTTTTGAGGGGTGAAAAATTTGTTCTATGCGATCACAGGTATGGTGATGCAATCGCATAGTGTAATTATTATGACGGGCAGAATTAGTTATTAGTAATTTCATACAGGAGGTTTCATAATTTCACCATTGTTGGGCGAGTTTTGAAGCTAGGGGATGAGGGATTAAGAGATTTTCACCTAGTTTTCGATTGGAGGTAAGTTTTATGGACTAATTACGTGATTTTATCCTAGAATATTCATCTATATCACTGAAAATTGGAGGAATTAAGGTGTAAAATGGGGTTTTTGCTAAAAGCCTAAGAAAATAGTAAATTGATGATTTGAAGGGGCAAATGAACTCCGATTTTTATAAATATTATATGTATGGACTCGTAGCGAGACGGGGATTCTGAAAATGTTAATTTCATAATTTTTTGAGAAGCGGTCCCAGTGCTCGAGTTTTGGCAACTTCGTATTTTTGGGTGTAATTCGAGTTATTTCGATTGGGTTATGTTCCTTTAGCCTATTTTGATGTATTCCTATTTTTTTGATCGATTGGGTTATGTTCCTTTAGCCTATTTTGATGTACTTTAGATGTTTATTCTCGAGGCAAAGACATTGCGGGCTAGTTTTTGAGCCGGTTCGAGATGAGTAATGGGTATGAATGATGACCTGAGGGTTTGAAACCCCGGTATATCACTATGTGATGCTGTATTGAGGCGAGACACATACTCCACTGTGAGTGCGGGGTCGATTGTAATTGAGGACTATGGCTTAGTACGACTGTATAGCATTGTACTATGTGTTGGCTATATATGAGCCGATAAAACTCCTACTTGGTTGGTTGTGGATATATTTGGGCTGTGAGCCAGTTATTTGGATCTCGCTAGGATCGTTATCATTGCTTCTATGATTGTAGCATGTTATCATGATATCAATACTAATCTAAACACTGTCTAAAATGATTTCTCAAACTCTAGTTTCTAAACACTGATTTCTATTGTTACTGTTAAAAAGGGATTTCAAAATAGTAATTCAATTGTGCCTGTGAGGCTTTCTATGCATGTAACTACTGGTAGTGGATCAGGCTACGTGCTACAGCATGTCACTAATATTGCACTTGGGCTATAGGAGCCCCTCCGGAGTCTGAACCCGCACAGTGAGCGGGGGTACCCAAATGGATCGGGCTACGGGTTGTAGCGGTCATGTTCATGCATCTCTATTGCATTTAGTCATATTTGTTGTACTGCTTTAGCTGTTATTGCTTTTTGACTTATACTGTTAAAAGGATAAAAGAGGTATTGTATAGCTTTACTATGTGGTTTATTGGGTATTCTTACCTTCAATGTCGTTATTCGTGCTTATTACCACTGGGTTGGAAGTACTTACTCTACTCCTTGCACCTTGTGTGCAGATCCAGGTACATCATAGTAGGGCTGACTCCCCAACTGCTTCAGAGATCACATACGGATTGTCGAGGTAGCTGCTTGGCGTCTGCACGACCCGACTTTCCTTGCTATCCCTTTTCTTTAGATTTTTTCGCATTTGTCAGATACATTATGTATTCAGTATCACTATTTTACTCTTGGTAGAGGCTCTTGACTTATGATCCCAGATTTTGTGAGAAGTATTATGATATCGTTGGGTTATTTTTTGCGACTTATGCTAGATTCCGTATTTTGTTATCATTGTTAATGCTTTTGAAGTAAACTAAGAGCTGGTAGCTCGGTATTGTGTGAGGTTGGTCAGGCTGGCCTAGCAATGTGCTGAGCGCCATCACGACCAGGTTTTGGGGTCGTGACACAGCCCAAATATATTCATAAACATCCCAAGAAGGATGTTATCAACAAAGTTTTAGCCAATAACACAGTAGAACATCACTCAAGTGGACTAAGCCATAGTCCCCAATCACAAACGACCTCACACTCACTGTTGAGTATGTGTCTCGCCTCAATATAGCGTCACAGTGTGATATACCCGGGTTTCAAACCCTCAGGTCATCATCTACATTTATTACTTGTCGCACCTCCTTTTTCTTTACTTATATACCGCTTATTACTACTACACCCCGGGAAGGGATATAATAATAAAAGGGAAAGCGTTTTTCCACTAAAAGAACAGTCGGAATGGGATTTATTTATTTATTTTTAGAGTCGCCACTTGGGAAAATAATGGTGTCCCAAGTCACTGGTTTAATCTCGAACCGAGGAAATTATGACTCTGTTACAGTCTGTGAATCAGAAATCCGGATAAGGAATTTTGTTTACCCGGGAGAAGGTGTTAGGCACTCTCGGATTCCATGGTTCTAGCACGGTCGCTCAACTGTTATTTTTGTTTTTATCTGATTTTTGATATGCTTCATTTTATGCATTATCAATGTCCCGCTTTGTCATTTTTTAAGAATTACGATGTTGCAAAAATGCATTTCGAGTCACACCGTACCAGTATGCCTATGACTTTAGTGCATTTGAGCTTTGCCAGGATTTTGGATTTGGGTCGCATAAATGTACACCCGTATTAGGAATGTGATATTATTAATCGCACCTAAAGTATCTACGTCTTTATTAACTTTGGGAAAGACCGTAAAATTCACTAAACGGTCCTTCCGAATCTAGAGTTTTTATGTTGTGACTTATTTGAGGGCCCCACAATTAAGTATTTGTTGTTTAGTGAGGCTCGTCTCTATTTTATTAAGGTCCAATCTTAAATAGGCTACGTTTTCAATTTTTCGGTTTTTTCATCCAAAGTATAACTGTTTCAGATTTATGTCATTTTTATACCACCCTTTATTGGGATTCAGGCCCTTTATACTTCATTGGGCCTGAAATCCAGGCTACCTCACATTATTGCACCAAGGCGCAACTGGACAACTAGGGTCCAGATAACACTTTCATTTCTATACCAAGGCATTAATTCCACATCAATTAGATCTGGGCATGTATTCACGGCTAGGTCCAAATTACTTACATCTAAAGTGGAATGAAGGCAGATTAACATTTTAACCACAATACTATTGTTCAATACTAGCAATTAACTGTTTCTAATAATGCCAAATTACATTTGATCCTTACTGATTTCAATATTGTCAATTGACTAAGAATGTCAACACTAGTTTAACTTATTGCTATTTAACTACTAAATTAACAAAGTATGAATTTATGAATTATCTATTGGTTAAGACACTGTTTGCACAATTATCTATCTACTTCTGCTGAAAAACAACATTTGCATTTTTAACTACAGCATACTCAGATTGCAATTATGTTTCAGATTTCCATTTTTTACAAAGTTGAATACAAGTTTATAGCTAATCTATTTTCAGTAATGTTAAAACAGTAACGTGATTTAGAACTCAATACTCATGCTTTTTCGAATTAATTGATTCTGATTCGGAGCTCAATTATCAAAATAGCTACGTACTAGTATTACATGTTTAATTTCAGAATAGGTATAAATCTATGTGTATTAACTGTGTTTTAGCCGGTTTTAGTTTTAGATTTAGGTGATAATTCTCTATCTAACTTATTTAACCTATTGTTTGTTGATAATAGGTGAATTTGACTATATTTATGCCCTAAATAATCACACTTTATTGTTGTTTTGATATTGTATATGATGACAAAATGCTTTTATTAGTGTTTTTAGTGTGTTATAGGTACACATGAGCTAATGAAGACTAAAGGAACAATTTTGGAGTCATAAGATGGTGAAAAGGCCAAGTGTGGAACAAATTGGAAGTTTTTGCTGAAAAATGAATGGAAGAATCCGCAGCACTGTTCTACCGCGGTCCAACCGCGGTAGAGAGAGCTCGCGGAACCTTTGAAGAATCAGAAAGCTTGTTCCACCGCAAACCAACCGCGACCGCGGTCGGACCGCGGTGGAAGCAAAAAATTTGAGGGATAAAATTGTCCAAACGTGAATTATGTAACCTAAACCCTATATTTAATATTAGGATTCACCCAAGAGAGGCAAGTATTGTATTATTCATTCCTTTTGCAAGAAAGCTAGTAAGAGAGAACTCTCTCAACATATTTCTTTCTTTTACATTGAATCTTTAATGATGAATTCAATTATCTATCTTGTTTCTTTGATTATGAGTAGCTAACTCTTTATCTAAGGTTTTGATAGAACATATTGAGTGATGAACTTCTGGGTTATGTGATTACAAATTGTTTGCTAGATTTCTATTTGTTCAACTTCATTCTTATTGTAGTTAATTGATAGAGCTCTCAATTAGCTATGCCTATTTAGTATGCATAACTTGGAAAAGAGTGCATATTTAGGTAAATTGTTGAACAACACCACACCTAGATTATTAGAGAAATCTATAATTGTAGGCGTAAAGGTGGGGTTAGGAATAACGAAACCTTGGGTGCAATCTAAAGTGAACTGTTCAAATTAAAGCTAGCTAGGGTAGCTCGAGAGAGTACACTAGTAAATTATTGTAGTTGCTCGGGAGAGAATTACGGTAAAAATAGCGTTCATGATTGATAGAATAATATTGATAATTTGTATGATCATAAACAGAAGGGATTCCATCAATAGGGGAAATCAATACCTTAGTCTTTCTCCCTATTCTTTACACAACATTTAATTCTTTCTTTCAAGTCTTTAGTTTGTTGCAAAAGTTAGTTAGTAGAAAACATTCCACAAAAATATATTCATAAGTTTGGGAAGCTGATTCAGAAGTGTTATTGGATTTTGGAAGTTGTAGTTGATAGGTTAATTCCCTGTGGGATCGACTCTGAACTTAATTGACTGGATTATATTGACTACAACCGTTGTTTGGGCGTGATCAGTTTTGGCGCCGTTGCCGGGGAATTAACGGAATTATCAATTGCCATCGACAGAACTCTTGTGTAGTCAGGTTCTTTCTACACACTTTACATTGATATTTTTGACGGTTGTTAAATTGGATACTCAGGTGCATGCCTAGGAATCTGCAAGGACTGGAGAACTAATTGAAGGACTCTCAGACCCATAGCAAATTTTTCGGGCATGTAACAGGGCAATCAAACAACTTCAGCAATCTCAGCAACCAATTAAACTAGATTTCGACATGGGAGACGTGAACTACCCAAACTAACAAGCTGGGTTGAACGTGCAGGAGGCGCAGGAGGTGCATTAAGGTGCATTATTTGACTGGGCACAACCAATTGCGGATAATTTGGCAACAACCATTATTGTGCCAGCAATTCAAGATAAGTCATTCCAGATCACCAATAACATGCTACACTTGTTGCAAAACAAGGGATTATTCTCTGGGACTCAGGTTGAAGATCCACAGCAGCACATAAAGAACTTCCTCTCTATATGCAAGATGCAGAGGCAACCAAACGTGACACCAGAAGCCATCAGATCATTACTATTTTTGCTCTCAGTTACAGGGGCTGCGAAGGTATGGTTAAACTCACTCCCCATAAACTATTTTGCAACATGGGATGACTTAGTCAAGCAATTCCACAACAAGTTTCATTCACCTAACAAGACAGCTCAGCAAATTGATGAGATTGTGAGCTTCAACCAGAAACCAATGGAGATATTACATGAAACTTGGGGCAAATTCAAAGGTGTGATGGTTATGTGTCCTCACCATGGGGTTCCTGAACAGATGTTAGGTCAAAGGTTCTACATGGGGCTTTCAGACAACATGAAGTATATAGTTGATGCCTCAACATGTGGGGCTTTTCTGAGCATGACCTAAAGAGAAGGCCAGAATTTGCTTGACAAGATGGCTCAGAACTCCGGGTGGATGACCAGGAATGCTCCTATCACTCTAGTGGTGCACTCTGTACCTCTGAATCTTTCCAACACTATGGAGGAGAACATGGCTACTTTATTGACACAAATGAGCATTCTGACGAAGAAGGTGGAAGAATTTGGGGTCAAGCAGCAGGTTCACATTGTAGATACTACCAGTGATGGTTTATGCACATCTTGCATTAGCCAACCCATAGGTAATCCATGGGCTGCAGACCAAGAACATCATCACCAGCATGAAGACATGAACTATGTGGCTAATTATGGAGAGCAGCGACAGGGTAACCAGAGTTGGGGTCAGCAGGCTCCACAGCAGTACAGACCTCCACAGCCACCATATAATGCAGCAGGTACGAGGCCACCAAACAACATGGCTCCATATCCTAGACCTCAAAATTTAAACAATCAGCAGCAGGGGTATCATCCACCTCCACCACAGCATGGTGGTAGACATGACGATGGGTTCGCAAGGTTGGAAGCTATGATGCAACAGGTAATTGGGTCACATACCAAAACCAATAATAGGATAGATGCACATGATGCAACTATCAAGAATATTGAAGTACAGGTGGGCCAGATTGTTATGTCACTTAACACTCGTCCTCAAGGGATATTGCCTGCAGATACATAAACAAACCCAGAGGATCAAATCCCAAAGCAGCTGATCGTAGTTAATTTGAGAAGTGGAAGAGATCTTGATGCTGAGCATGAAAAAGAGAGAAGCATTGCACATGCTAAGACACTCACTCCAGTACCCATTGAACCGGATGAGTCCACCGGGTTGACAAAAGTTACAGTCCAGCAGTAGCTGAAAATAAAGATGTGCAGCAGGGAACAGAGAAATTAGCTGAACCGATAGAGCAACCGGTTGAGGAGCCAGTGATAGAGAAAGAAAAGTCCCAAGTGATTGGGAAGAAGAGGCCTCCATCACCATTCCCCCAAAGGTTGGCCAAGCACCAGAAAGAGGAGCAATACAAGAGATTCTTCGAGATGCTCAAGCAAATCCAGGTAAACATTCCCTTAATTGAAGCTTTGAAAGAAATGCTTGGGTATGCTAAGATGGTGGAAGATTTGATGTCGCGGAAATTTGATTTCCAAGACTTGGCCACCGTAATCTTACATAGACATATAGTGCAGTGGTCTCTAGACCCATAGCTGAGAAGCTATCTGACCCAGGTAGCTTCACCATTTCATGCACTATAGGAAACTTTGCCTTTGTTAAGGCATTGTGTGATTTGGGGGCAAGCATAAATCTTATGCCCTTGGTGATCTATAAGAGGCTGGGCATCGGGAGAGTCATGCCTACTTCTATGTTATTACAGCTTACTGACAGGACGGTTAAGCGTCCATTCGGTATATTAGATGATGTGCTCATCCAGGTGGGGAAGTTTGTGTTTCCCGCCGATTTTGTTATTCTTGACTGCAAGGTGGATGAGGAAATTCATATAATCTTAGGAAGACCATTCCTAGCCACAGGGAGAGCATTGATTGATTGTGAGACTGGGAACTCAAGATGAGGTTGAATGATGAGGAGATCATATTCAATGTGCAAAAATCCATGAGGCGCCCTAGTGAGTTCACGAATTGCTCTCTCATTGATGCAGTAGATGTGATAGTGGAGACATATGATGTAGAATTGACAGCTGAAGATCCACTTCAGGCATGCCTGATGAACTTAGAAGAGGTAAACGGTGAAAGCCTCGCAGAGTGGGTGTTATCTCTGGAAGGTAAGGGGTTTAGGGATAGAGAGTTTTAATTTGAACCTCTACACTTAGAAAAGAGAGAGACCCCTTGTGAGCACGTAATTTTTGCCCCGCATTAGAATTACTCCCAAAAATCCAAAAATAAAATAGTTTTATGTTGTTTGCAATTTTCATGGATTATGTGTTATTTTTTTCCTAATTATTTGAGTCTGTGTGAGTGTGTTTATTTGTTAAAATTAATAAAATACAAAAATATATTGTATTTGAATTTAGTATTAATTAAGTAATTTGTTTTATAAAAAATTAAAATCAAACGAATGTGTGTTTTTGCGTTTTTAAAATTTAAATGCCTAGTTCTGTGATTTATATTTAATAGATATTTAATTGTGTGTGTTAATTGTTAATATAACTTAATTAGTATTTTTTATAATTTAATTTGATTTTGTAGTGTAAATAGAATTTTTGTTTTAATTAGGAAATAAATTAAAAAGAAAAAAGGAAGAAGAGAAATAGAAATAAAGTGGACCGGACAGCCTGGACTTGACCAAAGTCCAGGAGCAACCACATTTGAATCCAGCAGCAGCCCAATCCAAATAACCCCTCAAAATACCCGTTACCCATCCAATCGACCCGGTCCACCAGTCCCACTAAACCAAACGACCTCGTCCCCCCCCCCCTTAATTAATCTGGACCATTCGTGCTACTCCATCCAACGGTTCACGATTAATTACTAATATATTTATACCAAAACCCCTAAAATATCCAAGACCCGTCTCATTTCAACCAAGCCCCTTCCATGTTCATCGTCTCCCTTAGAGACGAGTAAAAACCCTAGCAGCCGCCGGTCTATTCCACCGCCCAAAACCCGGCGGCAACAACGCCGACGACCACCAAAATTACACCACTAAGCTACTTAACCATCCTGAACACAATTCTAAACCCCGTTTGGCTCAAATCTTCCCCCATCTTCTCGAATATTCATTTGAAGATTTGAGCCAAATGGAAATCCATCCCAATCCACCCCAAACTTACACCAAACATTCCCCTGGCCTCCTTCACACCCAAACCACGCTTAGTTTGGTTCGAATCCAGCCCGAAAACATTGAGCCCCAAATTCGAACCAATAACCATAGAATTCTAAAATAGGGATTTTCGTCCAATTTAAAGAGATATGGGGTCTAATAGACTTTAATTGAGAGGTTTTCGTTTGAAAACATTTTAATTAAGGTCCGTTAGACTCCAAAATTCAAGTTCAAGTCCAAACGGTTCCAGATTCGTTTTGATTCAGATTTTTCTCACTGTTGAGGTATTTTTCTTCTATCTTTATTTATATTTGTTGTTAGTTTAGTTTGGGATATGATTTCTATCCTTTTTCGATTTTTCGATTAACTTTCCGCTCTCTTCTCAAATGACCTTTTTATTTGGTCGATTCTCTATGTTCGTTGTTAATTGTGTGTTATATAATCGATTTGAATGTCGTCGTTTAATTTCGTAGGATTGTTGTCTGAAATGCCGGACAGTGACTAACACTGTTGAATTGAATTAAGGTGTTTATTGATTTGTGATTCTGAAAATAGGACGAATTGGATATAGCTGTTTTTATTTTTTAAATTAAAAGCCAAACAACTAGGAATAACAGTGTCTGCATGATGGGGATAAAATAGTAAGAACAATGGATCCCGGGGGGTAATTTGGGATTTGAAAAATGAGAAAAGTTCTGAAATTAGTGGTCTGCCATAGGGTATCCAATTATGCATTAAACTTGGAATTGTTTAACAAAGATAATGGAATGTGAATTGGAATATTGTGGAAGTATTGGATATTATAATGAACCCATAAATAATGCTAATTAACAATGAATAAAACATACCTTAGTGGGGTTAAGGTAATAGGATGGGAATGAAATAGTTTCCTATGAAAAGGCATCGAAAGCAGGCTGTTAAGGGAGAGCTTTTCTGGCTATAAGAGGGAGGAACATTCTACACAATAAGGGGGAGAACGGACTTTCAGAACAGGAGATTTTCATAAAAGAAATTTTGAGATTTTTTTTAAACACATACACAACTTTCACACACACACACACACACACTGATATACAAAACTGAGGGAGTTTTAAAGGAAACACAGGCTGAGTTTTTACATTTAGATTCAGTCTTGGAGAATTTGAAAACAGAAATCAAAGTTTCCTATTTTATCACTTCTGTTTCTTTTGTTCTGCTTCACGATTGATGTTGTGTTTCTGGGATTTCACTAGAGTTTCAAGTAAATTTTCTAAGTGTGTTATTCCTGGTCTACATTGGTTGTTTGTTGCTGTGTTATTGCTTGGTCTTTCTAAAACTACAACTGGATTCTGGGTTCATTGCTGTTAATTGCTGTTGTGTGTTTCTGCTTGTTTTACTGTCAAGCTGTTATTGATCCTTTCTCTACTATTGGTTGTTAAAATTCAAGGTACACTTTGAAACTAAGTTTATGTAGCATCATCAGTTGAAAGCATAAATTGAAGTTGAAGCTCACAATTCCTATATTTGCCCTGTTATTTTACCATTCTGTATGTCTAAGTAATTGTTAAGGTTTAACTAGTAGTATATTGATACTCCTGTACTGTTGTAGAATTGTAGTATTTGGACCATTGGAACTGTCTGTATGTTTGGCAGGGTGTATAAATTGATTCATATTTTGTTGAGATACAGGACAATTTATATTTTATCTGCTCTTAACGCTTGAACATTGTTTTCACGCCTGAAACGATGGCCTATCCTCTTGTATTCACTAATTTGAACTTTTTAAGTATATTAAATGGTTTGAGTCAATACAGTGGGATTTTCAAAAGACACATAAGTATATGAATGCATTATTTAGTAGTGGCATGAGTTTTGCCATAAAAATATAAGTTTGAGTCATTGAATCATGGACTGGAGTAAAGGGAATTTATTGATTGAAAATTGAAAGTATCCAATGTTTAATGACAGGAGTAATATATTATAAGTTACAACATCTAGCCTTTGTTGCAACACTAATTTTACAAGCATGTGTATTTGCCAAACTTGTCTGGAAAAGCATTTGAGGCATACATACATATATATTGCACATTAAAAATATGAACTTCTGCGGAGTTGGTCAGACTCAATGTATGCATTATTGGGTAGGAAGAATGTGATACCTTTGTTAGATTGTGATGAATATTTAATTGGGTCCTACTTGATTTTATTGTTTATAAGCATCTGACACTTTATTAATTGAACTGAAAGTATCTTGATTACTGTGGTTAGACATGCAGTCAAATTGAGGAAATTAATCTCATAATGTTTGCATTACTTACAAATTTTATGGCCCTCCTATTTTAATTTAAAAACTTGGTTAGAATAATTAAGGAGGGAAGCGCCAAACAAAAATGACAATTGCATGACCCTCATGTAAATTTCATAACCTAGATGTAAAGGTGATCAAAATTCGTAGCAAGCCTTTAGGACAGTTTAAAATACGATTGTGGTCGCGTATACGTTCGCGTAATATGACCATAATTCTAAAATTAATTTGGACTATGCGTTCGCGCAACCTTGCCCAACCTCTTCCTAATAATAAATAGGTTACAAGCTTTTAATTATTCTAGGTAAAATCACACATGGCCTTTTAGTAATTTCGTAGGCTAGATAAAAATAATATCTTGTAGAATATCCTTTAAGGCCGTTTAAAATACCAAGTGTGATTGCGTATACGCTCGCGTAACACAACTACATTTCTAAAAACAAAACCAGAGTATGCGTTCGCGCAACTTCAGCCCAAACTATTTCTTAATATATAAACAAAACGATATTAATTGTGGATACGTTCGCGTGGCATAATTTGACGCGTCAAAAAGAATAAGTATATATTTGCGTAATTCAATTCTTTAAATGCGAATAATTCAAGTAATTAAAAGCGGTAAAAAGATAAATGCACATAGGTTTTGAAATCAGTAATTAAATATTTTTAATAAGCCAAGTATGATCACAGAGACCATGCTAGAAACACGGAACTTGGGAATGCCTAACACCTTCTCCCGGGTTAACAGAATTCCTTATCCGAATTTCTGGTTCGCAGACTATAATATAGAGTCAATCTTTTCCTCAATTTTGGGATTCAAACCGGCGACTTGGGACACCATAAATCTCCCAAGTGGCGACTCTAAATTAATTAAATAAATTCTGTTTCGATTGTCCTTTAATTGGAAAAACTCCCTTGCGCCCTCTCGGGCTAGCGGAAAAAGGAGGTGCGACAGCTTTGGCGACTCTGCTGGGGAAGAAGAAACCCAGAACTTTGGTTCAGGGTTACAGAATTCGAGCTTATTTTATGATTTTTATTTGGCTTATTTACTATTAATATTATTGTATTTTTGTGAACATTGTGCCAAAATGCTATCTGTTTACTGCTCTAATAAAGTTTGAATTTGTATATAACTGTTTTCTTACATCACCCCTCCGAGTCTTCTGAATTTATGGTGCTCACGTGCGCGTAGCCTACTTTCTGTTAGAAGTCATATCCATCAGAACGAGGTTGGGTCAAGTAACTAGGCCGGGCTGACTTTCGTGCTCCCGGTACGTTACCCCCACTTCGACTCGCGTTTTCCGCTCGGGTTGGCCAAGTATAGAACAACAAACTCAAGATTCTAAACTTAGAATTACAGAGCCTCACACCGGATCCCTAGTATGAACGTTTATTTGCATCACGTACATTTGACTTTGGAGACTCAACACTGGGGTTGGGTCTGTCTAGGACAGGTGTACCCGATATATAAAGGCCAATACGATGCATCCTACTTGCTATTTGTACATTCATTTGCTTCAGATATACATGTTGACCGGCTTATAAAAGAAATTTAGGAAGACAACAGTATAAGGGTAAAAGAATTAATTGCCTGTTTTGAAAAAATATCCAAATAATGTCGAAAACCCTGCCATTTTTTCCATTTATAAAATAAATAAAAAATTCATTTGTTTTTCAAAGTACTCTGTTTTATTAAGTAGAACTACGCTAGTTTGATTCTCACCGGATGTGAGATACGTAGGCAACCCATATCGGGATCAACTATTTTAAAAATAAAGGAAAATAAATGTTGTTATTACTACAAATTAAGGTAATGATATTTTCAAAAATAGCCGAATGTCTTTGAAAGAACACATGAAGTCTGATGTTTTTTGGGAAGAAGAAAGTACCGGATTAAGTAGGCAATCTTAGGAAAATTCTTTTTCTTCATTATGGCTTTTAGCCTCGAGACGTAGTTGCGTGCGACGGGGGAAGGGGTTCCTCGTCTGGCGCTCTTGATCTCTCTCCTCCGAGAGAACCAGAAATGCGCCTTCCCGAGCCCGAGGCTGCACCCATTCCACGGCCTAGAAGATCAACTCACTCTGTAGTGTTATCACACAAGATAAGCACGCCGCCCGCCTGCTAGCCGGGTGAATCGAAGTTATCTTCCGGCCAACTGTCCACCCAGTCAAGTGCAAAAAACGGTTACCACTCCTGCAAGACTGATTTGGGTTCCAGAGTTGTTATAAGAGCGGGACGGCGAGAGGAGGAAGCTACTACTATCGGGCGAGATGTTAGTGGAAAAGTATAGGGTTCAGAGGAGAGGTCACAAGCTACCACTACTACGTAATTTACTTCTACTGCTACTTGAAATCGATTCTCTTTCATGACTCTCTTTCTCATTCTCTTTCCACCTCTTTTGCAAGAACAACCACCTTTAGTTATTTTTAAATTTGTTTTTTAGCAATCTCAATTTTTTTATCAAAATGATAAGAGGCCATGTTAACAAAGCTGAATATTTTTTACAATAGTGATTATTTTTTGTGTCTTGATTTTTTTCTAAAAATAAACTTTTTTTTAATCACTTCCAGATATAAAATGAGCACTATTCAGACTCCACCAATTACAGATATGGAAGAGTTTCTATTACAACATCAGATGTGGTGGTATGATTTGGGAAAAGAAGGACAGGAATGGGTCACTAAGTATCTAGGAGCTCTCACAGATATCATGAAGGTCAAACCACGTGATGATTTGATTGCGGCACTAGTAACTTTCTGGGATCCTGCTCACAGTGTTTTTCGCTTCTTTGAATTTGAGCTTACTCCTACCTTGGAAGAAATAGCCGGGTATTCAGACCTTGACGAGAAATTGAGAGACCAAAATCTAATTTTCCCAAGGTTCCTTTCTATACACCGATTCTTTGATCTTTTAAATATCAGTAAGCAGATCGAAAAGAACAATATTGTCAATGGATATTGTTCTTTCAGCTTTCTATACTCCAGGTTCTGAAAGCCTGATGGGTTCGAAATTCATGAAAAGGGCCTCACCAACAAGCAAAATAAAGATACTTGGCTGATTCACTATAGCTTTGCTTTCGTCGTGGCTTTTCTGGGAATTATGGTATTCCCAAACAAAGAGCGGACAATCGATATTCGCATAGCCAGAATCGTACAAGTACTCGCCACCAAAGATCATCACACTCCTGCCCCAATCATTCCCTCCGAAATCTGTCGGGCATTGACTTTGTGTAAGTCAGGGGGAAAATTCTTCGAATGATGTAACATTTTGTTGCAAATGTGTTTGACTGAGCATCTCCGACGTCATCCCAGATTCATGCAATATTGTCCATGTGGGAATAACTTCATTGAAAGTCATGAAGAAAGGATAAAAGATTATAAATCTCCAGAAGGGGTGGAAGCGTGGGTAACCCATCTAAGATCTTTGGTCGTAACTTAGATTGAGTGGACCTTAGGATGGCTCTCGTTAAAAGAGGTGATACACATGTCATCTTTTAGGGTTTATTTGTTGTTGTCCGATTTGAAAAGTGTCCATCCGTACGCACCACATAGAGTATTAAGACAGCTAGGGAGGTACCAAGTGGTGCCTGAAGATGAAGATTTAAGCATGCAAGTGATTGAGCTGCACCCTGAAGCCAAACTTCCGGAAGCTTTAATCCAACAAATCTGGAATAGCTGTCGATACTTGAAAAGGGATACCCAAGTTCCAGATACTGCAAAAGGTGAAATCGACATGAATTATGCCAGGTAGTATGAGAAGAGGTCTTGTGTAGATGATAAGCCAGAACCCGATCACAAAAGGCCTATAAAAAGGCCACATGTTCAAGCTTTTGATGATAAAATCAAAGAACGGTTAGCGGGGGGTGAAAAAGAAAGGGGATACAAAGCCACTATTCACGCCTTAAAAGAGAGCTTAAGGAACCTCAATTTTGAGAAAAGTTTAGAAGAGCAAGAGGCGGAAGGGGAGAAGAAGATATTGATTTGCAAGAACAAAGACCTCCATACTCAATTCCAACAAATGAAGAAAGCATCTGAAACACTAGTGAGAAGTTGGAAAGATCATAAAATCATTATCAACATGATGGAAAAGATGCAAGATTATGACTTCATATTAACAAAGACTTAAAAGGCGTTGGACAAAGCTAACGAGAAGATCATACTGTTAAATGAAGAAGTCAAATCTGGTAAGGAACGTCAAGTAATGTTATTTGAAGAAGAAATGGCTCGATTTGATAAGGAAAAAGACCGTTGGATACGCTCAGAAGCTCAGATCCATGCACAACTGGAATAAATGAAAAGAGAGCATCAACACTCAGATGTCGATAGGGAGAGGGCACAAGCAAGGCTCGAACAAGCTAGACTTTGAGCTCAGTTAGAAGCAGCTTTAGATCGTGAAGGTCATATAAGAGATATAGCCATCACTCGCTAATAATGGTTACAAGACCAAGACCAGAATCTCCAGGATTTCAGAGCACAAGTTCACGATTTGGCTGTTTACACTTCGCAAAGTTATGTGAATTGCCAAGGGATGGATTGTGAAAGGTTTCTAGAATACGTGCCAACTTTTGCTCGTCATCTTGCAATGGAGTTGGAAAGGAGGTATCGTACATTAGGAGGTCAACCCGATCAAGCCCCATAGTGAGCAGATGTTCCAAGTGATTAAAGATTGTGGAGGATGTATAGTTCTAATTTTCTTATGTCTTGTTGTAATTCAAAGTTCGTTTTTAAATTATTTTCTCAGTGTAATTTCATTCCTAGCCTTTTTTTATATATAATAATAACTATTTTTACACGAACTACGCTGGGTTTGATTCACGCGGGGACGTGATACGTAGGCAATCCACATAAGATTCGACCACCACTAACGATAAAAGAAAAGTAAAATAAAAAGGGGAAAGTTTGAAGATTTCGTAAATACTCCAAAGGCAAGCTGGGATGACGCATGCAAGACATGTTAGAAAGGACTAATTGATTATGAAACATTGCATCCCAATATGTGATTACTGAATCTGTTAAATCCTAACACTAACGAGTTTGTTATTTCATAATTCCTTACAGTCAGTTGTTAGTACGTTCTGGCACCACACCGCTATCCAACTAGATCTAAAGGACCTCTACATTTAAGCATGACTACTTCGGAGCACAACATCGAGGAAGAGAGGCCAACTAGCCAATTACTGAAAGAAGCCATGGAGAAAATAGAGCGGATAGGGTTGGAAATGAGTGCGATGCACTTAGCCTTCACCAAAGCACAGAAGAGCCCTGAATTACCAGTCAATCCTACAGTAGGACATGCTTCGGAATACCTGCACCCAAGCCCTTCAACAAGCATACCAAGTTATAACTATTACCAGGGTAGAAGCCCCTATAACACCCAAGCTCCACCACCTAACCAACATTTCCCACCACCAAGCACTCCTGTTTTTATGGGACCCCCGCCAGCCACACTGTATAGATCAAATAGCGAGCCATTATTTCTGGCTCATGATACTCAATATTATCCCCCAAAACCTACCTTCAATGCACCGAAACCCCATAACCCTCGCATGGAAATCCCAACAGAGCATGAAAGGCCAGCAAAGGCTCCGGAACAGGATGAGGTGATAAGAAAGGTCAGAAGCCTTGAGCACACCCTCATAAGTATGCATGGGTTGGGCAATTAGGTCAGTGTGTCCTACAAAGATTTGTGCACTTTTCCTGATGCCCAGTTACCGGCGGGGTTCAAAATGCCCAAATTTGACTTATACGCAGGGCACGGCGATCCAATGGCGTATCAACGTGGGTTTTGCAGCAAAATAAGAGGGTAGGGTGGCATAGATGAGCTATTAATAGCTTATTTCGGCCAAAGTTTAAGCGGGTCAGCGCTCGAATGGTACACTAGGCAAGATCCTAGGAAATGGTACACTTGGGATGATCTGGCCCAAGCATTCTCCAGTCATTTTCAATACAATCTTGAGATAGTCCCCGACCGTCTCACATTACTAAGGACGGTTAAGAAACCCAGGGAAACTTTCCTCGAGTTTGGTTTTCGGTGGAGAGAGCAAGCAGCTAGGGTAGATCCTCCCAAGAGAGAGGGAGAAATAGTGGATTATGTCTTGCAGACATTGGACCCAACCTACTCTTGTCACTTGGTGACAACGGTTGGAAAGTCTTTTAACAAGGTGGTGAAAATAGGAGTCATGATAGAAGAAGGACTGAGGTGCATCAAAAATTCTAAACTACTCAGCGCTCAAAGCCACAACCCAAGCTATTCAAAGCGGCACAGGAGGTGCGCGGGGGAGAAAGAAAAAAGAAGATATCAGAATGGTGGAAGCAGGCAGTTGGTCCAAGGCCAGCAAATCATACTACAACCAACCCAGACCCCACAATCCAAATTATCCATATACCTCACACAACCCACCACAACACTACTATCCTCCACAGGAACCACATTTTTCCTGTACACCAAGCACAAACATACACCCAACCTCCGGCATGCCCATAATGGCGCGTGCCAGCTCCACATAATGCATACCCAACTCCACGTAATACATACCGAGCTCCGCATAATACCTACCCAGCTCCACAAAATGCCTACCAACCACCAAGGGCATATAAAAATCATGCGGGGCCAGGTTTCTGGGGAAATCAGGCGTTCAGGAATGAAAGGATTCAGAGGCAGAGAACATTCACTGAATTAGGAGAAACATATACTGCTTTGTTCCACAAATTAAAACAGATAGGTTCGTTGAATCCTGTGGAACCCAGATTGCCAAATACCTTGCCTCAAAATTTGGTCCACTCGGTACACTGTGAATATTGTTCGGGATCTCCTGGACATGACATCGAGAAATGTTAGAAGTTGAAGCATGCGATCCAAGATCTTATCGATACTAATAAGATTGAGATTTAGGCACCCGAGGCACCTAATATTAACCAAAACCCCCTACCAGCCCACCACGAAACCAAATGATTGAGCTTGTGCATGGAGAGGAAGAACCCAATAAGCCATCATAGACAGTGATGATGATCCGGGCCAGTGCAAAAGAGAAATCAACCAGTGGGGAAGTGGAGGTACCAATTAAGAAGGAGGATGTTAAACCAGTAGTAGTATTGGGGAAGAACCCATCTGCCACTACAAAGAAAGAGAAAAAGGTTTGTGAGTTGGGAGTTGGCCGGAGACTGCCATGAGAGGTGGCCACTCTCCATGGCCGGCGTTTAAGAAGAGAAGATGAAGAAGACGATGTGAGGCGGCTAGGGTTTAGAGGTAGGGAATGGCCGATCTTTGAAGAGACCGGACCTTTATATACTTGAGGCGCTTGATGAATCCCTGGCCGTTGGATAAAGTGGGATCCATGGCCAGGATTAATTCCCCAAAACGGTGTAGCTTCATTTAGATGAGAGACTTATTCATATCCGTTAGATTTCAAAGCATGAACGGCTCAGATTTGATCTCAGAGTTTGATTAATTATTTAATTCCGGTCAAAGTCTCAGCCGTTAGATTTAGTGTGATGAACGGCTGAGATCATTTTCATTTTAAATATGCTGGACCGAATCTCTTAACTGGTCTGGGCCAATGTATTTGGGCTAGTATTTGGCCCAGTTCTATTATTTTTTGTATTTTCTTTGTATTTTAATTATTTTTTGTGGTATTTTCTTTTGTATTTAATTTTTTCTTTTTGTATTATTTTCAATTATTCAATTTCCTATTTTATCTAATTTTCTGATATTTTTTGATATTTTTCTACTATTTTTCTCTAATTTCCGTCATTGTTGCCTCATTTTTTTTGTTAATTTTCCTTTTAACTACTTTAATTGTAATACTTGTATTTGACCTATATTTTTTAATTTTCTAATTGTTCACTCACACAGATGCATCTCATTTCAATCAAAACATGTAATTGCACACAAAAAATATTATTTATTTTAATTTTGGAATATGTTGCTTAGGGCAAAAATTACGTGCTCACAGCTGCCCCTCTTTGCTCGGGAACATGAAAATTTTCAGTGCAAAGACAAGTGAGCAGTAATGAGGGATTTTTGCCCACTGGCATATTCCGTGAGAAGCATTTTGAAAAACCTTTTGACTGCACCCTGCCTGAGAGGTTGCCTACATATCCTGGGCTAAACAGGAATCAGGTCAGTGTAGTTCGGGAAGGTCTGGTAGTTTAAAACTACCAAGACTTTGTTGTTGCATTGACACTGCTATGACTACTGTGCTACTCCTTATTACACCAGGGGTTGAAGTGCAAAATGAAGAAGCTATTCTAAGCTATAATGCTACGAGTTACAATTGTTCCTATCTACTTCTTATCTTCTTATTATTCCGTGTCTCTTTTTCCTTGATTTTCTGTGCGGCTATCATTCTTTTTTGTTGATATTTCTTTTCTTGCTTCCTTCCCTTTTTGTGATTTTTAGTGATACTCCTTGCCTTCAAATTAATACATGCATAAAACAAAAATGAAACAACAAATCTTTTTCTTCTACCTCAGTGTGGGCTTTTCATGTTACGATGTTACTCATGTTACCTAACACAAATAAAAATTTAAAAATTGCAGAAATGTATTCCCTTGTTATACAGGTGGGGTGTGACGACCCGGCTCGTCGTCACGAGAATTACCACCCCGTTATGTTATAAATACATGTTTTATGCTTTTATACCAGTGCTAGAGTCTATCGGGTGATTTATGAGTGATTTAGATTGAAAATGAGGCATATAGCCTTTTTGAAGGAACTTGAATAAGGAAAGTCAACCCGTAGTTGACTATTTGGTTAGAGGGCTCGGAATCGGATTCTGATGATTCGGTTAGTTCCGGGAGGTGATTTGAGACTTAGGGGAGCGATCGGAATTGAATTTGGAGGCCCGGTGTAGAAATAGGCTTGAATTGGCTAATGTTGAATTTTGGCGAAATCCGGATGGTAGGTGATATTTTGATCCGGGGGTTGGAATTGAATTCCGACAATTTCTGTAGCTTCGTTATGTGATTTTGGATGTGTCTGCAAATTTTCAGGTCATTCGGACGTCGTTTGATCGGGTTTTGGATTGAATGTTAGTTTTGAAAGTTTTGAAGAAACTTAGGCTTGAATCCGTGTGTAATTGGTAATTTTGATGTTTAGGATGGTGTTTTTATGATTGGAACAAGTTCGTATCGTGTTTGGGAGTATGTTGGTGGTTTTCGTTGGGGTCCCGGGGGCCTCGGGATGAATTCGGGGGTCCAAACGGACCATTTTGTGCCAAATGCACTGCTGTTTCTGCTGCAATTAGTGCAGCAGAATTTTACCCTTCGCGATCGCAGAGATAGGGACGCGATTGCGTAAGGTCAAGAGCAGAAGAAACGCGATCGCAGGGGCACGGACGCGATCGCGTAGAGTTAACCGGGTGGTCATCGCGATCGCATGAGCATTTACGCGATCGCGTAGAAGAGAAATGGGGTCCAGGGAAAAATGTGCTACGCGATCGCAGGAAGAGGGACGCGATCGCGTGAAGCCGGATGTTTGTACGTCGCGATCGCGTGAGGAGAGTCGCGATCGCGTTAGGGCGAAATGTTTGAGCATCGCGATCGCGTGAGTAGAGTCGCGATCGCGTAGAGCAAATAGGTCTTGCAGAGAGTTTAAGTTCAGAACAGACCAGTCGCGGGTTTAATACCCAAAACCCCCATTTTTGAGTTCCAAGAGAAGAAATTGACGGGAGATTGCTGGGAAATCATCGGGGTTTCGTTGGAGGTAAGTTTTGTGGCTTAATTACATCATTTTAACATGAAATCCTTGGTTAAATTTCTGTAAATGGAAGATTAAAGGTGGGTTTGAGCCCTAGGCCTAAATTGAAGAAAAACACCGATTTGAGTGGGCAAATGGAGTCCGATTTTGGTAAATTTTATATGCCTAGACTCGTATCGAGATGAGGATTCCGAATAAGTGACTTTTGTAATTTTTCAACAAGCGTACCGAAAGTCGGGTTTTGACAACTTTGGGAATTTTGATGTAAATTGAGTTATATTGATTGGGTGTTGTCCCATTGGCCTAATTTGTTGTATTTCTACTGTATTTGATCAGATTCTACACGTGCGGAGCTTGATTCTCGTGGCAAGGGCATTGCGGAGTAGTCGTCGCGCTGTATTGAGGTGAGTAATAGATGTGGGTGATGACCGGCGGGTTCGAAACCCCGGTATACCACTTTGTGATGCTGTATAGCGGCGAGACACGCACACTCTTGAGAGTGCGGGGTCGATCATGAACTGGAGACTATATATTAGTCCGACCTGTTGATACTGTATTATTGGCTATTCTCGAGCCGTTGAACCCCTTCTTGGGCGGTTGAGTATACTTGTGGGCCGTGAGCCAGTTATTGGATCCCGCGAGGATCGTTATCATTGTTTTATCATATAGACATGCTAGTTTACTACTAGTCCGCAGCTATTTCTGTTATTATGCTAATTCCAATCTCTGGAACTTGATATTACTGTTTTTCCAACTGAAAAATGATAAAAGAGTTTTCAAAAACTACTTTTGAGCCTGCGAGGCTGTATGTGCATATTAGCTGACTAGTAGTGGACCGGGCTGCGCGCCGCAGCGAGATATATATGTTGGATCGGGCTGCACACCGCAGTAAATCTCTATGAGATGTGCTTGGGCTGTAGGAGCCCCTCCGGAGTCTGAACCCCCACAGTGAGCACGGGTACCCAAAATTGGAGTCGGGCTACGCGCCGTAGCGGTCATATCATGCATTGCATTGCATTTAGCTACATCTCCTAGCTGTTATGCTATTTATTGGTATTTGTTGGTACAGGTACAGTGAATATTGATTCTATGACAGGGTAGCTGATTATAGTTTTACATAGTGCTTTATTGCGGATTTCTTATCTGCGCTGTCTTACCCTTGTTTATTACCACTGAGTCTGGCGGTACTCATTTTACTCCCTGCACCTTGTGTGCAGATCCAGGTACCTCTCAGCAGTGATCCGGTAGTTACTTGGAGGCATTGTGCGGGATAGTCGAGGTAGCTGCAGCGTCCGCAGGACCTGACTTCCCTTCTAGCTGTCATTTCTTATCTTGTTGTCTTTCTTTTCCGCACTGAGTTTGTTATAAACTTTATTACACTTATGTTCTTTAGAGGCTCATGACTCTTGAACCTTCGGTCTATAGGAGTTAGTATATTTTGGTATAAATACTACTATTGTTTCATATTTTGAAATGCTTAAATGGGTTAAAGAGAGCTTCTAGCTCCGTTGTTGATATTGATTGGTCGGGCTGGCTTAGCAATGTGCTGGGCGCCATCACGACCGGATTTGGGGTCGTGACAAGTTGGTATCAGAGCCTAGGTTTACTAGGCCTCATGAGTCTTGAGCCGGTTAGTAGAGTCTTGTGGATCGGTACGGGGACGCCTATACTTATCCTCGGGAGGCTGCGAACCTTTAGGAAAACTTCACTTTTCTTGAACTCTGTCGTGCGATCTTGTTGTTCTAAGAACTGAACTTCTATATTCTATTCTCTCGCAGATGGCGAGAACGCGAGCATCGGGACGAGGTGGACGACCTCCATTGCCACCTGTTAGAGGCCGTGGGCGCGGTCGTGCTAGAGGTAGAGGTAGGGCAGGCTGAGGCAGTGCCAGCTGACCCGCCTGTTGTACCAGTTCAGGAGCAGCCCCCAGTGGTTGATGCTCCAGCAGCCCCAGTTCAGGGCCAGACTGTATCTATTGCTATTCCTGGTCTTCAGGAGACTCTTGCTCGGATATTATCGGTGTGTTCCGGTTTGGCTCAGGTAGTTTCAGCTACTGCTACTGCAGCGACATCTCAGACAGGGGATGGTCAGCAGACCCCTGCAGCTTGCACACCTGACCCGGTTGTTCGGGGACTTTAGATGCCAGAGGTGGTCCCCGCTCAGGTGGTTGCACCGGTTATTCCTCGAGCTGCAACAGCTCTAGCTCCAGAGCATATGGTTCAGGTTATGCCCGACGACGAGCAGCGTCGTCTTGAGAGATTTGGTAGACTTCGGCCACCCCATTTTAGTGGCGTTGAGGGCGAGGATGCCCAGGGTTTCTTGGATAAGTGTCAGAGGATGTTGCGGACGGCTGGTATTCTTGAGTCCAACGGAGTTTCATTTACTACCTTTCAGTTCACTGGTCCCGCATTTGATTGGTGGGAAGAATTTGAGAGGCGTAGGCCTGCAGGAGCAGCACCTCTCACATGGCAGCAGTTCTCTACTCTCTTTCTAGAGAAATATGTACCTCGGTCTCGTCGCGAGGAGCTACGTCGCCAGTTCGAGTGGTTGATTCAGGGCGACATGTCTGTGACCCAGTATGAGCTTAGATTCACTCAGTTGGCTAGGCATGCCACATGGATGATCCCCACTGATAGGGAGAGGATCGGGAGGTTCATTGATGGCCTCAACTACTCTATCCGTATTCTTATGACCAGCGAGCGAGTTCTGTCATCATCGTTTGAGCAGGTTGCTGATATGGCACGCTCCATTGAGGCGGATCGTCGCCGAGAGAGAGAGGAGCGGGAGGCCAAGAGGCCTCGTGGTTCCGGTAGTTTCAGTGGTGCTCCGTCCAGAGAGCATTCCCAGCAGAGCAGAGGTCGCTCATCTAGACCTTCTCATTCAGGCCTCCCTGAACAGAGCAGAGGTTCTTATGGTCGTGGTCGACAGGGGTTTCAGCCAGTACCCTTCTCCGGCACCGGGTGCATGTTATGAGTGTGGTGAGTTTGGCCACATGAGGAGACAGTGCCCTCGACTACGTAGGGGCAGGACTCAGCAGAGGGATCAGCCCTCCTCTTCAGCACCATCTCAGTCTAGTAGAGGTGGAGGTCAGTCTTCTCGTGGTCGCCCCAGGGGCGAGGAGAGATCTGGTGGAGGCCAGGTGCGATTCTACGCACTTCCTGACAGGCGTGATGCAGTTGCCTCCGATGCAGTGATTACAGGTATCATTTCTATCTGTCACGGAGATGCCTCTGTTCTATTTGATCCAGGATCCACATATTCTTACGTGTCCTCTTATTTTGCACATTATTTGGGTGCGACTCGTGGTAGTCTTGATTTGCATGTTCATGTATCCACCCCCGTGGGTGATACGATTGTTGTGGATCATGTCTATAGATCCTGTGTTATATCTATTGGGGGTCTGGAGACCCAGGCAGATTTGTTATTGTTGGGGATGGTGGACTTTGATGTTATATTGGGTATGGACTGGTTGTCTCCGTATCATGCGATATTGGACTATCATGCTAAGACAGTTACGTTGGCCATTCCTGGTATTTCTCAGATTGAGTGGCGGGGTTCGACCGATTTCGTCCCTAGCTGTGTTATTTCGTTCTTAAAAACTCAGAAGATGGTTGAAAAAGGGTGTCTATCGTACTTAGCTTTTGTGAGAGATGTGGGAGCCGAGTCTCCTAGCATTGATTCTGTACCTGTTGTAAGGGACTTCCCAGATGTATTCCCCTCAGACCTGTCGGGCATGCCGCCGGAAAGGGATATTGATTTTGGCATTGACTTGGTGCCGGGCACTCAGCCCATATCCATTCCTCCTTATCGAATGGCACCGGCCGAGTTGAAAGAACTAAAAGAGCAGCTTCAAGAACTTCTGGATAAGGGTTTCATCCGTCCTAGTGTGTCCCCGTGGGGTGCGCCGGTATTATTTGTTAAAAAGAAAGATGGTTCCATGCGAATGTGTATTGATTATAGGCAATTGAACAAAGTGACAGTGAAGAACAAGTACCCTCTACCGCGCATAGATGATTTGTTTGATCGGTTACAGGGTGCGAGGGTGTTTTCTAAGATCGATCTTCGTTCAGGCTATCACCAGCTGAAGATCAGGGACTCGGATATTATGAAGACTGCATTCAGGACCCGATATGGTCATTATGAGTTTCTTGTGATGTCTTTTGGGCTGACCAACGCCCCAGCAGCATTTATGCATCTGATGAACAGTGTGTTCGGGCCTTATTTGGATTCATTTGTGATTGTGTTCATTGATGACATTCTAGTCTACTCCCGTAGTCAGGAGGAGCATGCTCAGCATTTGAGTATTGTGTTGGCAGAGATTGAGGGAGGAGAAGCTATATGCTAAATTCTCCAAGTGTGAGTTTTGGCTCGAGTCCGTGGCATTTATGGGACATGTGGTGTCTCGTGATGGTATTCAGGTTGATCAGAAAAAGATAGAGGCGGTGCAGAGTTGGCCTAGACCAACCTCAGCTACAGAGATCAGGAGTTTTCTTGGCTTGGCGGGGTATTATCGCCGGTTTGTTCAGGGATTTTCATCCATTGCTTCTTCATTGACTAAATTGACCCGGAAGGGTGCACCATTCGTGTGGTCGGATGAGTGCGAGGAGAGCTTTCAGAAGCTCAAGACAGCTTTGACCACAGCTCCAGTGTTAGTATTGCCATCAGCTTCGGGTTCATATGTTGTTTACTATGATGCCTCGAGAGTGGGGATAGGTTGTGTGTTGATGCAGGAAGGTAAGGTAATTGCTTATGCTTCTCGGCAGTTGAAGCCACATGAGAAGAACTATCCTGTTCATGATTTGGAGCTAGCCACCATTGTTCATGCATTGAAGATTTGGAGACACTATTTGTACGGTGTGTCTTGTGAGGTGTATACCGACCACCGTAGCCTCCAGCACTTGTTCAAACATAAAGACCTTAATTTGAGACAACGGAGATGGCTTGAGTTGCTGAAGGATTATGACATTACTATATTATATCATCGGGGAAAGGCCAATGTGGTGGCCGATGCTTTGAGCCGGAAGGTGGTCAGTATGGGGAGCTTGGCATATATTCCAGCTCTGAGGAGAGGCCATTTGCTTATGATGTTCAGGTGCTAGCCAATCGGCTAGTGAGGTTAGATATTTCGGAGCCCGGCAGGGTATTGGCTTGTGTTGTATCTCGGTCATCTCTATATGATCATATTCGTGAGCGCCAGTATGATGATCCACATTTGGTTGTCCTGAGGGATAGAGTTCAGCATGATGATGCTAGAGATGTCACCATTGATAGTGACGGCATATTGAGGATGCGGGGCCGGATATGTGTGCCCAATGTTGATGGCCTTCGTGAGTTGATTCTGGAGGAGGCCCATAGCTCGCGGTATTCTATCCATCCGGGAGCCGCGAAGATGTATCAAGATTTGAAACAACACTATTGGTGGAGAAAGATGAAAATGGACATTGTCAGACATGTAGCACGGTGCCTCAACTGTCAGCAGGTTAAGTACGAGCATCAGAGGCCCGGCGGTGTATTTCAGCGCATTGTTATTCCTGAGTGGAAATGGGAGAGGATCACTATGGACTTTGTTATTGGACTCCCTCGGACGGCGAGGAAGTTTGATTCTGTATGGGTGATTGTGGATAGACTGACCAAGTCAGCTCACTTTATTCCAGTTAGCACTACCTACTCATCGGAGCGGTTGGCGGCGATCTTTATTCGAGAGATTGTTCGGTTGCATGGAGTCCCAGTGTCTATCATATCCGACAGGGGTACTCAGTTCACTTCTCAGTTTTGGAGAGCATTTCGGCGAGAGATGGGTACACGGGTTGAGTTGAGTACAGCATTTCACCCCCAGACAGACGGACAGTCTGAGCGCACTATTCAGATCTTGGAGGATATGTTGCGAGCTTGTGTGATTGATTTTGGTGGTTCGTGGGATGAGTTCCTACCACTTTCTGAGTTTGCCTACAACAACAGTTATCAGTCGAGTATTCAGATGGCCCCGTATGAGGCATTGTATGGCAGGCGGTGTAGATCCCCCGTGGGATGGTTTGAGCCTGGTGAGGTTAGATTGATAGGGACTGAGTTAGTCCAGGATGCTCTGGATAGAGCAAAGTTGATCCAGGAGAGGCTTCGTACAGCACAGTCTCGTCGGAAGAGTTATGCGGACCGTAGAGTTCGAGAGTTGTCTTTCATGGTTGGTGACAGAGTATTGTTGAAGATTTCACCTATGAAGGGTGTCATGAGGTTTGGGAAGAAAGGAAAGTTGAGTCCCGGGTACATTGGTCCTTTTGAGATACTTAGGAGAGTTGGAGAGGTGGCATATGAGTTGGCCTTGCCGCCCAGCTTATCCAGCGTTCATCCAGTATTCCATGTGTCTATGCTCCGGAAGTACATTGGAGATCCGTCTCATGTATTAGATTTCAGTACCATTCAGCTTGATGGTGATCTATCCTATGATGTGGAGCCTATTGCCATTTTGGGACGTCGGGTGAGAAAATTGAGGTCTAAGGAAATGGCATTAGTTAAGGTTCAGTGGAGAGGTCGACCCGTGGAGGAGGCCACTTGGGAGATCGAGCGGGAGATGCGGAGCAGATATTCTCACTTGTTTGAGACTTCAGGTATGTTTCTTGACCCGCTTGAGGACGAGCGTTTGCTTAAGAGAGGGAGAATGTGACGACCCGGCTCGTCGTCACGAGAATTACCACCCCGTTATGTTGTAAATACATGTTTTATGCTTTTATACCAGTGCTCTAGAGTCTATCGGGTGATTTAGGAGTGATTTGGATTGAAAATGAGGCATATAGCCTTTTTGAAGGAACTTGAATAAGGAAAGTCAACCCGGAGTTGACTATTTGGTTAGAGGGCTCGGAATCGGATTCTGATGATTTGGTTAGTTCCGGGAGGTGATTTGTGACTTAGGGGAGCCATCGGAATTGAATTTGGAGGCCCGGTGTAGAAATAGGCTTGAATTGGCTAAGGTTGAATTTTGGCGAAATCCGGATGGTAGGTGATATTTTGATCCGGGGTCGGAATGGAATTCCGACAACTTCTATAGCTTCATTATGTGATTTTGGATGTGTCTGCAAATTTTCAGGTCATTCGGACGTCGTTTGATCGGGTTTTGGATTAAATGTTAGTTTTGAAAGTTTTGAAGAAACTTAGGCTTGAATCCGTGTGTAATTGGTAATTTTGATGCTTAGGATGGTGTTTTTATGATTGGAACAAGTTCGTATCGTGTTTGGGAGTATGTTGGCGGTTTTCGTTGGGGTCCCGGGGGCCTCGGGATGAATTCGGGGGTCCAAACGGACCATTTTGGCCAAAGAAGAGAGCTGGGTTGCTGTCATAAGTGCAGCGGAATTTTACCCTTCGCGATCGCAGAGATAGGGACGCGATCGCGTAAGGTCAAGAACGGATGAGACGCGATCGCAGGGGCACGAACGCGATCGCGTAGAGTTAACCGGGTGGTCATCGCGATCGCGTGAGCATTTACGCGATCGCGTAGAAGAGAAATGGGGTCCAGGGAAAAATGTGCTACGCGATCGCAGGAAGAGGGACGCGATCGCGTGAAGCCGGATGTTTGTACATCGCGATCGCGTGAGGAGAGTCGCGATCGCGTGAGGGCGAAATGTTTGAGCATCGCGATCGCGTGAGTAGAGTCGCGATCGCGTAGAGCAAATAGGTCTGGCAGAGAGTTTAAGTTCAGAACAGACCAGTCGCGGGTTTAATACCCAAAACCCCCATTTTTGAGTTCCAAGAGAAGAAATTGACGGGAGATTGCTCTGGGAAATCATCGGGGTTTCGTTGGAGGTAAGTTTTGTGGCTTAATTACATCATTTTAACATGAAATCCTTGGTTAAATTTCTGTAAATGGAAGATTAAAGGTGGGTTTGAGCCCTAGGCCTAAATTGAAGAAAAACACCGATTTGAGTGGGCAAATGGAGTCCGATTTTGGTAAATTTTATATACCTAGACTCGTATCGAGATGAGGATTCCGAATATGTGACTTTTGTAATTTTTCGACAAGCGTACCGAAAGTCGGGTTTTGACAACTTTGGGAATTTTGATGTAAATTGAGTTATATTGATTGGGTGTCGTCCCATTGGCCTAATTTGTTGTATTTCTACTGTATTTGATCGGATTCTACGCGTGCGGAGCTTGATTCTCGTGGCAAGGGCATTGCGGAGTAGTCGTCGCGCCGTATTGAGGTGAGTAATAGATGTGGGTGATGACCGGCGGGTTCGAAACCCCGGTATACCACTTTGTGACGCTGTATAGCGGCGAGACACGCACACTCTTGAGAGTGCGGGGTCGATCATGAACCGGAGACTATATATTAGTCCGACCTGTTGATACTGTATTATTGGCTATTCTCGAGCCGTTGAACCCCCTTCTTGGGTGGTTGAGTATACTTGTGGGCCGTGAGCCAGTTATTGGATCCCGCGAGGATCGTTATCGTTGTCTTATCATATAGACATGCTAGTTTACTACTAGTCCGCAGCTATTTCTGTTATTATGCTAATTCCAATCTCTGGAACTTGATATTACTGTTTTTCCAACTGAAAAATGATAAAAGAGTTTTCAAAAACTACTTTTGAGCCTGCGAGGCTGTATCTGCATATTAGCTGACTAGTAGTGGATCGGGCTGCGCGCCGCAGCGAGATATATATGTTGGATCGGACTGCACGCCGCAGGAATATCTCTATGAGATGTGCTTGGGCTGTAGGAGCCCCTCCGGAGTCTGAACCCCCACAGTGAGCACGGGTACCCAAAAATTGGAGTCGGGCTACGCGCCGTAGCGGTCATATCATGCATTGCATTGCATTTAGCTACATCTGCTAGCTGTTATGCTATTTATTGGTATTTGTTGGTACAGGTACAATGAATATTGATTCTATGACAGGGTAGCTGATTATAGTTTTACATAGTTCTTTATTGCGGATTTCTTATCTGCGCTGTCTTACCCTTGTTTATTACCACTGAGTCTGGCAGTACTCATTTTACTCCCTGCACCTTGTGTGCAGATCCAGGTACCTCTCAGCGGACTTGATTCGGTAGCTACTCGGAGGCATTGTGCGGGATAGTCGAGGTAGCTGCAGCGTCCGCAGGACCTGACTCCCCTTCTAGTTGTCATTTCTTATCTTGTTGTCTTTCTTTTCCGCATTGAGTTTGTTATAAACTTTATTACACTTATGTTCTTTAGAGGCTCATGACTCTTGACCCTTCGGTCTATGGGAGTTAGTATATTTTGGGACTTGGTCTCCTCGTTGTTGGTATAAGTATTACTATTGTTTCATATTTTGAAATGCTTAAATGGGTTAAAGAGAGCTTCTAGCTCCGTTGTTGATATTGATTGGTCAGGCTGGCTTAGCAATGTGCTGGGCGCCATCATGAAAAATGCAGAAATGTATTCCCTTGTTATCCAGGTGGGCGCCTGATGCATGATATTAAAATTGCAGAAATGTATTACCTTGTTATCCAGGTGGGCGCCGAACGGAAATTAAAATTGCAGAAATGTATTCCCTTGTTATCTAGGTGGGCGCCTGATGCATGAAATTAAAATTGCAGAAAAGCATTCCTTCAGTTTGATAACTGGGGTATGAATTTAAAAAAATGATACCTTCCTCTTGTTTTTGGTATTTGCCTGATGCATGAAATGCGAATGCTGAGAAGTATTCCCTTGTTATCCAGGTGGGCGCCTGATGCATGAAATGCGAATGCAGAAAAATATTCCCTTGTTATCCAGGTGGGCGCCTGATGTATGAAATGCGAATGTAGAAAAGTATTCCCTTGTTATCCAGGTGGGCGCCTGATGTATGAAATGCGAATGCAGAAAAGTATTCTCTTGTTATCCAGGTGATGCATGAAATGCGAATGCAGAAAATATTTCCTTGTTATCCAGGTGGGCGCCTGATGCATGAATGCGAATGTAGAAGAGTATTCCCTTGTTATCCAGGTGGGCGCCTGATGCATGAAATGCGAATGCAGAAAAATATTCCCTTGTTATCCAGGTGGGCGTCTGATGCATGAAATGCGAATGCAGAAAAATATTCCCTCAGTTTGATGACTGGGGTGTAAATTTAAAAGGATGATACCTTCCTGTTGTTTTTTGGTATTTTCTTGATTGAGTGATTTCTCCACTATGGATTCCTCCATTTATTGCTGAACTTTTTTTTATGTTTTATTTCTTTTCACATTGGTCACATTCACTTTAAAATGATTAATGACGATTTGGTCCTATCTAAATCACAAAACAAAATCTTATTAGTTATAAGCTGCTGGCAACTGACATTTGCTGCTCCTGCCTTTTATTGCCTTCCTCTTTTTTGCTTTTCTTCTGTTGTGCAGTCTTTCAGTTGACTATTTTTTGTAAACTCTTTTTGTATTTTTCCTTGCTTTTCACCTTTTTTGCTTTCTTTTCCTTCGGCTCTGATTTCCATTCTTCTTTATTTCCGTTCTCCCTTCTTTTTTTTTCTTTTTTTTTTCTTTTTTTTCTTTTCTGATCCAGCGTCATTTCAGCTCTTATCATCAGAAGATGGTAGTTAGCTTTCAATAGACGAATTGGTTTTCTAAATCAATGAAATGCAGAAACAAATGAATTTTAAAAGGGTTAAGGGTGATTTGGAGAAGTGTTATAACTTATCTAGGTATGTTGGCTGATTCTTTTGACCATGCCATGTATTTGAACTCCGACCCAGTCCATTCAATCTAATTGCCATTATTTCAACTCCAACTTTCCTTCAACCCAAACCGATCTTATTTTTTTGTTGCTTTTCCTTTAAAACAATCCTCACAATCGCCTTATAGTGCCGTAAAAGGTTTTCACCAACAAGACTCTCTCATTTATTTCTCTCAAAACTTACCATCGCCTTACAGTGCCTGTAAAGGTTTTTGACTAATAAGACTCTCTCATTTTATTTCTCTCAACCTCACAGTCGCCTCACGGTGCCGGTTAAGGTTTTCACCGATGAGACTCTCTCATTTATTTCTCTCAAAACTCACCATCGCCTTACAGTGCCGATAAAGGTTTTCACTGATAAGACTCTCTCATTTTATTTCTCTCAACCTCACAGTCGCCTCACGGTTTCGGTTAAGGTTTTCACCGATGAGACTCTCTCATTTTTTCTTTTATATATATTTTCTTTTTATCTTTTTGTTTTTCCGAACCACTGGTGTTGTCCATTTTGCGTTCTTCCTTTATTCTTATTGTATTTGTTATTTTCTTGAAATTGATTAGAAAGTCTTTCTTTGGACCGTAATTTGGCTTTTGGATGGGTTAAGAAAAAAGTATATAAAGGCTCAAAAATTTACGAGGGTTTAAAATATTTATAACTCTCGGAATTATAAAACATAACTTCTGCCCCAGTTTCAATATCTGGGGGATTTTTTAGCATTTTTTCTTTATTGTGACTAAACCTTAGTGAGGCTGCCTAAATACCCTTTTGGGGATCAAGTCAGACGTAGTTCAAACTACGCCATAAATTCATGGTTTCGTTTGACTTTTTCCCGATTTCTTTGTTTTTTTCTTTTGTTTGCATTTTGCTTTTCTTTTTCTTTTCTTTTTTTTTTCATTTTATTCTTTTTATTTTCATTTTTCATTTTTCCCTTTTGTATCATAAACAATTCCGAGATAGGGGTATGAAAGAATAGATCGAACATGGCTCAAAGGGGATGTCAATGGATAAAGTGTTTGGATAGAGAATAAAATGCCTTCATCATTTCAATTCCAAAATCACAACAAATACAATTATAAAAATGAAAAGGAATCATACATAATATCTTTTGACTGCATCTGAATTGATAGCAGTCTATACGTATTTCCCTTCAACATCTGTCAAATATAGGGCTCCATTAGACAACACCCGTGATACCATGAACGACCCTTGCCAGTTTGGTGCAAATTTGCCTTTTGCTTCAGCCCAATGCGATAAGATACGCCTCAATACCAATTGTCCTACTTCAAATTTCCGAGGACACACCTTCTTATTATATGCTCCGGCCATTCTCCATTGATATAACTGCCCATGGCAAACCGCTGCTAACCTCTTCTCATCAATCAGATTCAATTGTTTCAACCGGGCTTTTACCTATTCATCATCATTGATCTCAGCTTCCGCTATGATTCGAAGCGATGGTATCTCGATTTCTGCGGGTATAACAGCCTCTGTTCCATACAACAGTGAATAGGGAGTGGCACCAATAGAAGTACGTACTGTTGTGCGATAACCCATAAGAGCGAAAGGTAACTCTTCATGCCATTGTCTAGACTCTTCCACCATTTTCCTGAGAATCTTCTTTATATTCTTATTTGCAGCTTCTACTGCTCCATTTGCCTTTGCCCTGTAAGGTGTAGAGTTACGATGCAGGATCTTAAATCTCTGACATGCTTTCGCCATGAGGTGACTGTTCAAATTTGCCCCATTGTCTGTGATAATTACTTTGCGAATTCCGAATCGTCATATAATATTTTCATGCACGAAATCCACCACGGCTTTCTTCGTCACCGCCTTGAATGTCTTTGCTTCCACCCATTTGGTAAAGTAGTCAATTGCGACCAAGATAAATCTATGTCCATTAGAAGCTGCAGGCTCTATTGGTCCGATAACATCCATGCCCCATGCAACAAATGGCCATGGTGCAGACATCGTATGCAACTCATAAGGAAGAGAATGAATTAAATCTCCATGTACTTGGCATTGGTGGCATTTCTTCACATACTTGATACAGTCCTGCTCCATGGTGAGCCAATAATATCCTGCTCTCAAAATCGGTTTTGCTAAGATATACCCGCTTATATGAGGTCCGCAAGCTCCAACATGCACCTCCGTCATAATCATGTCAGCTTGTTGTGCATCCACACATCTCAGCAAGCCCAAGTCTGGTGTTTTTTTATATATAATTCCTCCACTAAGGAAAAAGCCATTCGCTAAGCGGCTTACAACTCTCTTCTGATCTCCAGTGGCTTGTTCTAGGTACTTTCCTCTCTTCAAGTATTCCTTGATATCATGATACCACGGTTCTCCATCTAACTCTCCTTCAACAGAAAAACAGTAAGCATTTTGATCATACACCCGTATCTGAAGTGGATCTATATAGGCTTTGTCCGGATGATGTAACAAAGAGGATAGTGTGGCCAGAGCATCTGCTACTTCATTGTGCATTCTTGGGATGTGTTTGAACTCTATAGATTGAAATCTTTGGGACAGTTCATGTAGACAATGCCGATAAGGTATCAATTTCAAATCTCTTGTCTCCCATTCTCCCTGAATTTGATGTATCAAAAGATCCGAGTCACCCATGACCAAAATCTCTTGAACACCCATATCTATCACCATCCTTAATCCCAATATACACGCTTCATATTCGGCCATATTGTTGGTACAGAAAAATCGAAGTTGAGCGGTAACGGGATAGTGTTGACCCGTTTCTGAAATAAGCGCTGCTCCAATCCCAACTCCTTTACTGTTGACGGCTCCGTCGAAGTACATCTTCCACCCTGGCTTATCATTTTGTTCCATTTCTTCAACATTCATTGCCTCTTCATCCGGAAAATATGTCTTTAGCGGTTCATATTCATCATCCACTGGATGTTCTGCTAAGTGATCTACAACTGCTTGCGCCTTCATTGTCGTACGTGTTACATAAATGATGTCAAATTCTGTGAGTAGAATCTGCCATTTAGCAAGTCTTCTTGTAGGCATGGGCTTCTAGAATATATGCTTCAAAGGGTCTAACCGTGATATCAGATATGTAGTGTATGCTAACAAGTAGTGCTTCAATTTCTGATCCACCCAGGTTAATGCACATCATGTTCTCTCTAACTGAGTATATTTACCTTGTAGGATGTGAACTTCTTAGTAAGGTAATATATATCTTGATCTTTCTTGCCAGTCTCATCGTGCTGCCCCAGTACACAGCCAAAGGAGTTATCAAGCACTGTCAAATATAAGATCAAAGGTCTTCCCGGCTCCGGAGGAACTAATACTGGAGGATTTGCCAAATATTCCTTAATTTTATCAAAGGCTTCCTGACATTCATCGGTCCACTTCTCTGCTGCATCTTTCTTTAACAACTTGAAAATAGGCTCACATGTTGATGTCAACTCAGAGATTAACCGGCTAATATAGTTCAGCATACCTAGTAAGCTCATTACTTCCTTCTTGTTCTTCGGCGGAGGTAGACTTTAGATTGCTTTTATCTTTGACGGATCTAGTTCAATACCTCGCCGACTTACCATAAATCCCAATAGCTTACCCGAAGGTACTCCAAAGGCACATTTTGCACGATTGAGCTTAAGATTATACCTTTGGAGTCTTTGGAAAAACTTCCTCAAGTCTTTGACATGATCATGTTGCTTCTTGGACTTTATGATGACATCGTCCACATACACTTCAATTTCTCGATGCATCATATCATGAAACATCGTGGTCATTGCCCTCATATAAGTTGCTCCGGCATTTTTTAGCCCAAACGGCATCACTCTATAGCAGTATATTCTCTAAGGCGTGATAAAAGCTATTTTCTCTGCATCTTCTTCGTCCATTAGGATCTGGTGATAACCCGCATAACAATCTACAAAAGATCCAATTTCATGCTTGGCGCAATTGTCGATCAATATATGGATATTCGGTAATGGAAAGTCATCCTTTGGACTAGCCGTGTTGAGGTCTCTGTAATCAACACAAAATCTGGTTTATCCGTCTTTCTTTGGAACTGGCACAACATTTGCTAAACAGGTGGGGTATTTGGTAACTCGTATGACCTTCGCCTCAAACTACTTATTCACCTCTTCTTTTATCTTCACGTTGATGTCCGTTTTGAACTTTCTCAACTTCTGTTTTACCGGCCGGCATTCTGGATAAATTGGCAACTTGTGTACCACCAAATCGCAGCTGAGTCCGGGCATGTCATCATAGGACCAGGCAAAGATGTTCTTGTATTCATGTAATAACTTTATTAGCTCTTCTCTGAGGGAAGCTTCTAGGTGTACACTAATTTTTGTTTCTCGAACATTATCCTCACCCCCAGATTAATAGATTCTGTCTCACTTAAGTTCGGTTTGGGTTTTTCCTCATATTGATTCACGTCTTTACTGATTTCCTCTAGTATTTTCTCATCTTCATATTATATTTCACTCTCATTTTCAATTTCTTGTATAATTATTCGATTGTCAAGACTGGGCTGGGAATCCTTCATGCATGATATATCATCAGAATCATCGAATATTGAACTGTACAAAAAGAAGAAAAATAAAAATAAGGCAAAAATGAAGAAGGAAAGAAGAAATTGCATTTCATTGATATTTTTTCAAAAAGATAATAGAGGTTGGATATATTTGATTTCAGCGGGGGTGTGGGAGTACAAAAATAAAACTGATTTTGGGAAAGATGAGATATTTTTTGAAAGCTAACTACCAAGACTCCCTCCTGATTGGAAGAGGAGTGGCTTCCCAATTATTAAGTGCAGTACTGGGCCCCACAATATGGATATCCATCTTACTAGTCCCCTCACCCATCTCCAACATGTTTACATCCCCGAAAAACATTTCAAACCTCGAGAGAAGCTTTGCATCTGGCCTTATCTCAGCATACCTTGACGCAACAGTTGTCAAATGTCGTTGTGTACCAGGCCTAGTGAAGGTGTCGGATAATTTTGGCACTGGTTTCGGGAGGGTCCAACTTTTCTTCTTTGTTCTTTTAGCTCTCTGGATGTTGGTGTAGGTAGGTTTAAAGCCCAAGACAAAGGTATCATTGTTTCCCGGTAGATGGACAGGCTGTGTTATTCCCTGTAAGGCTATCCCCAAACTTTTTCCCGGTGTGAACCCATTTCTGATCATCTCTTTAGCTACCACTACTGCGGTAGATGCCACTGCAGGAATTGGCATGCTCTCCGCTTCGGGTAGCTTGTTAACTACCAAAGTATCTGTCACCTGATACACCCATGGGCCCTTGTCCCCTTCGATTTCCTCAAAAGGCATTATGGTATTACAAGCGTCTTCCTCTCCGTGCACTGTAATTTCTTGTTGTTCCCATTCAAATTTTACCATTTGGTGTAGGGAAGATGGTACGGCTTTGGCTTCATGGATCCATGGCCGTCCCAGCAATAGATTATAGGAAACGGTGACATCCAACAACTGGAATTCCATGGTAAAGTCTACCGGCCCAATGGTGACTTCCAGCATAATGTCTCCCAAAGTATTTTTGCTTCCTCCGTCAAACCCTCGAACGCTCACACTGTTTCGACGGATCCTATCAGTATTAATCTTCAATTTTTCAAGAGTCGAGAGTGGACAAATGTTTGCACTCGACCTGTTATCTATTAAGACCCGAGTAACCACTGATTCTTCACTTTTGACGGTGAGATAGAGTGCTTTGTTGTGTTCCGTCCCTTCAACAGGCAATTCATTATCCGAGAATGTTATCTTGTTCGTGTCAAAAATTTTGTTGGTGATCTTTTCAAGATGGCAGACTGAGATTTTTTCAAGGAAATGTGCTTTGTTCAGAATCTTTAACAGCGCCTTCATGTGCTCTTCTGAATGGATTAACAATGAAAGCAATGAAATTTGTGCAGGCGTCTTTATCAGCTGCTCTACTATCGAATAGTCTTGAGCTTTTATCTTCTTCAAAAACTCTTCTGCTTCTTCTTCAGAAACCGGCCTCTTCACATGACTCTCCTTTACCACCTTCATTTTCCTTAACTCTTCTGGGGCAAAGCATCTCCCGGAACGAGTGAGGCCATGTGTTTCATTGACCTCCCCTGTAATTTCCTTTTCCATATACATCACTGTGACTTTCTTATAGTTCCAAGGTATGGCTTTAGTATCTATCACCGACATTTGTACCACCGGCTTTATGACCACCGGTTCCACGTATGCTCTTTTTACTGTCAACAACGGCTTAGCTCCCGGTACCACAATTTTCATAGTTTCAACCACTGGCGGCTTTTTCATTGGTAACTCGGCTGTCGCTTTCTCTTTCTCAACCTCTTTCTCCACTTTGCTATTGGCCTTTATCATCATTACCGATTGAGACGGCTTCTTGCTGCTTTCTTCTTGTTCTAGCTCTATCATGTGTGTCTCATGATGAGTTTGTAATGGATTCTGAGTAATGTTTGGAGTTTCTGGAGCCTGCACCTCGATCGTCCTAGTGTCAATGAGCTCTTGTATAGAAGATTTCAAGTGCCAACACTTTTCAGTATCGTGCCCCGGTGCCCCGTAGCAATATTCACATCTGACTGACTGGTCAATGTTTTTGGGTGGTGGGTTTGGAAGTTTTTGCTCAATCGGGCTTAGCATCCCCATTTCTTTCAGACGATGATAGAGACTGGTATAAGACTCCCTCAGTGGAGTGAATGTTTTCTTTGTTTGGGCTTTATTTCTCATTTCTGGATCCGGACGGAAGCTGGGTCTATTTGGGTTCTTATAGGTTCTGGAAGGTGGGTAAGTGTTTTGTGTATGGTAGACGTTCTGTGGAGTTTGGGCTCGCCATACATGCGGAGGTGATGGGTAATGTTGAGCATGTGGTATGGAGTAATGTCGGGTAGTGGGTGGATAATATGGTGGAGGTGGGTTGTAAGCTGCTGGTTGGTATGATTGGTATGGACGAGGTGGTTGATGGTATGTATTTTGCCCCCGATACCTTGGCCTACTTTCAACAACTGAAACCTCTTCTTTCTTCTTTTTACCAATAGATCCCCCATTTCCGGTTTGTATCGCCTGATTCGTGGCGTTGATAGCAGAAAAGCTCATGATTTTGTTGGTTTTCAATCCTTCTTCTATGAAACTCCCCATTTTCACTACTTCATTAAAATTATTACCAATAGCCGATACCAGATGGCCATAGTAAGTAAGCTCTAAGGCCTGCAGAAAACAATACACCATTTCAGTCTCCTTCATAGGAGGATCTACTCGTGCCGCTTGTTCTCTCCATCTAAAGCCGTACTCCTGGAAACTTTCCCTAGGCTTCTTTTCCATCTTTGTAAGCGACAGCCTGTCTAGAATTATCTCCAAGTTGTACTGAAAGTGGTTAGCAAATGACTGAGCTAGATCGTCCCAGATGAACCATCTAGTGTGATCCTGACGTGTATACCACTCCAGCGCAGAACTGCTCAAACTCTCGCTAAAATACGCCATCAAAAGTTCATCTCTTCCCCCTGCACCATGCATCTTGCTACAATAACCCCTGAGATGGGTTACAGGATCCCCGTGTCCATCGTACATGTCGAACTTAGGTAGCTTTAATCCAATCGGGAGCTGTACTTCTCGGAACAAACACAAATTTTTATATGCGACGCTTACTTGGCCTCCTAGACCTTGTATGTTACGGAAAGATTGTTCTAAACTCCTCATCTTCCGTGCCATTTCGTCTTGCTCCAAGTTCTTGATAGGCTTTTCTTCCGTCGCCTCCATCAATGGGGTATATGAGTCATGCTGCCTAAACGTCGGCTCCGGAGGATAGTAATGTGCAGCATGTGGAACACTGGTTCACTTGATGATTTATGCAGAGCAACAGGTGGTGGTGCCACATACACCAGAGCGACCTGTGGTGGTTGAGGTGGAATCTGTTTGGACAGTGGTGGTGGTGCCTGTGAAGTGGTGGCATAGTAGTGTTGGTAATTTGGGTACGTAGAGGACGAGTTCATGGTAGGTGGTTCGGGATTGGGATTGGTGGGAAGGACATATGCTGGATTGGTTGGGTATGTGGGTAAAGGTTGACCCCTGGACCAAGCTTGGTACATTTTTGACATTTGCTGCTTTAGCTTATGCATCTCTTCTTTCATTCCCGCAACATCCACAACCTCCTCTTCTTGTACTGGATCCATGATGGTTGGCTCAATCTCTTGAGTCACAACCTTAGACATAGTTTTTGATCATGTGTTGTAATGATGATTTGCCAGAATGCCAGTTGCTAGATGAAATCTGATACTCATCAACAACAACACTTGTTAATAGTTAGTACATAAAGGGATAAGATGCAATGATTAAAAATCACAACTTTTTCCTTTGATCATTGTGCATCATCCCGGCACTTATTCCATTTTGAATCAACATCCATCTCTTATTCATCTCTCTTCTTTTTTTTTCTTTTTTTTTTCATTTTATTTCTTTTTTTTTTTTATTATTATTTTCTCTTTTCTCTCTTATCTTTTTTTGTCATTCTTTTTCTTTCTTCTTTCTTCATTTTCAAATTGATTTTCATTCCTACATATTTGCCTATCGCCCAGACAGTTGATATAAAGAGGAAAAAGATTAGCAACAACTTCTTTTGAACTTTTCATTGATACTCAAAAACATTGATTTACAAAATGATGTTGTGCTACTAATGCAAAAGGAATACAAATACAAAATGCATGCCCTATGAATACATTAATGCTCCTAATGCCCACGAGACACCGTTCGGTCTTGCCGCCTATATGCCAATCCACTTTGGAGTTTATCTAGGTCGAACATGACTTGCTTTACAAAGAACTTCACGGCTGATGCAAATGTTTCCTGGGACATATCTTCACATAATTGGCATTTTCTGGTGATGTACTGAGCATTATGGACAATTCTTTCTCGAATGACCCCATTTTCTTGATGCAGCCTGCTGATCTGTTTGGTGCGAGCGTCTAAGGTTTGTTGGTTCTCTTTCTGTAGCTGTTGTAACTCGAATTCTAATCGAGCCATAGCCGTGTAAAAATGCTCTCTCTCTTCTTCAAACTCTTTGATTATTTTGTTACTTTTGACTGTGGTTGTAATGACTTTCTTTCTCAATCGAGCTACCTCAACTTCATGTTTATCTTGTAGTTGCTGAACCACTCTAGCCCTTTCCTCGGCATCTCTGGCCAGTTGCGTCCGAACCCTGACTCATTCCTTTTTTTGCTTTGTCAAGATCGAAGCTGTAGTCATTCACCTTGCGCCGAAGATTTTCAATCAATTTCTCGTCTCGGGCTAAGCGAACCGGGGTCTCGGATGCAATTTTCATTTTTGCAACTTGAGCCTTTAATATTTTATTCTCTTTTTTCAGCTGCTTCTTTTCACCTTCGTCAGATGCTGCCTGTAAACTGCTCTCAAATTGGAGATCTCGAAATTGTTTTTCTAGCAAGCTAATCTTGGCTTTATACTCATTATCTTTGGCTACCCAATTTCCGTATTCCTTAGACTGCTCGGCCAAATCTTGAATGTGAGGCCTTTTCAATGTTCTATCATACTCAATACCCCGTCGATACCATGCGGCGTACCCTGGCGATACTTCTCCCTATACCTCTGTTTTCCACACAAGTTTCTACCTTCAAATTTTGACACTCATTCCAAATCTGTCGGAACTTTGCTTCCGGGAATTGCCCATCCGGACTAATCTCTATTGCTTGCAAACTGAGGTCCCCATCCTTCAGTATAAATTGATATCTTCCAAGCTGTCATAGGACCCAGTATGGTGCATAAGGCTGGATGCTTTTCAAGCCTATGATCAAGAAATGTGACCCTTCTGTCGGCATGTAAATCACCTCATCGAGGGGCAACCATCCGTATGCCCAATCGATTTGGCTATCGGTCAATGATCGTAAATATGAAATCCAACCTTTAACTCCCTCAGGCAGCTTAACCACTTTTATTCTCGTATTGAATTCTTCGAGGCACGTTCTCTCAGACGGCCCATAGCTGGAGAACGAAGGATAATGGCATAGATGTTCTATCAACCAAATTTGCAGAATCATTTAACATCCTTCAAAGAAGTTGTGCCTTTCTTTACATGTTGTCAGGGCACGGTAGATATCGGCTATGATCATTGGGACCAAAGAGCAATTATATTGTACAAGCAAAGTGCTGGCCACCCCGGTGACCCTTGTGTCAATGTGCCCGTCCTTCCTTAGAAACATGATTAGCCTGAGAAACGCCACTAGAAAGGCGAATCATCGATGTTCCTCCCATTTGGCTCGGTTGAAATTACTACACAGTTTGTTTGTAGGGTCATTGAAACCCCCGACATGTCCATATCTACTGTAGATGAAGTTTAAGGAGCAAAACCCATTAACCAAATCCTCGTTGTGGACATTCCGAGCAATTTTCAAAGAGTCGAGGAAGCGGTGCACCATTATCGCTCTTGGAGCCACCGGGTATTTCTCTTTTAAGGGGACCTCATTTTTCCCTATATAGTAAGCAACTTCCTCGAGAGTGGGAGTGAGTTCAAAGTACGAGAAATGTAGGACGTTGTGTACAGGATCCCAGCATGTAACAAGTGCTCGAATTATATCGCCTCGGGGAATTATGTCCATTAATCCCGTAAGGTCCTTTAGATAGCATTTCACCCAATTCCGTCCTTCCTGTCCCATGACGTTCCACCATAATCTTAGCTTCAAAGGGATTTTATTCATTAGAGTGAAGGGTTCATTCTGCACATTTATTAAAGGCGATTTTATTTAGAATTGGAATATTTTTTCAAAGAAAATTTTCATTTTATAACCTTCTCAGGTTTTTATTTTGAAAAAAGAAAAGACATGACTTTCGAAGTGGCCATTTTTGCCAAACAGCCTTCCGGCGTCCTTTCGGAACATTCGGCTCTTTCCAAAAATAGCGATCACCTCGATTTTTTGAAACTAAAAATATTTTTTGGGAATTTTCTAAAAGGGTGGTTGGACCCGTTCAAGGGTTGCCTACGTATCCCACCTATTGCAGAGAATCAAACATGCGTAGTTCGGTCATTTTATTTGACCAATTATTTCAACAACAATGTTTTTTCCTATTTTCTTCAGATTTTCCTAACAACTCTTTTGTCAATATCTCACTTTTTTTTTAAATATTCTCTTTTTATTTTCTCGAGAATTTTCCGGTCCGCATAATGATCAAAGAGAATTAAAAATGCAACATATAGTATGCTCGGTCTTTAATTACCGGGTCACCTGTCCTAGACGGACCCAACCCCTGTGTTGAGTGCCCTAAGTCAGTTATGATGCAAATAATTGTCCTAGACAAATGTTCAATATCTTTTAGTTTCATAGAGTGCTGGATCGTGTACCCGAGTGGACAACTCAGATCGAGGAGGGGGCTACGTACCGGTGACCCGCGGGGTCATTCGACTTTGTAACCTATCCGGCCTCTGTTTCATATTTTGGGTATAACTTAACTGAAATGGGAGTCTCAACCAGTAAGCACATCCTCGGAGGTAAAGAAGAGAAGGATTTTCCGCACAGTTTATATATACAATCCACATAATATCAAAGCGGTAAAACATGTAGCATATTGGTCAAAGCATATAACAAAGTCAAATAATACCGAGAACGACAATTCTAACGAGCTCAAATTCTTAAAGCCTGAAACTAAAGTTCTGGGTTGCTTGTCCCCAGTAGAGTCGCCAGAGCTGCCACACCTCCCTTTTTACTACCCTTTTTAGTTCAATTCCCGATTAAGAGAATAGGGTATACCTCAGTGTTTCAAATACCCCCGAGAAGTATATAATATCACCGAGGATGGAGTTTTTCCAAATAGAGGACAATCGGTCTGGGATTTTGTTTATAATTTTAGAGTCACCACTTGGGAAGATAATGGTGTCCCAAGTCACCGGTTAATCCCGATTCCGGGGAAATTGACTCTGTATTACAGTCCACGAAACTATAAACATGGGTAAGGAATCCTGTTAACCGGGAAAAGGTGTTAGGCACTCCCGGATTCCGTGGTTTTAGCACGGTCACTCAACTGCCATTTTTTGATTTTATATGACTTATTATATGCCTTTTAACAATGTGTACGTGTTTCAAACTTTAATATTTCACGAATTACGACGTTGCAAAAATGTATTTCGAGTCACATCGCAACCAGTACGCCTATGACTTTTAATACATTTCGGCTTCACCGGGATTTACGATTTGAGTCACATCAAATGTGCACTCGTATTAAGGAAAGTATATTCTTAAATCGCGCCTAACTCATCTAACGGCCTTTTAATCTTTGGGAAAGGTTGTGAAATTAGCTATCAACCTTCCCGAGTCTATTATATAATTGTATACTTAGTTATTTGGGGTCCCCGTTGCTTCATTTTATTATACGAGGCTCATGCCAACTTATTTTAATAGGCTGATCCTATATGGACGATGTGTTTCTAGTTTTGGTTTTTCCTTAATGCATTGTTTTCAATATCAGAATCCATGCCTTATTCTTTATATTACTGGGCCTGGACTCTTTGGGCTCATATTCCATGAGCTAGTTCATGTGACTGGGATTCAAAACCCAGAACACTCGGATGTAGTATATCAGAAGCCCAATTGCATTGGTACAGATCTAGGCCTTCGCTATCTGTTAGGCCCAAACAAAATATAATTGAAAAGGAAAAACAGAAGTTAAAATTCATCATCTACACAAATATTCAGAACCGAGTAGAGAACAATTTTGAATTGCATTTATTCAATGAAGAGAAAACAGTATTACAAAGTTATAGCGCCAGTTTCAAATCTTAACTATCTAATGTGAACGCAATCCAATTAACAGACTATTTTTTTTTTACTTCATCAACTAATTTAAGCTACTGAATAGGTTATTTACTATCGAATCATGAAGGAATATTATTTAGCTATATAAGACAGAACTACTGCTAAATGATTTGCGAGATTGTGACTCCTTGTAGCTTTCAGAAAACTAACTATACTTAATCAGTAAGCTAATTGTGTAACCAATTCGATTGACCTTATGATAATTAACTCTATGTTTAGCTACTGTTTCGTTTTTGTTATTTTAACTGTTATAAAATTGTTCGAGGAAAGCTAACAAGTATTGAATTAAATTATCTATCATATGTTGATTTAGAATATTATTACTAATCTAATGTTATGAACCTATTTTCGAGATTAACTGAATTAGTTTTACCATTAGTCTATTTTAACTAGGTGATTTCGATTACTATCACTACTCTACCTTTACTTACTCCACTATTACATTGTTTCCAGCATATGTTCGTGCTTCACATGAGCTATTTATACAATATTTTCCTACTAAATTACATATTTAACTAATTATACTAAATGTAAGAGAAAAACAGATAACAGAGAAGTTTTAAACTGCCAGGCTCTTCATTTCATCAATTGACTTCAAATTACATTGTTCGAATAGGGAATGTCTACCTGATTCAGCAAAAATACTAATGAGTCTAAGGGAATTTGACAGGAAATAGCAGTTAGACAACGACAGGAAATGCAACAGCAATAAGAGTAAATCCCAGTAGTCAATTGAATCCCAGAACAAAAACAAAGCAAATACCCAGCAAATAAGCAATAGAGAACCAATGAAACAGTAGGAAATTCTCTACAGCTTTTAGGAATAAGCTCCGATTAGAAAACCCAGGCAGATTTACTCTATGATTCTATATGTGTATTCTCTGAATTTTTGATTCCAAAATCCATCCCCTAATCAGGCTCAAATGTGGTCTATTTATAGGTGAGATTGGTGAAAATTTTGGGGGGAAAAGCTGGAAAGTAAATTCTAGTTCCCTCCCATGAATTTTACCAATTGTTAGACTTTGATACCAATTTCTATTATGAATTTGCCTTCCAGCATGTGCTGGAAGGTTCTAATTGATTCTTTTTGGGGTCTTTTACTAGTGTGCCCCTACTTGCTAAGGTTATTTACTAAGTTGTCTTTTATTTGGGTGTATTATACCCTTAGTTTTGTGCAATATTGCAGAAATCATAGGCTTAAATGTCTTTAATATCCCCAAAGGCTCTATTAAATCCACAATTATGCCATTTTCTATTCCCCTTATGCCATTAATTGCATTCTTTATTTACCCGACCTATCCAGGTTAGGGTATGTTGTTCCTTAGTTGTTATTTAACTTTTGGCCACTACTAATGAGTCATTTAAGACTTGGCCAGATTTGGGCTAAAACATGTTTCAATTTTAGCCCTTTTTCTTTCAATTTTCTGTTATTAGAGTTAATTTGCAAGACTAGCCTACTTATTTATCTAAATATATCCTATTTAAAGCTTGGCCAGTCCAATGTTTAGACATAGCTTTGCAATTTCAGCCAATTAGCTATTCATAGGTCAACTGAGACTTTGCAAGTCTAGCCAATTTCAGACTTAAGTCAGCTTATTACAGATTTAGCCAATTTAAAACTTAGCCAATGATTTCAGAATTAAAGAACTAATAGAGTTGGTCAGTTACAAGACTGACCACTCTTTATCACTTATTTCAATTATGACCTCTTTTTATATTGTTTTTAATTTTAACCACTTAACTATTTAAAACATATTTTCAAACTTAGCCACTTCTCAAATTACTACACTATTACAGTTATAACCAATGTCACCTAAGCACATTAGGCATTAACATCAATTAATTAACACAAAATCATTGCAGACATAGCCCTTTTCACATTAAATTGCATACATAGCCATAAAATCAGAATTACTTGTCATTTAACCAAAACTCAAAGAAGAGATTGAATATTGTTGAATTTCAATCAAACAAACTTATAATCCAGATTCCAAAAAAAGTATATAAATTGAACATAAAGCAGGCATAGTCAGAACTTTTTCTCATGTCAAAAGACTACTAAGAACCCTAATCATGCTTGAGTGTATTTGACTAAGCATAGATAGGAAAAATTTATCAAAGAAGCTTAGAGAAGACATGATTATAACAGAGAAACATAACTAAACAGAGATTATTTCAGAAGATGAGACTAATCTAAACATGCAGTGGCTTAAATGACTAAAAAGAAAAGAAATTAAACAAAACATACTAAAACATGAAGATGATGAAGATGCAAACAAAGAAGACAAGAAGGAACAAAAATCAATAAAACAGACAAAAGAGAGGAGGGGACTTAGCTTGGCAAGATCTGTCTCCTGTGCTATTCCCCTTTTCTTGCTATTTTCTTTTTCTTTTCTTTCAGACTTCAAGTCGAAGCCTTTTCCAGTTGTTCTTTTTTTTTTAATTTCTTTTTCTAGTTTTATTTCTTTCAGACTTCAAGTGGAAGTATTTTATTGTTTTAGTGGTAAAGATGGGTTCAGGGTATTAGGAGGGAAGGGTTTTGTTCAAGGTTTGATTTTTAGGTCAGCCGGAGTTAGGGTTCCGGCAACCTATTTTGGGATATTCGAGCACTTAGGATATTGACCCTTCGGTCTATGGGAGTTGGCATGTGTTGGAACTTGGTTCCCTGTTTTATTATATCTACCACTGTTGTCCTATAATTTGTTATGCTTAAATTGGAATAAGTGAGCTTATAGCTCCGTGATTGTTGTTAATTGGTCAGGCTGGCCTAGCAGTGTGCTGGGCGCCATCATGACCGGGTTTGGGGTCGTGACACTTTATCACTGAGAAGCTCCCTCAAGTATCCTCGGTTCAGCATTCTGACTACCTCCTACCATAGCCCTATGCAATCTTCGGTTTTGTGCCCTCGTTCCTGGTGGAACTCGCACGGGAAGTTTGACTTCCTTGTGGCGGGGTCTGATTTCATTTTCTGTGACCATTGTACTTTGGTGCCCAGCTTCTCTAGTGCATACACTATTTCTGAGGGGCACACGCAAAAGTTATGGGCAGATAATAAAGGGGCATACCACTTTCATTACGGAGTGGTGCGACATGTCACTGCAGTGCTTCTGAGTGTCTTGGTGGTGGTGGATTTGAGGATCCGATGTACGGCTGATGCCTTTCTTTGTTGAAGCGTGAGGAGCTTTCCTGCCAGTCTCGTTGCATCGATCCCTCCTTGCTTCTAACTGTATCATTGTGAGACACTGGGTTGGTCCGTTGAGGTCATCCTCATTTGTTCGTACCTTGGCACATTAGGCATTATGAATTTCCTCCTATGTGGTGAGGGGATACTTCATGAGTCGGTTCAGTAGCTTTATGGTTAAATTTGAAACATCTTTGGTCTGCACGTTTTGGAAAGCTGTGACCGCCATGCCTTCCGATACATTTGGTAGGCTCATCCTTACTCTGTTTAATCTAGCCAGGAAGTCCCTGAGTCCCTGATAATAGGCTATAAAGTTGCAATTTATGTCATAAATATCATGCTTTGTTGTTTATTTCGCTATGGAAGTTGCCGATTAAATGCTTAAATTGATGCTATTTGGTTTCACAGTGAATGCAAAATTGAAGGAGAACAAAATGAAGTGTTTGGAGGAAATAACGCAAAGAAAACACCCACTTGATAAGTACCCATGGTCCTTTACAGCAGGCTCCACGATCGGTCCGCGGTCGACACCGCGGCTGCGGGAGAATGTGCAGAGTCCAGGACTTTAGAGATCAAAGTGTAACTTAGGAAATGTTTTGTAAACGCCTTATATTATGTAGGAAAATCGCCCAAAGCTAGGTTAGGCTTAATTTTGGAGATTATTTGGCCAGGGAAACAAGTGTGAGAGATCACTCAAAACATCATTACTTTTATTCTTCTTAATTTCTTGCTATTTATGATTATGAATTCTTTAGACATTGATTTATCCATTGTATGAGTAGCTAAACACCTTAATTTATGATTTTGATGGAACCAGTTGGGAATTAATTGGTTGTTTTATAAATATAATTATATTTGGTTGTTAATATCTAATTGTTCATCTACATTTTGATTGTGGAATAGTTGAAAGGGCCTTTAATTATCCGTTCCTATTTATTGTGTATCTTCTCGAGAGAGAGAGAGAGTGCATATTTAGGTGATTGTATGAACAACATCATTCCCGGAGTATAGACGAGAGTCATAACCCTGGGTTTAGGGGTTGGATTAGAGAAAATGAAACCCCGGGTGCAATCTAAGTGAACCGTATTTTGAAATTATCTAGCGTAATTTGAGAAAGTGCGTCTAGAAGATTATTATAATTACTCGAGAAAGAATTATGATAGATAGAGAGTTCATGATTGTTAGAAATAGCTAAATCATAATTATAAGAAATAGACAACTGAGGAAAAGACAAACGAGGGAAATTATTACCTTAGACCTTCTTTATGTTCTTTACACATCATGCTTAGTTGATTTTCAGTTATTTATTACTTTTAGTATTAGTGTTAGAAAATCAACAATTGAGAATCAGAAAGTTTGGAAAAATAGGTTGTGTGATTTGAGTAAATCCGATAGTGGTAATTTGTGGGTTAATTCTCTGTGGTTCGACTCTGGCTGCAATTCTCAGATTATATTTGCAAAGCCTGCATAGTCTTTTGTGAGACTCTATTGAGTGTGATCATATTTTGGCACCGTTGCCAGGGAATTAACGGTGTTATCAATTACAATTGAAATAAATACAAGATTTTAAGTGTAATCCGTTTTCTCTTTACTAATCTCTACATTGAAATTCTAACTGTTGAAATCTTGTGGAAAACAGGTGTATGCCTAGAAATTCTTTGAAGACTGGAGAGTTAATAGAAGGACTCTTACACCCCAAGAAAATATTCAGGGCATTGAACCATGCCAACAAAGGACTTCAACAAACTCAACCAACAAACCAACTCGAATCTGACATGGGTGACACGAATAGCGCCAACGGAAATAACATGAATGAGCAAGTTAACTTGGAAGTCAGGGGAGTGGCACCTCTTGTGCCAGAAGCTGCACTTTACAACTGGGCACAACCTACAACTGACAATGTGGCCAATTTCATAGTTGTGCCTACAATTCAAGCGGAGACATTCCAAATCACCAACAACATATTACATCCGCTGCAGAATAAGGGATTGTTTTCCGCATCAAGTATTGAAAACCCACAACAACACTTGAAAAAGTTCCTGTCAATTTGCATGACCCAAAAATCGCCGAACGTGACTCCTAAAGCTATCAAGTTGCTTCTATTCCCATCCTCAGTAGCCGGGGCAGCTCAGACTTGGTTAAATTCACTCCCGATCAACTCTATCACCACTTGGGAGGAATTAGTCAAACAGTTCTTGAACACTACCCACCTAACAAGACCGCACAACAAATTTATGATATATTACAGTACATGCAGCATGCCACAGAGTCATTGCAGGAAACTTGGGAGAGATTTAAAGAGATGCTTATGAAGTCATCATGGAATTCCTGATCAGATGCTTGGCCAGCGATTTTACATGGGTCTAACTGACAACCTGAAGTCTAATAAGGATGCTTCAGCTGGAGGTGCGTTCTTAAGCAAAACATTCACCGAGTGCAAAATTCTATTAGTCAAGATGCCACAAAATGTGGGGTGGATGACTAGAGGTGAAACACTCGCACATATAATACATCTTGCTCTATTGGATCCCAATAATTCACAAGAATAAAACATGGCCACGCTCCTAACCCAGATGAGCTTACTAACAAAGAAAATTGATGAGATGGGTACAAAACATGTGCACATTGTTGATACAACGAATGGAGGATTATGTAAACCATGTATTAACCAATCATATGTTTGTTCGAGGAATGGAGAAGGTGAAAATCAAGGTGTCCGGGAAGATATGAACTATGTCAACAATTATGGGGGCCAGAGACAAGGAGCACAATGGTGGAGACCGCAACAGAATCAATAGTAAAAGCCTAATATATAGCATCCGAGGGTTATGCACCCTCAAAATCAATAAGTGCCCGTGCCTTATCAGAAACCACATGGTTATCCATAGTAGAACTAGTAAATTAGTTTATCAACCACCCTCTCAACAGCAAGACAACAATATGGTGGAAATTAGAGGTATGCTCCAACAATTTATTGGGACAGATAACAAAGTGCAGGAAAAATTGGTAGTCCATGATTCAGCCATCAAAAATATCGAAACACAGCTGGGTCAGCTATCCATGGCATTGAACAACAGCCATCCAGGAACTTTTCTTGCAGACACCAACATTAATCTCAAGGAGCAAAACCCGAGTTAGCTGATGGTAGTCAGTCTAAGGAATAGTAGAGATCTAGATCTAGAGTAGGAAATTGCATAGGCCAGCAAGAACACTACACTAGCTACCCCAGTGCTAGTAGAGGAGGAACAGCCAGCGGAACTCACTGTCGTAGTAGTTGAGCAGAGTTATGAAGGTAAAGGAAAAGAAAAGGCGATCGAGCAAGTTGCAGAAAAGGTGACACCTCTTTTGCCAGACACTCCTAGGAAAGATAAACCAATAAGTAGTGCCCAACTAGTGATCCATACACCCTTCCCTCAGGGACTGGTCAAGCAAAAGAAGGTAGATCAATACAAAAAGTTTATGGAAATGCTGCGTCAAATCTAGTTGAATATTCCATTGATGGATGATTTAAGGGAAATGGCCGGTTATGCCAAGATGATGAAAGATTTAATGTCAAAGAAGTTTGATTTTTAGGATCTATCCACCGTAACTCTGACAAAAATCTGCAGCGCAGTGGTGGTAAAACCGATAGCCCAGAAAATGTCTGATCCAGGTAGTTTTACTATTCCATGCACCATAGGGAGTTATGGCTTTGCAAAGGCACTATGTGATTTAGGAGCCAACATAAACTTGATGTCGATGGCTATATACACCAAATTAGGGTTTGGTAGGGTCAGACCGACTTTGATGCTACTCCTGTTGGCTGATCGCACTATGAAAAGCACTACTGGTATTCTTGATGATGTGCAGGTGCAAGTGGGAAAGTTTGTGTTCCCTGCGAACTTTGTGATTTTAGATTGTCATGTAGATGAAGAGATACCCCTTGTGAGCACGTGATTTTTGCCCTAAGCAACAAATTCCAAAATTAAAATAAATAATATTTTTTGTGTGCAATTACATGTTTTGATTGAAATAAGATGCATCTATGTGAGTGAACAATTAGAAATTAAAATTAGAAAATTAAAAAATATAGGTCAAATACAAGTATTACAATTAAAGTAGTTAAAAGGAAAATTAACAAAAAAAGAGGCAATAATGACGGAAATTAGAGAAAAATAGTAGAAAAATGTCAAAAAATATCAGAAAATTAGAGAAAATAGGAAATTGAATAATTGAAAATAATACAAAAAGAAAAAACGAAATACAAAAGAAAATACCACAAAAAAATAATTAAAATACAAAGAAAATACAAAAAATAATAGAACTAGCCCAAATACATTGGCCCAGACCAGTTAAGAGATCTGGTCCAGCATATTTAAAATGAAAATGATCTCAGTCATTCATCAAACTAAATCCAACGGCTGAGACTTTGACCGGAATTAAATAATTAATCAAACCCTGAGATCAAATCTGAGCCGTTCATGCTTTGAAATCTAACGGATGTGAATAAGTCTCTCATCAAAATGAAACTACACCGTTTTGGGGAATTAATCCTGGCTATTGATCCCACTTGATCCAACGGCCAGGGATTCATCAAATGCCTCAAGTATATAAAGGTTAGATCTCTTTAGAGACCGGCCATTCCCTACCTCTAAACCCTAGCCGCCTCAAATCGTCTTCTTCCTCTTCTCTTCTTAAACGCCGGCCATGGAGACTGGCCGCCTCTCATGGCAGTCTCCGGCCAACTCTCAACTCCCAACCCCTTTTCTCTTTCTTCTCCACCATAAACTACCAAGAAAATCCAAGAAACCCTAGAAAACCTCCATCTTCTTGAAATTTCGGTCATCGGAGTTTCTCTCTAGTGACCAAATATATGAGAACCCCTTCCAAATTAACACCCTTTGATCCTTACACACCATAACTGGTTTCCTTCGAATAAAAGAACAAATGTTGCCGGCTTAAATAGTCGACTATAGATAATGGTGGCATTCACGTGTAATGTATGTTAGCCTCTAAAGAACATAAGTGTAATAAGGTTTAAAACCAAACTCAGTGCAGAAAGAAATGACAACATGAAATGAAAAGACAGCTAGAAGGGGAGTCAGGTCCTGCGGACGCTGCAGCTACCTCGACTATCTCGCATAATGCCTCCGAGTGGCTACCGGATCAGGTCTGCTGAGAGGTAAATGGATCTGCACACAAGGTGCAAGGAGTAAAATGAGTACTGCCAGGCTCAATGGTAATAAACAAGGGTAAGACAGCGTAGATAAGAAATCTACCGTAAAACACAATGTAAAGCTATAACCAATACCCTGTAGCAGTTCAATATCAACAGTAGAGAGCCAACAATATCAACAACGAGTATAACAACTAGCAGATGTAGCTAAATACAATGCAATGCATGAAATGACCGCTACGGCGCGTAGCCTGATCCAATTTGGGTACCCGTGCTCACTGTGGGGGTTCAGACTCCGGAGGGGCTCCTACAACCCATGCACAATATCATGAATATACGCTGCGGCGCGCAGCCCGATCCACTACCAATCAGCTAATATGCAAATGCAGCCTCACATGCTTAAAAGTAGTTTTGGAAACTCTTTTATCATTTTTCAGTTGAAAACAATAAGTGTCAAGTTCCAAAGATTGGAAATATCATGATAACAGTAATAGCTACGGACTGGTAGTAAAACTAGCATGTCAATATCACAGAACAATGCTAACGATCCTCGCAGGATCCCAACAACTGGCTCACAACCCATAAGTATACTCAACCGTCCAAGAAGGAGGTTCAACGGCTCAAGAGTAGCCAACATCACAATATAATATGCAACGATCCGAGAAGGAGGTTCGACGGCTCAAGAATAGCCAATATCATAACACAGTATCAACAGGTCGGACTAAGCCATCGTCCCCAATCACAATCGACCCTACACTTTCAAGAGAGTACGTGTCTCGCCGCTATAAAATGTCACAAAGTGGTATACCGGGGTTTCAAACCCGCTGGTCATCACCCACATCTATTACTCACCTCAATACGGCGTGACGACCACTCCGCGATGCCCTTGCCGTGAGAATCAAGCTCTGCACATGTAGAATCTGATCAAATATAGTAGAAACACAACAAATTAGGCCAATGGGACGACACCCAGTCAAAACAACTCAATTTACATCAAAATTCCGAAAGTTGCCAAAACCCGACTTTCGGTACGCTTCTCGAAAAATTACAAAAGTCACATATTCGGAACCCTCGTCTCGATACGAGTCTAAGCATATCAAATTTACCATATTCGAACTCCATTTCCCTATTCGAAACCTTGATTTTCTAAAGTCAAGCCTAGGGCTAAATCCTCCATAAAATACCCCAAATTCCTCCATTTTCATGATATAATTTCATAATATTATCAATACTAATCATAATTGAAGTCCATAGTTGATTACCTAACGAATTCCCTTGAGTTTCTCTTCAAAATCGCCCAAATCACCCCTTAAGACGAGACCCAAATTTTTGAAATGTTTCTGAAATTTTCTAACTTTTGATATAATTAACCCTCTGCGATTTCCGCTTCTGCGGACCATTTCCGCCTCCGCAGAACCGCTTCCACGACCAACTGGTCGCTTTTGCGAACCCAGGCTCAACTGGCCCTTTCCGCACCTACGAGCCACGGACCCTCCTGCACGTCCGCTCCTGCGAAAATTCTTCTGCCCCTGCGGGATTTCCTGCTTCTGCGAATAGGAGTCCGCTTCTGCAGACTCGCTCCAGCGGTCACAGTTCCGCTTCTGCGGATCCTTCATCCCTCGACCTACTTTCGCTTCTGTGACCAGAATTCGCACCCACGACACCGCTTCTGCGGACAAAAGTCCGCTTCAGCGAGGACCTGTGCTTCTGCGCCCCATGGTCCGCTCCTGCGGACTCGCTCCTGTGCCCCCATTTCCGCAAGAGCGAAAACAACAGAACATTACTATTGGTGGAGGAAGATGAAGATGGGCATTGTCAGACATGTAGCATGGTGCATCAACTGTCAGCAGGTTAAGTACGAGCATCAGAGGCCCGGTGGTGTATTTCAGCGCATTGATATTCCCGAGTGGAAATGGGAGAGGATCACCATGGACTTTGTTACTGGACTCCCTCGGACGGCGAGGAAGTTTGATTCCGTATGGGGGATTTTGGATAGGCTGACCAAGTCCGCTCACTTCATTCCAGTTAGTACTACTTACTCATCGGAGCGGTTGGCAGCGATCTTTATTCGGGAGATTGTCCGGTTGCATGGGGTCCCAGTGTCTATCATATCCGACAGGGGTACTCAGTTCACATCTCAGTTTTGGAGAGCATTTCAGCGAGAGATGGGTACGCGGGTTGAGTTGAGCACCGCATTTCACCCCCAGACAGACGGGCAGTCTGAGCGCACTATTCAGATCCTGGAGGATATGTTGCGAGCATGTGTGATTGACTTTGGTGGTTCGTGGGATGAGTTATTACCACTTGCTGAGTTTGCCTACAACAACAGTTATCAGTCGAGTATTCAGATGGCCCCGTACGAGGCATTGTATGGTAGACGGTATAGATCCACCGTGGGATGGTTTGAGCCTGGCGAGGATAGATTGATAGGGACTGAGTTAGTTCAGGATGCTATGGATAGAGCAAAGTTGATCCAGGAGAGGTTTCGTACAGCACAGTCTTGCCAGAAGAGTTATGCAAACCATAGAGTTCAAGAGTTGTCTTTCATGGTTGGTGACAGAGTATTGTTGAAAGTTTCACCCCTGAAGGGTGTCATGAGGTTCGGGAAGAAGGGGAAGTTGAGTCCCAGGTACATTGGTCCTTTTGAGATACTCAGGAAGGGTTGGAGAGGTGGCATATGAGTTGGCCTTGCCGCCCAGCCTATCCAGCATCCATCCAGTATTCCATGTGTCTATGCTCCGGAAGTACATTGGGGATCTGTCTTATGTATTAGACTTTGGTACCATTCAGCTTGATGGTGATATATCCTATGACATGGAGCCTATTGCTATTTTGGGTCGTCAAGTGAGAAAATTGAGGTCCAAGGACATTACATCAGTTAAGGTTCATTGGAGAGGTCGACCCGTGGAGGAGGCCACTTGGGAGATCGAGCGAGAGATGCGGAGCAGATATCCACACTTGTTTGAGACTTCATGTATGTTTCTTGACCCGCTCGAGGACGAGCATTTGCTTAAGAGGGGGAGAATGTGATGACCCGGCCCACCGTTACGGGAATTACCACCCCGTTATGTTGTAATTATGTGTCTTATGCTTTTATGTCAGTGTTAGAGTCTATCGGGTGAGTTAGGAGTGAATTGGATTGAAAATGAGGCATATAGCCTTTTTGAAGGAAACTTAAATATGGAAAGTCAATATGGAGTTGACTATTTAGTTAGAGGGCTCAGAATCGGATTCTGATGATTTGGTTAGTTCCGGGAGATGATTTTTGACTTATAGGAGTGATTGGAATTGAATTTGGAGGCCCGGTGTAGAAATAGGCTTGAATTGGCTAAGGTCGAATTTTGGCGAAATATGAAAGGTAGGTGAGATTTTGATCCGGGGGTTGGAATGGAATTCCGACAATTTCTATAGCCTCGTCAGGTGATTTTGGATGTGTCTGCAAATTTTCAGGTCAAGCGGACGTCGTTTGGTCGGGTTTTAGATCAAATGTGTAATTCGGAAAGTTTTAAGGAATTTAGGCTTGAATTCGACGTGAATTATGGGTTTTGATGTTGTTAGACGTGTTTTGAGTATTGGAACAAGTTCAAATAAGGTATTAGGACGTGTTGATGTGTTTGGATGAGGTCCCGGGGGCCTCGGGGTGTTTTCAGATGGTCAAACGGGAGAAAACATGGAAAATTTGCAGACACATCCAAAATCACATGACGAGGCTACAGAAATTGTCGGAATTCCATTCCGACCCCCGGATCAAAATCTCACCTACCGTTCGGATTTCGCCAAAATTCGACCTTAGCCAATTCAAGCCTATTTCTACACCGGACCTCCAAATTCAATTCCGATCGTTGCTCTAAGTCACAAATCATCTCCCGGAACTAACCAAATCATCAGAATCCGATTCCAAGCCCTCTAACTAAATAGTCAACTCCAGGTTGACTTTCCATATTCAAGTTTCCTTCAAAAAGGCTATATGCCTCATTTTCAATACAATTCACTCCTAACTCACCCGATAGACTCTAACACTGACAAAAAAGCATAAAACACATAACTACAACATAATGGGGTGGTAATTCCCATGACTGCGGGCCGGGTCATCACATAAAGGGAATATCAATTTTGCACGAGGGCGGGAAAAACCTTAGGGACTGCCGAAGCCACCTTTGCCAACACGCATCATCAACATGATCATCGGAGGAGGCGACGATTCTGCAATCAACCATGTAAAATTCACCACCTCGCACAAACTAAAATGAAAAATTGCCCATGAACGGTATGACGACTTTGAAGAAAGTATCACCTTTGATAAGTCTAATGCTGACGGTTTCTATTTTCCTCATTATGATGCTTTAGTCATAACTTTATGTATTACTGACACTGACGTTAAGAGGGTCATGGTTGATGATGGAAGTGGCACTTGTATTAACCAACCAAGAGTCCTCGCGCAAATGAGGCTCGAAGATAGGATAATACCATGCTGGATAACACTAACCGGTTTGAACAATGCAGTGGAACGTTACCTTCGGGGAGGTATCATTGCTGACTTTAGCTGGGGGAGTTACACTAGAAACTACTTTCCATTTCATTAGCCAAGAAACAGCCTACAATGCCATCATAGGACGCCCATGGATACGCGCCATGCGAGCAGTCCCATCAAGCTTCTACCATGTGATCAAGTTCCCCATCCCATGGGGAATATTAAGCATCTGGGGCGAGCCGCGCACAGCGCATACTAAATCGTTCAAGACTACTCACACACCAAACAGTTGAAAGGAGCAAGTGCGAAGGCATATAAATTAGTCGTATCGGGGACTAAGGTCGACCCAAAAACAAAATCCATCAAAGAACTGGATATTGTAGAAGCCTGGAAAGCAATGGTCGAGGATCTAGACCCAGTGCAACTGGACAATACTGACCATATGAAGAAAGCTTACATCGGACACAACCTCTGCGACCCAAGTAAGTACCATGATTTCCTAACTAACCACACAAATCTTTTTGCTTTTTCTCATTCAGATATGCCGGGGATAGCAAGAGACATCGCCACCCACAAGCTAAACGTCGACCCATTATATCCACCCGTGCGACAAGTTAGAAGGAATTTCAACGCTGCAATCAACGAGGCTGTTAACGAAGAGGTAGATAAGCAACTGGCCAACGGGTCCATAAGGGAATCAAAATATCCCCAATGGGTCGCCAATGTAGTGATGGTCAAAAAGAAAAATGGGAAATACAGGATGTGCATTGATTTAACCGACCTTAACAAAGTATGCACGAAGGACTCGTTCCCGTTACCTCACATCGACCATTTGATCGATGCCACAGCGGGACATGAGATTCTAAGATTCTTAGATGCCTACTCCAGCTACAACCAAATGATGATGGCCGAGGTGGACCAAGAGAAAACAACATTCATCATCATATTGCTACAAGGTGATGCCCTTCTGACTTAAAAATGCAGGGGCAACGTATCAGAGACTAGTTATTAGAATGTTCAAGTAAAAAGTTGGTAATACCATGGAGGTCTACATCGACGATATGCTGGTAAAATCAGCAAACAAAGAAGACAACCTCGATCATCTAAAAGAAGCCTTTGAGATACTACAACAGTGTGGGATGAAATTGAAACTAGAAAAGTGCACCTTCAGCGTAGCATCGGGGAAGTTCTTGGGGTTCCTCGTATCACAATGAGGGATCGAAGTCAACCTAAACTAGATCAAAGCAATAGACGCAATACCTGAGACCTTGAACAACAAAAAATGGGTACAAAAGCTGATAGGGTGAATAGCCGCCCTATCCAGATTCATATCGCGATCCTCCGACAAGTGCCATAAGTTATTTAACGTTTTGAGAAAAGATCACGAACTAAAATAGAATGAGGAATGCACCGAGGCTTTGAAAAAATTAAAAGAATATCTATCTTCGCCAATGTTGCTAGTTAAGGCGAACCTTGGTGAACCCTTGCTAGTATATGTGGCGATGTCCGAAGTCACTGCCAGCGCAGTCCTGGTCCGTAAAAACAAAGGTAGGCAACCCATATTACTATATCAACAAAACTCTAGTGGACGCCAAAATACAATATCCACACCTCGAGAAGCTTTCCCTAGCACTGGTCGTAGCTTCACGAAAGCTTAAACATTACTTTCAGTGCCACCCCATAAAAGTTGTAACGACTTTTCCCCTAAGAAGCATCCTACACAAGCTTGAGTTGTCGGGTAGGCTCTCCAGATCGGCCATAGAGCTCAACAAGCATGACATATCCTACTACCCAAGAAATGCCATCAAGTCGCAGGTACTTGCAGATTTTTCCACTGATTTTAGTATAGAGATTTTTCAGGAAGCGGAACTAGAGGCCATTCACGCCACTCCTAGTTCCGAGCTCTAGACCCTCTATACTGATGGCTCTTCTAATGCCTCGAGATCGGGATTGGACTCGTACTCGAGGTCCCCAAGGTGAAATAATTTGACAGTCCAAATGATGCCCCAAGATGACTAACAACGAGGCCGAGTTCGAGGCCATAATTGCAGGTATGAGGTTAGCCATAAGTTACGGAGCTTGAGGACTCATCTTCAATTGCGATTCTCAACTCACGGTAAATCAGATCATCGGGACTTACCAGATCAAGGAATGGAGGCTAAAATAATATCAATTAGAAATTCACAAGTTGATTCCCAAATTCGATAAGTGCCACTTTTAATGAATCCTGAGGGCTTAAAACGTCGAAGCAGACGGCCTAGCCAAGTTGTCTTTAGCCACCAAAAACATCAACAAGGGAAATATAGTCACCCTACTCCATTCAGCCATAGATCACACTGAGGTAATCTCTTTAAATCTAACTTGGGACTGGGGCAACCAGTTTATCTCTTATCTGCAAGATGAGACACTCCCACTCAACAAAAAGGCATCCAAAAAGGTCCACGTACAGGTTGCCTGATACTCCCTAATAAATCATAATCTGTACAAAAGAATATTTGGCGGACCCCTCGCTAAGTGCTATGGCGAACATACCAGTAATCGCGTTCTTGTCCGTTGCATCATCCACGTCGGGTACTACTAGTCCACAATGAAAAATGAGCTAGCAGAGTATGTTCGTAGGTGAGAACAATGCCAAAAGTACGCCCCCATCATACATCAACTAGGAGAGACCCTACACTCAGTAACATCACTTTGGCCCTTCATCAAATGGGGAATGGAGATAATTAGCCCCCTACCAGCAGGGCGATGAAAGGCATTATTTCTGTTAGTTTTGACTGACTACTTCTCCAAGTGGGTAGAAGTAGGTGCGTACGCTCAAATATCTTAACATGAAGTCATCGCCTTTATATGGAAAAACATCACATACCGATTTGGCATTCCCAAAGAAAACAGTTGCGACAACGACCCATAATTTATTGGCAAAAAGATAACAGATTTATGTGACATATGGCATATCCAACGGATGCCCTCCACGCCATATCATCCTGCCGCCAATGGCCAAGTAGAAGCATCCAACAAAACCCTATTGAACATTCTAAAGAAGAAACCTGAAGAATCCAAAGGGCACTAGACCGAATTACTACAAGAGGTAGTCTGGGCATACCGGGCAATGCCCAAATCCAGCACAGGAGAAATATCATACTCACTGGTCTGCGAAATCGATGCGATTATACCAGTAAAAATTAAAGAACCGAGCCTTAGATATTCACACACCAGTGGACTTGAAAACAACATGGGTAGGCTTCAAGACCTCGACAAAGCCAAAGAACAAAGAGATATGGCCCACATAAGAATGACGGCTCAAAAGTAGTAGGTCAAAAGGTATTACAACAAAAAAGCCAAAATACAACCACTCAAAGTAGGAGACTACGTCCTCAAAGCCAAAGCTTTGGCATCAAAAGACTAGAGCGAAGGGAAATTGGGCACCAATAGAGCGGGCCATATAAAATCATAGCAGATGCAGGCAAAGGAGCATTCCAGTTAGAAACAATGGAAATAAAAGCACTCCAGAACAACAGGAACGTATGCCCACCTCAAATACTTCCACTTTTGAAGGGCGTCTCTCGAGTTGTAATCTTTTTCCCTTACCTGAGTTTTGTCCCAATTAGGTTTTCTCGGGGATATTTTTAACCAGGAGGCGAAGGGGACTGATTCACGTACAAGCAACGGTCGTAGTCAATATAACCTGGTTAAATAACTCCAGAATCGATCCCACAGAGAATTAACCTACCAATTGCAACCCAAGAACACTTCCGAATCAAGTTCCCAAATTTTTAATATATTTTTGTGAGTTTTTCGAACAACTACTTTGCAAAAATTAAAAGACTGAAAAGAAAGAATTGAATATTGGGTAAATATTATGGAGAAAGACTAAGGTATTGATTTCCCCTATTGATGGAATCCTTTCTGTTTATGCTCATACAAATTGTCAATATATTCTATCAATCATGAATGCTATTTGTATCGTAACCCTCTCCCGAGCAATTATAATAATTTACTAGTGCACTCTCCCGTGCTACCCTAGCTAGCTTTAATTTGAATAGTTCACGTAAGATTGCACCCAAGACTTCGTTATTCCTAATCCCGTCTTTACGCCTAAAGTTATATATTCCTCCAATAACCTAGGTGTGGTATTGTTCAACAATATACCTAAATATGCACTCTTTTCCAAGTTATGCACACTAAATAGGCAAAGCTAATCGGGACGTCTACCAATTAACTACAACAAGAACGAAGTTGAAAAAATAGAAATCTAGCTAACAATTTGTAATCACATAAATGAGAAGTTCATCACCCAATTGGTTCCATCAAAACCTTAGAAAAGGAATTAGCTACTCATGATCAAAGAAACAAGAATAATAATTGAATTCATAAACAAATAATTGATATAAAAGAAAGGAATAAGTTGAGAGAGTTCTCTCTTACTAATAATCTTGCAAAAGTAGTCAAAAATACAATGCTTACCTCTTTTGGGCGGACTAGAGGTTTATATAGAGGGTTTAGGGCTTAAAAATTGTGTTTCTACAAAATTAGGAATAATATTTGCGGCACCTTCCACGGTTCATCCGCGGTCGCGGATGAACCGCGAACAGAACAGTTCTCTGAATCTCTTAAAGTTCCGCGAGCTTGTTTTTCCGCGGTTCATCCGCGGTCGCGGGTGAACCGCGGATGAACAGTAATCCGGATACTTTCTTCAATTCTTCAAGCTAACTTCACTTTAACTCTTCACTTGGCCTTTTTATCATCTTGTGACTCCAAAATAGCTCCTTTAGTATCCAATAGCTCATGTGTACCTATAACACACCAATAAACACTAATCAAAGCATTTTGTCATCATAAACAATATCAATTAAACAACAAAGTGTGATTATTTAGGGTATAATTATAGTCAAATTCACCTATTCAATACCCCACACTTAAACATTTGCTCGTCCTCGAGCAACCTTAATCACACTCTAGGCCAATTTTATTAATGTCTCCCCTAAAATATGTCACAAAAGTTGTCTTTCGTGATTAACCTAAGATATGCACAATCCTTAACTAACAGTAAACTCACATGCCAGCGCATTATTGCTTGCTCTAGTTATTATCAAAAACATGCAAATTTACTATTTTCCTCTTGAGTTACACGCCCTCACACAATTTATTAAGAGAAGTTCCCACACATAAACTATTTAGAACATGGAACTTATAATTATCTGAAAAATTCACTCACTCTCAACAAAGAACATTCATATGCATACAGACACACCATAGGCTTTCCCCTAGTGTAATACTCCACTAATCGAGTTATTCAATCATGGATCAAGAGGTCTTTAAGGGTTGTAATGTTGGCTACGGGACGGGTAGGATACTTTTGGGTATAGTGGCGAACCTCCCTAAGCATTTTTCTTCTCTTTTTCACAACTTCCCTTTTCGTTTTCTTCCTTATGTCTCCCCTAAACATTCATTCACCTTTATTTACTTTTAATCCCCACTTTTCTTTTGTTGGTGTAACTGACCTTTCTAATTTTCATATATACATTGATATAGCTCTTTTTCTCAATATTTTTTTATCATTGCTTTGCAACGCATTTACATTATTTCGGCCAGTTCACTATTTTCTACCATTCATTCTTGATTATCCCTTTTTCAATTTCCCTTCACCCCACACTTAGACTTTTACATATTCATTACAACACAAATGCTTCTATGAGGTAAAGTAGAACAATATAAGATTTTGATTTTTCATGAACATTCAAGGGTTATCAAAGAATAGGCTTTAAGCTCAAAGGGGTTAACTAGGATATTATGTATGGGTGAATTCATATCTATTGATTTATGGGGTTACACCAAGAAATGCCTCTATCCTCTCTACAACCAAACAACTTCTATTTCACTTTGCAAACACACAGGGCAAGTTTTAGGTATCATGTAAAACATATAATGTAAGTAAAATCTCACACATACATAGCTGCAACTCATTTATAATCCGGTTTATCTATAAAGTCCTATCAATGTTCAAGCAAGCTGTATTTTGCAATTTAAGGCATATTTAGAATCTACAGTCAAGCTTAGATAATACATTCTCAGGTTCATTTTATTTTTGCTAATGTGCATACTTGGGGTTACATGTTACCCTTTGCCCTCTAATCCTAAAAAAGAAAAATCTACCTAACCCGGTTCAATAAAAACCCTTGGAAAAGAACCGTGGTCAAAAGAAAAACCAAGGGGGAGATGGTACACTACCTATAAAAAGAAAATAAAAGAAAGAAAAATTCCTACGTGGACTACTTCCCTCAAGAGTACTTGTCCTAAATAGTCGGTCATCAGGAAGAGTCCCTTACTCAAATTTTTGACTTTTTCAAATTTTCTGATTTTTTTTTTGTTTTTATTCCGACTTGGACCCTTAAGAAACCCGTCCCCAAGTGTCCATCATCAGGCCAAGCCAGCTATTATTATTTACAACTACAACTACTATGTACACATATACAAGATAAGTTACCCATCCCACACTTAAAATCATATCATGTCCTCATGACATAATAATAAAAATATAACTCAAGAGGGGCGAGAAAACTTACCTGTGACTCACTTAGAGTCGGATACGGTGGAGGGGTCGACGTGACATGCTCGACCAAGTGCTCAGAACCATGATATGAATCTGTTTTCTAACCAAGCTTGCCTCTGTGACATCGCGTCTAAGCGCGTGTGTAGGCCATCTACGGAGGTGCGTAAGTCCGCAACCTCCTCCTCCATAGACCTAATCATAGGTCTGGTAGATTCGAACCTGGACATGCTCGCTCCATGGTGAGCGTGCCTAGAAGGTCCGGCTGAGTCAGTAGAATGCATGGCCCGGGCAACCGGAACAGGGTCTACCTCAGCATCCAAGTCAATTGGGTTATTGTCTCGGCCCACCTAGATTTGAGAAGCTCGAAATGGAGCTTTTGGTAGGAGATCACTATTCGTGGAAAGGACCGGAGTGTGATGGCCAAGACACAAAGTAGTGATGAGAGATGGGTAATAAAAACCCTTGGCTTTGAGGGATCCCCTCATCACCATCTCGTCAGTAATCAAGCGGGCGATGTTCACGTCCCGCTGGGTGATAAAACACCATGTTAGAAGTGCCCTATTAAAGTTTATGTCAGTGGTGTTGCTGAAGGGCAAGAGCCGGTTACATATGATTGAAAACCAGCATTTAGCAGTGTGTGTGAAATATTTAGAGTGGAGTGTTTTGTTTCTTATCCAAACAGGGATACCATCAACACATAAGGCCTCAATTAAGATGTTCCAGGTCACCTGAGGCCTATCGTGGTAGTAGTCCACGTCATTAGTAAAATTTGGCAGTCTAAGAGCCTGCCTAATAGCATGTGCATGGGCGTAGACGTACTTACCTCGGACGAATACCCTCCTAGCCATCCCGTAGGGAGCATTGGCATAAAACTCCATAACCAGCATCTTGTTCAGGAGGGCCGGTGCGTCAAATAGGAACTCCATTTCGCGACGGCGAAGCTTATCATATATTTCGGGTTTTTCAGACCGAATGTATAACCTGTGAATTTCAATTTCCTCGAGCCAAGCCTTAGTCGCCTTGGCATGGAAATCAGCTTCTGCCTCCTCGCTGGCGAACTTCGACTCGTCATATGTTGGTCTCCTAGACGAGCTAGCTCCCTGCCTTGATCTTTTAGGAGCCATGATCCTGCACAAAAGGGAACAACCAAAATTTTTGCATAATGTTAGAACATCGGTTGGCTACTCAGACTTCACCATCCGTGGATTAGCAAATGTTCTCTTTAGTGCTATCATCCCATAACTCCTACACTTAACCACTTTATCTAACAATTTCACCAATTCACCTCAAGCACCCCACACTTATTTCTTTTGGCAATCTAACTTGACCCAATTAAACCTACACCATCTCCAGTTATATACAACAACAAACAACTCACAAGTTGGGCAATATCTCCCCTAAAAATTCAATAACCAAATACTACAACAAACAATTGCCCACCTTGGCCAACCACTCACCAATTATATCAACCAACACATTGGGTCTCCAAAACAACAAAATTAACATTATTAACTAAACTGGAGACCCAACAACACCATCTCTGTCATAATTCCATCAATACCAACAAAGTTCCAAAAATCATATAACACTATACTACACAAACCAATTAATTTATATAGATTCTACTACTACTAGCAAGATATAATACAAATTTTACAATTTAAACTACAATTAACTAATTAATTCTACCAAACTAATGATAAAAATTAAAGAGAAAAAGAAAAAAGAAAGAAGAACAAAAGAAGAAAACTTATTATGGAGTGCAGGAGAAGAAGAAGATTGAAGTAGAGGAATTGTTGGGAGAAGAATGGAAGAGAGATGGTAGAGAGAAGTGAGAGAAAATTTAGAGAGAGAGGGAGTTTGGGGAGTGAGAAGCGGCTGGTAATGGGTAAAGAAGGGGGGGAATAATGTTTAGGGTTATTAAAGGGGGTGGGGGAAGATTTAAATTAATTTTTTATATTTTCTGCCCGCCGCGGAACTGACCGCGGTCGTTCGCGGTTCGTTTGCAGTCGCGGACGAACTGTGAATAGTTAGATTCAGAGAGGGTCTTTTTCAGCGGTTCGTCCGCGACCGCGGATGAACCGCGAACAGAGACCTTCTCAGAATTTTTTTTTTTGTTCGCTGGCAGAATTTATTTATTTATTTTTAAATTTTTTACAAAAAGTTCACGTCCAAGCAATAGTCGTAGTCATTATAACCTGGTCTAATAAGTCCAGAATCGATCCCATAGAGAATTAACCTACCAATTGCAACTTTCACAGCCCAAGAATACTTTCGAATCAAGTTCCCAAACTTTGAATATATTTTTGTGAGTTTTTCGAACAACTACTTTGCAAGAATTAAAAGACTGAAAAAGAAAGAATTGAATATTGGGTAAATAATACGGAGAAAGACTACGGTGTTGATTTCCCCTATTGATGGAATCCCTTCTATTTATGCTCACACAAATTGCAAATATATTCTATCAATCATGAACGCTATTTGTACCGTAACCCTCTCACGAGCAATTACAATAATTTACTAGTGCACTCTCCCGAGCTACCCTAGCTAGCTTTAATTTGAATAGTTCACTTAAGATTGCACCCGAGACTTTGTTATTCCTAATCCCATCTTTACGCCTAAAGTTATAGATTCCTCCAATAACCTAGGGGTGGTGTTATTCAACAATATACCTAAATATGCACTCTTTTCCAAGTTACGCACACTAAATAGGCAGAGCTAATCAGGACGTCTACCAATTAACTACAACAAGAACGAAGTTGAACAAATAAAAATCTAGTTAACAATTTGTAATCACATAAACGAGATGTTCATCACCCAATAGGTTCCATCAAAACCTTAGAAAAGGAATTAGCTACTCATGATCAAAAAAACAAGAATAATAATTGAATTCATAAACAAATAATTGATATAAAAGAAAGGAATAAGTTGAGAGAGTTCACTCTTACTAATAATCTGGCAAAAGTAGTCAAAAATACAATGCTTGCCTCTTTTGGGCGGACTAGAGATTTATATAGAGGGTTTAGGGCTTAAAAATTGAGTTTGTACAAAATTAGGAATAATATTTGCGGCGCCTTCCGCGGTTCGTCCGCGGTTCGTTCGCGGTCGCGGACGAACCGCTAACAGAACAGTTCTCTGAATCTCTTGATGTTCCGCAAGCTTGTTTTTCCGCGGTTCATCCGCGGTTGCGAGTGAACCGTGGATAAACAATAATCCGGATACTTTATTCAATTCTTCAAGCTAACTTTACTTCAACTCTTCACTTGGCCTTTTTATCATCTTGTGACTCCAAAATAGCTCCTTTAGTATCCAATAGCTCATGTGTACCTATAACACACCAATAAAGACTAATCAAAGCATTTTTTCATCATAAACAATATCAATTAAACAACAAAGTGTGATTATTTAGGGTATAATTATAGTCAAATGTACCTATACCAGGGTCACCCCGGGGCGTACGGAGACAGGTTTATCATACCACCCACTCGACGCGTTTCTCCAGCCCGATATAATAAATGGACTAGCTTATGTTGAGTCTCCATTATGTAAGCGGCTAAGGCCACCTTCTCCATTATGTAAGTGACTAAGGCCACCTTCTCCATTATGTAAACGAATAAGACCACCTTCTCAATTGTGTAAGCGGCTAAAGGCACCTTCTCCATTTTGTAAATAGTTAAGGAAACCTTTTCCATTATGTAAGCGGCTAAGGCCACCTTCTCTATTGTGTAAGCACAAACGACCATTGCTAATGAACGTCGACCCCGCTCGACGACGACGGATAACTGTACAACAACAGTTGAAGTTACATCCTAAGGGCCAAATTCCATCGCCAATGATCGTCGACCCCGCTCGACGATGATGGATAACACTTCAATGATAGTTGAAGTTACATCCTATGGGCCAAAGGCCATCGCGAATGATCATCGACCCTACTCAATGATGATGGATAACACTCCAATGATTGTTGAAGTTACATCCTATGAGCCAAAGGCCATTGCCAATGATCATCGACACCTCTCGACGATAACGGATAACCAAAAGCTTTACGGGAAGCACGAGCCTCATGCCAATGCTCTTGGACTTCCTCCTCAGAGGCACATTCCGCAACAAGAAGTTTATTATACACGTCCAATTTATCTTTTGCGTATATCTACATATAATGTGCATCTTGGGCCTCGTTCCAAACTGTGGCGGGGCAGTACGCTTGAAGACGTCGATCTCAGCCGCCTTAGTTTCAAGCTCGGTTGCAAAAACTGCCACCATACTTTAAAGATCAGTTACCTCCACTACAACTCCATGACTGAGCTCTAACTATTCCTCTCTCAGCTTGAGGAGTGATTCGAGCTCGCTATTACGAGCCACCACCTTCATCAACTCCTCGTCCGTCTTCTCTAGCTCCGCCGCCCTGTGGCTCAGTTGTGCCTCCCTCTGTTTGAGGCCCTCCCAAAACACTTGGAATTTTGGATCTTGCCGAAAAAGATCCATCACCACTTGATTCTTGGAGCGATACCATTTATACATCTTCACCATCTTATCAAAAATGGTTGCTTTCTTCTGCTCGTGGCTCATTCTCTCTACTTCCAAAACCAGGGCCTAAAAAAAGAAGAAAAAGAATAATGTATATACACGCGTGTGAGTTAATACACATCTAATCAACTACATCACATGTGGAAGAATGGAGAAGTTACCTGTAATGCAATACCAGCAACCCTTCGAGATAGCTCTGTATCACCAACATCACTTAGCATCTCACGCTCAGTGGCAGCACACAGTAGGGCCATCTCCAGTACATTTCGCTTGTGGTGCTGTAGCAAGTTATAAGACCCTGGAATCATGATGTAACGGCCAGATCCTTCTGCTATCATCTCCACACATGTAGGGTCTTCCGCCATCTCACCTATGTTCCCGTGGGCGACCTCCGTAGTTGCCCCCCCCCAGCTTCCTCACGAACAAAAAGCGATGAGCTGCCCTTGGCAACACGAGCTGAGCTGGTACCAACATTAGCACGTATCTGATTGGCCAGCCTCCCCGAATGGATGGCGTCGGCCATTAAGACGGGCCTAGTTGTTTGGTGAGGCAAGTCCCTCTCTTCATCTCCCATCGCTACAACCTTGCCCATTATAAGTCTAATTATTTTTCTCTCATCAGGCTCCTTGCCCTCATAAGGCTTCTCCGCAGGTTGCAGAGACGATGTTGACGGCCTCTCCTCACTTGTAGCCACTTCCGCATGAGCTGCCTCTTGTAAAGAGACTATGGTCACCGCTTTCCTAACAGTTGCAGAAAGTATCTCATGCGCAGCCTGACCAACATCAGATCGGGAGAAGGTGGGTGTCATCGACCTCCTCTTAGGAGCACTTCGACCTATCAACAAAAGTGATTTAGCGGACGAATATTGACTAAAGTCGAGGAAATACTTGAAGGGCTCGCTGGGCATAACATTCAATGAATTCTGCCCTCTTACGGGTCTCCTTCGCAAGAGGACATAGATCATATACCCACTACTTAATATCGATTATGAACCGTGGAGTGTGAGATATCGCTGCAAGATCATAGAAAAATCATAAGGATGTTATAATCGGAACCACTAAAGTCACATACAATAAGTGACTCGATGGAAAAGAATACTTAAATCTTGAATTCCACCTCTCACGGAATCCGACGGGATTGGGCACCGGGTATTCCGTCTTGATAAAGAAATATCTACGCTAATAGCCCCGATTAGGCCGATCATCGATTTGCACTATCAACCCCTTTAAGCCACAAGTTTTTAAATGCAGCATGGTAACACTTAGGTAGCTGGCGGTGAACAGCTACAAAAGATTGTGGACGGAGACCTCCAACCCAGCCAACTTCATGTATGTATATACTACCCTACACACCTTTAGGGTATACGGAGTGAGTTGGGTGGGGCACATTTTCTAGAAATGGCAGATTTCTTCCGCTAATGGAAGAAGAGAGAGGCCATAGTCGATCAAAAAAGGGTATTCGTAGAACGTATAGTACCGGTCACACCTCCCTTTTTACTACCTTTTTGATTCCCCCCCCCCCCCCGAATAGGAGAATAAGGTATACCTCGATAATTATAAATACCCTAGGAAGGATATAATAACAACGAGGAAGGAGTTTTTCCAAATAAAGGACAATCGGTTCGGGATTTTATTAAAAATTTTAGAGTCGCCACTTGAGAAAATAATGGTGTCCCAAGTTACCGGTTAATCCCGAATCCGAGGAAGTTGACTCTGTATAACAATCCGCGCAACAAGAAATCCGGATAAGGAATTCTGTTAACCCGGGAGAAGGTGTTAGGCACTCCCGTATTCCGTGGCTTCAGCAATGGTCGCTCAAGTGTCATTCTTGATTTTAATTGATTTCACTATATGCTTTTGAACAATGTGTATGTGTTTCATTTTAAATATTTTACATATTGCGATGTTGCGAAAACGTATTTCGAGTCACACCGCAACCAGTACGCCTGTGACTTTTAACACGTTCCGGCTTCGCCGAGATATATGATTTGAGTCACTTTAGATGTGCACTCGTAGTAGGGAAAGTATATTTTAGAATCGCGCCTATATCGTCTAACAGCTTGTTAATCTTTTGGAAAGGTCGTGGTATTAGCTATCGACCTTCCCGAGTCCATTATATTGTTATTCGTTTATATGGGGGCCCCACTATTCCGTTTTTATGCGAGGCTCATCCCATTCAATTTTTATAGTCCAATCCTAATGTAAAACTATATTTTCTATCATTTGGTTTTTCCCTAATTATTTTCAACATTCAGAATACAAGTCCAGGCCTTATCCTTTTATGTTACTGGGCGTGGACATCTAGGCTCCTACTCAGCAGGCTGATTTATCTAGGTTTCAGAAACCCAGAACACATTGCAGTTATTTATCAGAAACCCAATTTTGAATCGATTAAGATCTGGGCCTTCGCCACTAGTTAGGCCCAAACCAAGTGAAATTGAAAAGGAGAAACAGAAACAGGAGTTCATTATGTATACAAGTATTTCAGAATTAGAAGAGAGAAAATTCGAATTATATTTATTTATGAAGAGAAGCAAGAATACAAAATTACAGTATCAGTTTCGAATCACAACTATCTAATACGAATGAAATTCGACTAACAAACTACTTTTATTTTTTATATTTCATTAACTAATTTTAAAACTACTGAAACAGATTATTTGTTGGCTAAAAATGACAGAATGCTACTTAACTATATGAAACAGGATTACTACTTAACAATTCATTAATTGTGACTCCTTGTAACTTTCAGAAACTAATTGTATTAAACATTAAGCTAATTGTGTAACGCATTCGATTAACCATATGATTGTTGACTTCATGTTTTGCTACTAGTTTTACCTCATATCATTTTAACTGCTACTAAACTGTTTAAGTCGAACTAACAGATATCAATTTGAACTATCTACCACATACTAATTCAGAATATTGTTATGAATCAATCTGTTACGAGCTTGTTTTCGAGATTAACTGGGTTAATTTTATTATTAACCTATTTTTAGTTAACTGGGTGATGATGCTTACCATTACAACTCTAATTCTACTTACTACTATATTACATTGTTTCCAGCATCTGTTTGTGCTTCATATGTACTACTTATACAACGATTTACTATCAAAATTGTAAAATTATCTACTTGTATGCTAAAACAGAAGTAAATAACAAAAGTAATTCTTCAAAAATCGATTCAATTCTTCCATTCTCTTCAAATTGACTGCAGTTACATATTGAAGTATCAGCTGTGTACCTAATTCAGCAATGAAACTCTTATGAGTCTAAGGGAGCAAAATGAGAGAATAAGAAATTGATCATAGCAGCAAAGCAACAGCAGTAGAGATGAATTAACACAGCAACACAGTTGAAATCAACAGTCGAACAAGAGTTCCAGGGTTAGAAAAATAGCAATCCAATAGCACAATTGAAGAAAACCAGTAGAAACCCAGCAAAACACAAGAGATAATAGAGGATTCCTACAGATTTCAGAATAGTGCTCGACTAAAACCCAGAATTACTCTTAGTATATGATATTTTCCTAACTTTCAGAATGTATTCTCTGAATTCATAAAAATCCAGCCCTTATTCAGGCTTAATTCAAGCCTATTTATAGATATGAATGGTGAAATTTTGAGGGGAAAATTTGAAAAAGTTATTCCCAATTCCCCCCCCCCCCCTTAATTCTTTTGTTTATTACACTTTTATACCTATTTCAAATTCAAAAATGCCTTCCAGCCTTTGCTGGAAGGTTCTAGGGGGATCTATTGGCTTCTATTTGGGGTCAATTACTAATGTATCCTCGCTTGCTAAGGTTATTAACCATTAAATATTTTTGTTGGGTTTATTATACCCTTTGTTTTGTTAATTATTGCAGAAATACTAGGCCTAAATGACTAATTTGTCCTCATAGGCTGTATTAAATCTACAATTATGCCATTTTTCATTCCTTTTATGCCCCCATTATTAGTTACTATTTACCCGACCTATCTAAGGTATGGGTATACTATTTTATACCTTATTTAACTACTGTCCAGTATTTTATATGTCATTTAAGACTTAGCCAGATTTGGACTTTGATTTCTTTTCAATTTTGACCTCTTTTAAGAGGTATCTTTCATTATTGTCCGTTTTTATTGGTTTGCAGGACTAGCCTGCTTATTTGTTAAGGGTTAGACCATTTCAGATTTAGCCAATCCAGTGTTTTGGACTTGGCTTTGCAAAATTAGTCATTATTATAACACTGGCCACTTAGAATTAGGTTAAGACTTGCAGGACTTAGCCAGTTTTAGATTTTTAGCTTATTATTACAAAGTTAACCCGTTTCAAAACTGGCCAATTAAATTTAAGCTTAAAAATTAGAAAATTGGCCAATTTCAGTGTTGACCACTTTATTACTTATTTCAATTGTAACCCTTTTATGTTATTTTCAATTTTAGCCAATTAAACTACTTAACATACTTTAAGAACTAGCCAATTATCTAACTACTTATCTATTACAGCTATAACCAGTATCCCCTAAAGCATAATAAGACTAATTATAGTCCAGAACATGAACTTATTACAAACATAGCTTTTCATATCAATTTGCACACATAGCCACAAATCAGAATCATTTATCATCTAACAAAAAAACAGAGAGCAATTTGAATATGGTTGAATTTCGATTAAACAACTCACAACACAGATTCAGGCATAGCATAACGGATTTGACATAAAGAGATATATTCAGAATATTTTCATGTTCAAACTCACAAAAACCCTAAAAAGCTCGAGCATATTTAATCAAGTGTAATAGACAGGATTATCAAAGAGACCAATGAAGCATGTTATTAAGAGAAATAGATTTATAACAAGAAATCATTTCAAAGAAGAAACTAATCTAAACATGCAACTGATTAATCAGCTAAATCAAAGAAAACAGAACTAACACAAAAGACATGCTTAATGAATAGAAACCGAATCAAAGAGATGGAAAGGGGACTTAGCTTGCAGAATTGGTCTCTTGAGCTTCCCCGTTTTTTTTTCTTTTCTTTTTCTTGTTCTTTTTCTTTTCTTTCTTATTTTTTTTTTCCAGTTTTCTTTTCTTTTCTTTTCAGACTTCAGACTTCAGATTTGAAGTCCTTTATTGGGTGTTTGGTAAAGAAAAGGGGTATTAGAGACACAAGAAGGTGTCTTTTGTGAGGGTGAGGTTGTATGGTCTGCCGGAGTTAGGGTTCCGGCGACTTGTTCTCGACGATTCGAGAAGTCTGGGTGAGATTCGAGGGAAAGTGAGTTCATGGGGATAAAGATTGAGGCAAAACGATTCAAGGGTGTTAGTTTCAAGGTCTGCCTCAATGGCTATGGTCACTGGAGAAGGACTCCGGTAGTCGGAATTTCAAGAAGATTGGGGCTTTTGTGGTTTCTTTGGGTTTTCATGGAGGTCTGATGTAGAGAAGTAAGAAAAGGGAGGTTTTGGAGTTGAAAATGGTCGGAGACGGCCATGAGAGGTGTCCAGTCTCCATGGCCGGTGAGGAGAAGAATGGGGAAGAAGACCTAACAGGGGCGGCTAGGGTTTGTCAAATTTGGGAAATAGCCGGTCTCTATGGAGACCAGCCTTATATACCCTGAGCTAAACAATTGATCCTGGCCTTTAGATTGTTTTTTATCAATGGCCAGGATCTCATGTCTTCAAACGGTGTCGTTCTGTTTTAAGCTGAGACTAACTCATCTCAGTTAGATCTCTATAGATGGACGGCCCAGATTTACTCATCAAAGCTATGTCGTTTCATTTTAAATCAAATATTTGAATTCAACCGTTAGATTAGGTACATGGACGGCTCAGATTGATTCTTATATAACATTTGGACCGGTCTCTTAAATCCTTCTAGGCCAATGTATTTGGGCTTGTGCATTTGGCCCAATTCTGATTTTTTTTTATATATTTTTATGTATTTTAATTATTTTTATGTATTTTCTTGTTGTATTTTATTCTCTATTTTTATATTCTTTTTCAATTATTCAAATTCTTTTCATTTCCTTTTGTCTCTAATTTTTTGATATTTTTTGACATTTTTTGCTATTTTTCTTTATTTTTCGGAATTTACTTGTATTTTTGCTAATTTTCTTTTAATTCCTTTAATTGTGATATTTATACTTAGCCTATTTTTTTTAATTTTCATTTTTAATTGTTTTCACACACAAATTCACTTTATTTCAATCAAACCACATAATTGCAAACAAAAATATTATTTATTTTAATTTTGGAATTTTATTGCTTAGGGCAAAAATCACGTGCTCACAGTACCTCAGTCAGCGGGTGTTCGCGTAATTCCGCTCCCGCCAGAACCATCTCCACGTGAGCAGGTATATCATACGACGTACGAAGAAGGTCCAAATTAGTTTGTTTTAACTCGGATTTCTCCCAAGGTTGCTTGGGAGAATCCCATTGAAATTCCCTCCTAACAAGGAGTTGCTTTGGGAGTACGTTATTACAGCAAGAGGGGTGAGATCGTCCCCTTTCTTTCCCTTATTACTGCCGGACGAAGGCGGTGCGTCAGATGAATTATTATTTCGATCCCCTGAAGTGTTGTCCCATTTAGATTTTGTCATGATTTTATATTGAGAATCGATGTATTACACAACCGCAAATGTATTTTAACGGAAGTGGTGGGTTTTCGTAAAAAAGGAAGCATTTTCTTGCAATAGTCGGAAAACTTTTGCAAATTATCTAAAGCTAGGTTAAATTGAACCCTTTCCCTACATATAGGGATGTGTAGCATTGAAATCGATGAGGCAAGACCCAAACATGCATGGGAAACCAAGCATTAGAACACCTTTTGTAATTCCTCGGGAACACGCGCAATGAAGACGCCTCCATACGGTGACGTCATTTCAGAGAAGGGTTTGCGCACCAATATATCAACATATTCAAAAGGCCGCCCCTTCATATCATCATCTCCAAACATGGTCAAAATTTTCCCAGTACATGGTTCATGGTTCCGTCCATCGGCGACGCACTTCGTTACGTCACTAACGAACGGAGGGACTAACTGTATAGGGTCAAATTCTATCAATTGCGACAACAACGACCCATGACTAGAAAATAGTCGTAGTGAGGGTACAACATCAGAATGTCGGGGCGAAAATGTGCTCCTAAGCCTCGTCGTCTCCTCGAAGACATATGACCTACCCTTGTATTATTTTATTATTTCAAGGGAGTTCTCATGTTATATAAAGGCGGATCCCAAAGTTGTAAAGGGGATCAGATTTTTTTCTAATACAAGCTCTCTCTCTCTACCTTTTACTCTCTAGAACACTCAATCTATCAAAAGCAATAAGAGATATTATTTACATTTCTAGGTCTTATTATTTTCGATTACGATTTACATTTAATCTATTTTTTTATTGTATTTGCTTGTAAAGTATTTGTTAACTTTTGAGTCAAACAAATATAAGGTGGAACAAACTATTTATTTTATATTGTTCTGAAATTATTGGAGCACCTATTAACTAAAACTCTATTTATGTTTGTTGAAACAACTGCGAATGCCCACCCGTTGGAATTGAGGCATTGGCTCAGTCTTGGTATTACGCTACGCCAATGGTAAGTCTTTCATGTGAGAAATTTACCGTCTCTTACAAACTTCTAGTGTGGCCCACATATAAGATGATATATTATTTACCTTGTCTTCCAAATGAAATAATATATCAGATAATATTCTATAATTATGCATATATGTTAAGTTTCTTTGATGGAAAGAAACAATATTTATTGGGAATCCCCCGGGAAATTATAATCTATGGAGGAGTCCCTAAGGCTAAAGTATTTACTTAAGACTCCCTAGCCTACTTATAAATACTCTGTGAGACTTCATCAGTCTGGTATTGTCACACCTTCTTTTTACGCACCTACCCCGAAGGATAATGTATAAGGAAGTTTTTCCATTTAAAGTGACATTATTCGAAATGGAATTATTTATTCGATTCAGAGTCACCACTTGGGATAGGTTTGGCTCTTAGTGTCCCAAATTACCAGTTTATCTTGAATCCCTAATCGAGGAAATTTTTGACTTTCCTAATGAAGTCTGTGAACTAGAAATTCTGAGTAAGAAATTCTGTTGACACGAGGGAAGGTGTTAAGCACCCCCAGATCCCATGGTTCTAGAATGATTGCGTAAACTATTATAAATGGATAAAATCTTATTTTAATACATGTCATCTTATGGTGATTTGAAATTATTTACCGCTTTCAATTAATAATTTTAGGAAATTGAAAGCAGTTTAAAATATTGTAACGACCCGACCCGTCGTTACGGGAGTTTCTGCCCCATTTTATCCATTTTATACTTTCATATGTTCATTTATATGTGTTTGGAGGGTTGGAAGTAAATCGGATAGAATCCGGTTAAAAATGAGGCAATAAACCTCTTTATGCGAAGGTTAGTTTGGAAAAGTCAACCGAATGTTGACCGATGAGTTAGAAAGCTCGGAATAGATTTATGATGATTCGACTAGTTTCAGGGAATGATTTATGAATTAGAAGCGCAATCGAAATTGAATTTGGAGGTCCGGTGTAGAATTAGGCTTGAATTGGCTAAGGTTGGATTTTGGCGAATTCCGGTTGATAAGTGAGATGTTAGTTCAAGGGTTGGAATGGAATTCTGAGAGTTGCTGTAGATTCAATATGTGTTCCAAATTTTAGGTCATTCAGACGTCGTTTGGTTGGGTTTTAGATCAAATGCCAGTTTCGGAAGTTTTAGAAGAACTTAGACTTGAATCCAATGTAAATTTGGTGTTTTGATGTTAGTTTTGGTGATTTGAGAGTGAAACTAAGTTTGAATGATCATATATGACATTTTAACATGTTCGTATGCGGTCCTGAGGAGCTCGGGTGAGTTTCGGATAGGTTTGGGTTGCGTTGTGCTTGTTTTTCTTATGCTTCGACATCGTTTCTTCAAGCATAAATGATATCATATTGAACAAATGAGCTCCTATTACTGTTTTGAATGAAGCATTAGATCCATATCGTAATTACGGACCCGTATAAAAAAGAATCATCGAATTTGGACATCGTATGAGAATTTTATGGCCATTTTACTAAGGTTGCCCAGATTTTCAAGTTAATGACGAAACTGCCCCTGACGGCGTATTAAAAACCTGCACTATTTGCAAATCTTAAAACCTACATATATCCTTCATTATAAGGTCAAATTGAATGATTCAAAAGACTAAATTCACTAGCATTTTACAAGGAATCCATTAGGAGCATTAACACGCGTGAAAAATATACCTATAATAAGAAGGTCGAGTTTTCTTCCAATTTTGGAACGGGAAGAAGCTTCTGAGGTGATTTTTAAGAGAGAAATCAATGGGTAATCACTGGAGGTAAGTTTTTTGACTCAAAAACATGATTTTATGCTAGAATCAACACCAAAATTTCTGAAATTGTGTAGAATTTGTGAAGAACTACGGCCTAAATCATGAAAACGAATTTTTGGGTTTTGAAAGGCCATTCGAACTCCGATTTTGATAAATTTTATATGCACTGACTCGTGACGAGACGAGGAATCCGTTGGTATAATTTTCAGAATTTTTTGAGAAGTGGGCCCGGGGCTCGGGTTTTACCAACTTCGTGAATTATTGCGTTTTTCGAGTAATTTTAATTGGGTTATGTTTCTTTGACCCATATTTATGTTATTATTGTGGTTTTGACTAGATTTGATGCACGAGGCAACAAATTTGAACGGAAAAGATATCGCGGACTAGTCTTCGGCTGGCTAGAGGTGAGTAGTTTGTGTATATGGTAGCCTGAGGGTTCGAAACCCCGGCTTAGCACATTGTGACGCTAGTAGGGCGTGGCTCGCACCCCGTGGCAAGTGCGGGATTGATTGTGACTGGGGATTGAGACTTAGTCCATCCCGAATGAGTATAATATGATAATTGTGGTTGAAGGACACTGTGTTTGATATAATTGTGGGCTGTAAGCCGTGTTTGGGGCCTTGTGCCGACCTGTAGGATCCCTAGGGGATAGTTATATATGTGATAGCTATACTTGCTTAATCACTGATCTCAGACCTGGCTTGAAATCACCGTACTGAAATGCTAAGTCACATGTTTTACAAAAGTTAAATAAAAGTTAAAGTATTTTCATAATTTTATGAACTGGAACTTGAAAATAAATAATTTGAGTTGTTGTGTGACTTATATGTTTGTTGTGGAATGAGGATGGATCGGGCTGCACGCCGCAGCGGTTGATATGAGGATCGGGCTGCACGCTGCAACGATATTTCGCTTGGGCTGTAGGAGCCCCTCCGGAGTCTGTACACACCCCTAGTGAGCACCGTCGACGTTAAATGGATCGGGCTACACGCCGTAGCGGTTATATGCATTGCATTGCAACGTGTTAGGCTTACCTAGTCGTGGGGACTGGGTGCCATCACGACATGTTCACAATTGGTGAACTAGGGTCGTGACATTTGTGGTATTCTGTGGATTTCTTACTTTCGACTACTTGTATATATTTATTACTCACTGAGTACTTAGCACTCACCCTTACTCCCTGCACCTTTGTGTGCAGATTCAGGTACACATGAGGGATAGACGAGCACTCCAGCTTTTATGTATTTTCGAGTTGTTGAGGTAGCTGCTGACGTTTGCAGAACCTGGCTTCTCATTTTATTCCAGTTTTCCTTTGTATATACATTATTCAGTCTTGAGTATTTGGTTTAGATATTGTATCTGATCATGTGTAGAGGCTCTGGACTCGTGACCCTAGATCTTTGGGTGATTACTCAGTTTAGCTTTATTGTTGATAATAATACCCAGGTAATTGATTTGAGCTTCATGCTTGGAATGAGAGTGTAAATGGTCGGGCTTGCCTAGCAGTTGTGTTGGGCGCCATCACGACCGGTATTGGGGTCATGACAAGTTGGTATCAGAGCCTAGGTTACTAGGCCTCCCGAGTCATGAGCCGATTTAGTAGGCTCTCGCGGATCGGTACGTAGCCGTCTGTATCTATCCTCGTGAGGCTATAAAACCTTTAGGAAACACTTCACTTTCTTGGACATTCTTATCTTGCATATTTGATTCAGCTTGAGAAATAACTCTAGAAATTCCTTCCACACGTCTGTATGCGCATGCGAGCATTCAGTAATACATCTGCATCGATGGCTGGAGACTCCCCGATTGAGGAGTGAGATGTAATCTCCGTGAGTTCATGTTGGGCCAATCTGGAGGAATTGAGGCCGAATCTTCGCCTACGGCTTGATCACCGAAGTGCTGATTATGAGAGCAAGTACTTTTAACTTATGTGTTCGGTAATATCCTTATTAGCGGGGATGGCGGTCGGATATCCACGTGATGAGTAAGTTAGCGATGTGAGGTGTATCTATGTGATCTTGGTAGTGATCAAGAAGTTTGTGGGATAATAGATGAACTGTTAAGCGATTTATTCCTATTGCAATCTGTTGTGTAACCCCAAGTTGGGGGCGCGCGAAGAATGTTGCCGTGTCTCCTAGTTGGAAAGTTAAGTGCAATACGTGTGGCGGTGTGAGTTCAGACTCAGAAAAATAAATTGGCGGTATTTTATATGTGTTATGATTCAAATAAGTGCAACGCATGTCCCTGTATAAATTTTGATAATGTAAAACAGGTAGTATTGAGATTAATGTTGTTGATATACATTTTGATGTTTTGTTAAGTTGTAGCCGTGCTGTTAGGATGGTTTTGGTGATTCTCTGACAGGTGGATATGCCTAATTACAAAGGAAACTCAACCGTAATTTTTGAAAAATTTGGGACTTAGTAAAAATTTTGACACCTAAAAAATAGGCTTAACTGTTATATGGGTAAATGCTAGAAAAAATGCAGAAGAGTTAAAATTCCAGATGATTTGTGTTTCCACAAGCTTATGAAAGAGCAAGTTTAATCTCATTATGGTATTACGACAGCAATGAAGCATACGCGTTATGAGTAATATGAGTTGTGATATATGGCTTCGAGCTAAGTTGGGGAGACTGCATTGGGTAGCTAATTGCACGATTATGTGCTATGTTGGTTCTATCTTAAAGTATACTGGCGAACCAGTTCTGATTGCAGAAATTGAGCCGAGAATGGCACGAGTGAAGGAAAAGTTTTGACAAGATGTCAGATCGGACGAGCAGGAAGGAAGTTTCGATGGTTAAGATAAATTAGTATCGTCTTTAACATCACCTAAGAGCGGTGTTATGTCCTTGTTAATAATTCTTGATTGCTTTTCAGCATTAATGCGACCAATGGTTTGGAGGTGCGCTTTGATATTATTGTGGTAGGTTTTGGGAATGTATTCCACCGGAAGATTTTATAAGTATGGCTTGTAGTCACGTGACCGACTAAAGATGTAAACCAAGTATGAAGGTTGTGATAGTGTCGTTAAATTGAGGAATTCATGCCTGGATGGCATGTGGAATATTGGATCAGAATCGGCTTGAAGTTGGTGGATAGATTTAATGTGAATAATGTATCTATATTAGACCAGATGTGTACATTTTGTAATGCGGACCTCGTGGAGGAGTAGTTAGTTAATGTTTCTTTGTCGGATATTTCGCATAGTGATGAATTGCGATGTGCGGGTTGTGAGGCGGCTCGAGAAATTGCTATATGTTAAGATTCCGTGTAGGAATGACGTTATACGAGCATCTTGGCTTTTGAAATTCCAATTGTACATTGTACCTCAGTTGTGCTTGAGTTTTGTAGTTTATAACGTTAAATATCGCTCAGGGATGATATCATGCACTTAACATGCGTACGACCAATACTCGGTATTATGTTGTAATGAAAAAATTTGGCTCGATGAGCATGTTATTATGTGATAGTTATGTGTGGATCGGGTGGCACGCCGCCACGGGTATGCTATCTGGAGCGGGTTGCATGCCGCAACAGTGTGGTATTGAGTATAATTTCTATATGCCATCGTGGTATGTCTTGCTTCCTGTTTTCCAAGAAAAGTCTCTGTTAGTGCGTAGGATTTGATAATTTCCTTTCAAAGCCCATTTTCTTTAGTACCACATTCGAATCGGTAACCCATTGGCACATTGGGGCTTCATATAAGACATTTCCTTATGTCTAGAGTGGCTTATTGCTCGAGCAGTTCGTACTGAGTAAAACGAGATCATTGAATTCGAGATCAGTGCTATCAGAGTATATAAAGTAAAGTAAAGAGATAAGACCATTGTTTGGTTCAGTACGGTGATAGTTCTTGCCAAAAGTATAAAACTAATGAATTGTTGTCTCGACGGTGGCTAAGAATGTATACGGATCTCATATGTCAGGTCAGTATTGTAAGAATTTTCACAAAGCATGTGTATGACATGCAGAGTATAAGATGTGTAGGGATTCCTTCTAAGCAATCAGATAGGAGAGTTTCAGACGAGTAGGGAAATTTTTGAATATCTCTCTTTGAATGAATGGATACTTGATGGGTGCAAATATTCGCACGGTAGAACAGGGATCAGGTATGATGATTTGTGTATTATATGGAGTTCTGATGTACAGGCTATGTGGTAATGGTGGATCTTTACGCTGGAATGTTATATTTTGGATGTAATGTTGGAATTCAGACTGGTTATCTAAGTATTGGGGTGATTTTGAACTATTGCATTAGGGGCTACGCCAGAAATGCCACGTGTTAAGTGGTGAAGTGCATTATAATATGTTTTAGCAGAGTGATTTATATTTAAAAGAACCAGTAGATAGCTGGGAAGGAGTACTTCTTTAATTGGGCAGTTGTGATAAATGTCAGTGCAGAGGTAGCTATCAATGATCCTGTTCTATTATTGAGGGACTTTTAGGATGCGTATCGTATGGCCAGGCATGTAACCGGGTGAGATTGTGGATTTTGCTATTTATTTGGCACCTTCGGCAGGAGTTATAGAAGTGGAAGAAACATTTTCAGGCTTCTTGGTACTGAGTTTGTTGGCAGGCCGATATGGCTACGCATTTAGCTTGAGTAAGCTTGGTTGACCCTGAGTTGTACTATTAAGGAATAGGTTGAGTCAATCGTTATTGAGCTTGTTAGCGATCTGAGAAAAGCTGTGAGTTGTTTTTCGATGTTGTGAGACATTGTGATTTCTTAGTTATGGGCACATGTGGTGTGGTCCCATTGAGAATTCATAGAGAGAGTCGAGCGGGAAGAGTAATTGAGTGTTTTTTGGTGTAAGGAGCATTGGTTATAGTCTATCGGGTTATGTGTTGTGTGTTCTCTATTTCACCGTGGGTGTAATAAATTATGTTAGTTTCAGACATCAAATGTGCGTGGTTGTAGATTTTGAGCATAGCGGCTTGAGTTACTTCAGGTGTAACGGTGTTGGGATAGGATCGCGCATTGTAGCGAGGCTACATGAGTTATGACCTTTCGGAGTAGATTCAGGCGTTCTATTTCTATGATGTAAGATGGGGTCTTAGCCTTGTATTGTAATGACATTGATGAGCTTGAGGTATAGCTCTTTCGATTGAGTCATTTGTTATGATTTGAGTGTGTTCAGATTGTTTCTTACTGGTGCGTGTATTATGCAAGATGTGACTTAGATTTATATTGAGGTATCATATCATCAGAGTGGTGTTGGATTCAAGGTGATTGTTGGGTTTATTAATGAATACGAATGGATTTGGAGTCAAGGGAAGTGGTTTCATGAATGGTTGAGCTGAGAGATGATTACGGTCATAGCGTGTTTCCTTCATCGTTGGCAGTATAGGGAAGTGTTGGATTAAGGCTTTAGCTAAGAAGAGGTTCTCTGCTGGTAATTGGTTGCTGATGACAACTGCTGTGAATAGAAGTTATGATTCCAAGTGTTTAGTTTTGGCGTTATATCATATGTTTTCACCTGAGGGTACAAGTATGGGTTATTACAGCTGGTTCGGGCTTACTCCGAGTTCAGATGTGAATTTTCGATCGGGTGTATGATCTTTGGATAGTACAGTGTGGTTCTATGGTTTGGTTATATATTAAATGGATTGTGAAAGTTCGGCTATAGTCTATTATCGGGTCTATGCGTGATAGGGTGACGAGGGATCACCCCGGGTATATTATTGGTAAGATTATTCAGCTACTGGATGGCTTCTAGAACAACTCTCCATATTCTCGAGGACGAACGTTTGTTTAACTTGGGGAGAATGTAACGACCCGACCCAACATTACGGGAGTTACCACCCCATTTTATCCATTTTATACTTTCACATGTTCATTTATATGTGTTTGGAGAGTTGGACGTAAATCAGATAGAATCCGGTTAAAAAATGAGGCAATAAACCTCTTTATGGGAAGGTTAGTTTGGAAAAGTCAACCGAATGTTGACCGATTAGTTAGAAAGCTCGGAATGGATTTCCGATGATTCGACTAGTTTCAGGGACTGATTTATGACTTAGGAGCGCAATCAAAATTGAATTTGGAGGTCTAGTGTAGAATTAGGCTTGAATTGGTTAAGGTTGGATTTTGGCGAATTCCGGTTGATAGGTGAGATGTTAATTCAAGGGTCGGAATGGAATTCTGAGAGTTGATGTATCTTCAATATGTGATTTCTGATATGTGTGCAAAATTTTAGGTAATTCGGACGTCGTTTGGTTGGGTTTTCGATCAAATGCAAGTTTCGGATGTTTTAGAAGAACTTAGGCTTGAATCCAATGTAAATTTGGTGTTTTGATGTTAGTTTTGGTGATTTGAGAGTGAAACTAAGTTTGAATGATCATATATGACATGTTAATATGTTCGTATGCGGTCCCGAGGAGCTTGGGTGAGTTTCAGATATGTTTGGGTTGCGTTGTGCTCGTTTTTCTTATGCTCCGACATCGTTTCTTCAAGCATACATGATATCATATTGAACAAATGAGCTCCGATTACTGTTTTTAATGAAGCATTAGATCCATATCGTAATTACGGACCCGTATAAAAAAGAATCATCGAATTTGGACATCATATGAGGATTTTATGGCCATTTTACTAAGGTTGCCCATATTTTCAGGTTAATGACGAAACTGCCCCTGACGGCGTATTAAAAACCCGCACTATTTGCAAATCAAAAAACCTACATATCTCCTTCATTATAAGGTCACATTGAGTGATTCAAAAGCCTAAATTCATTATAATTTTACAAGGAATCTATTGGGAGCAGTAAAACGCGTGAAAAATATACCTATAATGAGCAGGTCGAGTTTTCTTCCAATTTTGGAACGGGAATAAGCTTCTGAGGCGATTTTTAAGAGAGAAATAAATGGGTAATCACTGGAGGTAAGTTTCTTGACTCAAAAACATGATTTTATGCTAGAATCAACACCAAAATTTCTGAAATTGGGCAGACTTTGTGAAGAACTAGGGCCTAAATCATGAAAACGAATTTTTGGGTTTAGAAAGGTCATTCGAACTCCGATTTCGATAAATTTTATATGCATGGACTCGTGACGAGACGAGGAATCTGTTGGCATAATTTTCATAATTTTTCGAGAAGTGGGCCCGGGGCTCGGGTTTTACCAAATTAGTGAATTGTTGCGTTTTTCGAGTAATTTTGATTGGGTTATGTTTCTTTGACCCATATTTATGTTATTCTTGTGGTTTTGACTAGATTCGACGCACGAGGCAGCAAATATTAAGGGAAAAGATATAGCGGACGAGTCTTCGGTTGGCTAGAGGTGAGTAGTTTGTATATATGGTAGCCTGAGGGTTCGAAACACCGGCTTAGCACATTGTGACTTTAGTAAGGCGTGGCTCGCACCCCGTGGCAGGTGCGAGATTGATTGTGACTGGGGATTGAGACTTAGTCCATCCCTAATGAGTATAATATGATAATTGTGGTTGAAGGACACTGTGTTTGATATAATTATGGGCTTTAAACCGTGTTTGGGGCCTTGTGTGACCTATAGTATCCCTAGGGGATAGTTATATACGTGATAGCTATACTCGCTTAATCACTGATCTCAGCCCTGGCTTGAAATCACTGTATTGAAATGCTAAGTCGCCTATTTTACAAAAATTAAATAAAAGTTAAAGTATTTTCATAATTTTATGAACTGGAACCTGAAAATAAATAATATGAGCTATTGTGTGACTTATATGTTTGTTGTGGACTGAGGATGGATCGGGCTGCACGCCGTAGCAGTAGATATAAGGATCGGGCTGCACGCCGCAGCGGTATTGCGCTTGGGCTGTAGGAGCCCCTTCGGAGTCTGTACAAACCCCTAGTGAGCGCCGTCGACGTTAAATGGATTGGGCTACACGCCGTAGCGGTTATGTGCATTGCATTGCATTCTTTGTCTGTGGATTATTTGTGATAGTGGAAATGTACTGTTGTTGTTGCTAGTTCGTAGGAGGATTCGGACTGTAGTTTAGCTTCATTTTGTGGTATTATGTGGATTTCTTGCTTTCAGCTACTTGTATATATATATTACTCACTGAGTACTTAGTACTCACCCCTACTCCCTGCACCTTTGTGTGCAGATTCAGGTACACAGGAGGGATAGACGAGCACTCCACCTTTTATCAATATTTATCCGAGTTGCTGAGGTAGTTGCTGGCGTTCGCAGAACCTGGCTTCTCATCTTATTCCAGTTTTCCTTTGTATATACATTATTCAGTCTTGAGTATTTGGTTTAGATATTGTATACGATCATGTGTAGAGGCTCTGGACTCGTGACCCTAGATCTTTGGGTGATTACTCAGTTTAGCTTTATTGTTGACAATAATACCCAGGTAATTGATTTGAGCTTCATGCTCAGGATGAGAGTGTAAATGGTCGGGCTTGCCTAGCAGTTGTGTTGGGCGCCATCACGACCGGGATTGGGGTCGTGACAAATATGTTTTTGGATCACATCACATGAAATGCACCCGGATCCTCAACACATTTTATTCAACATTTTGGGATTTGGATTTGGGCCGCATCAAATGCAATCCCTAATTAAGGAAAGTAAAATTGTTAAAGAACGCGCCTAAAGCAACTAATATGTTATTAATTTTACAGGAGGCCTTGAAAATTTGCTAAATGGCACGTCCCGAGTTCTATACATACTTAAGAAGTAATTAAAGAGGGCAACGTAATTTGTAATTTTATTTGGTGCGGCGCACATCAAATCTTTTTAAAGGCCATCCTAAATAGATTATTGTTCTTTATTAATGATTGTCTTTAGAAAGCCCTAGTTAATTAGCATTGTTAATGAACCATTACTGAAATATTCGAAAAAATTTAGGCCCCCAAGGTCAAGTTCAAATCCAAATAAAAGAATCTTCATTTTCGAAGACTCCTCTAATTCAAATTTGCTACTTATCTTTGAAGGCCAAAATTTGCATTATTCAAACAAAATAACAGCTTTGAAATGAATTCAGGTTATTGGGCTTCGAGGTCAGCCCAAGGAGGAGAAATTTCAGCCTTATTTTATAAAAGCTAGATAGTCGTGGGCCTTTGCACATGCCCAAAGGTGAAACGAGTTGAAACGGGAGCGGGGCTGTGGATCAGTAGAATGGAGGCCCAAATCAATAAACAAAATAGGCTGTTGAGCCTTGATCTATTAGCAGATCCCAAACAAAACGGAACTTCAGTTTAATTTGACAGCCTCTAAACTTGTTTCAAATTGTTCCAATTACATTCATTAATCTTTGTAATAAAGGAGACAATGTACAACCTATTCAGATCGACGAGCTACTAGTTGTTAAAATCTAATTTCATATTCAGATTGTGTTAAAGCTAACTAATTGCTACAAATACTTATGGAATTCAATGAATTAACATGAAACAATTAACATCTACATCGACGTCTCAAGCTCAAGGACACAACACAAAAAAATGCAAATTCTTTGATTTTAAAATCAAACTAGTATAGTACCCGCGCGATGCGTGGAAAATACGAAGAAAACATATAATAAGTTATTAACTTAGTTGATTAACCACGTCATATAGTTATTACTTGATCAATCGTAAAAGTTAAACCATTTGATCAATCGATTTTTCAATAATATATATTCGTCATTAATTTTTGATTGGAAAAGATGCAAAAAAATTGTAAAGTATTAGTATACATCTGAATTACATATAATGAAGCAAATAGCTTAAAGAAATGTGTGTTATTCCTCTTCTAAGACATTGAATATATGATTAAAGTTACATTATTTGAAGGAATAAGTTTTGGTTATTTTATTATGTTATTTATCTTATGTAATTTTCTTAAGAAATAAAATAATTATTAAATGACAGGTAAAGTTGTAAAGAAATAAAAAAAAATTATTAATTAAATTATTTACAGGTAGTCATAGAGACGGTTCTCCCACTCTGCTTCAAATTTAATGATATAAACCCAGAAAGGTTCACTTGGCCACACCTCGTGATGAATATCAATTAAAATAGTACCTAAAATTTGTCCAAGTGAATCTAGTAAAATAGATAATGGTTCCCAATCATATAGCATAATTTTGTCTATAGCATATAAGTGCATATCTCATAACCTGATAGTTTGCAATATGTATATATAGTGCAGGCCTAAGCTCTCTATATTTCTTTTCCTTTTTTCTTCGTTTAGCTCTTCAGTCTCTTAACATATTTTGTATAGCCCTTGAGACATTCCTGATAATTTCAGACTTTGAGTCTGCAGTATTATAGGAATAAATTGTGTGACAGTGTATTCTTCAACATTGTCCCATTCGTTGAATTGGAGCAGTCGTAGTTGGAGTCATTTGAACGTATCGTTGTTTATCTATATCTAAAATAGAAATAAACAAAGAATAACAAAAGGTACAACATGTCAATGAGATAGTATAGTACATGCATATTATTTTTGAAAGTTACTCCTTAGTAGATATAACCCAGACAGTAGCGACTCAATGCAATAATAAATTTGAGAGACATTCATGTTATTTGTTGAGAAGACTGCTGAATGTAGAAAGTACTTCTGGAAAGAAAATCTTAGAATAAATGTGCAACACAACTTGCATGTTCTGCTTTCATAAAGGACGACAAAAAAAAAAGACATGGTAATAGAAACATTTAATTGTTTAATTAGATATAATAATGAATAGAGGATACTACTATTTAAAGTAATTCCAATATGAGTATTTAGAAACGCATCATAATTTATGTTACTATACAAAAAAGTTGACAACACCAATAGACTTGTTCAGTCTAAATTTCAATAGAGCACATAAAATTTAATATATTCTTATCGGTTACACTATACTATATTGCGAAAAAGAAAAATGTAATGAAAGCGAAAAAATATTGTCAATTTTTATTGGTTAGTATATAAAGTATTCCATTGGAATGACGTAAGCATTTGAGAACCAATTGCCCTGAATAGGTCGATAAGTAAAGAAAAGAGGAAAAACGAAACAAAGTCTCTGTCGGAGAATCAACTTTCCAGATTTATGAAGTATTATTAATTTTGAGAGTAATAAAATTATTCAAATAAGTATGTTATTATTTCTTCAGTTTATAAATTTATTAAAATTAAATTTTACTGAAAAGTTAAGCAAAATCAGCGAAAATAAGTTTTGACTAACAATATTGAAAACAAAGATGCAAAAAGCACTCACTTTTCCGGTTCTCAGTCCTCTCGCCGACGCTATGTTGAATTTGCAAAATATTTTTGTTTGTTGAATTTGCAGAATATTTTATTTGCGCAATATTGTTTGACTCTCCTCTATTGTTTGTTATTCTCTAATTTTTTTTTGTATTAACACCTCCCTTGTTATGTCCTTTTATAATATTATGCGATTAGTATAGTGGGGAAGTGGTTATAGTGGGTAAGTTGGGAGGTATTGTGGAGGGAGATATGTAGGAGAGGTTAAAAAACATGGAGAAGTGGTTAGTTTTTATTTTTTTCTAACCAACTGTATGGAGGAAGTGGTTGGGATGTTAGGAGGTTTGGAAAGGCTTTGCTATTTATTTTATTTCACCTTTCAAGAAATTAAAAAATTATATTAGAAAACTATGTATAATACAGAACAATTTGAAATGGCACGGTTATGAAGGCAGTTGAAGCGTTTTGATTTTAAAAAAATATATAATCTTCCTAATCCTAGTCAAAATAAAATTGTAATTCCTTTTTTTACTTCCTATAAATATAGAACAAAAGTCACGGTTATTAGAGAATATTAACCGTTTTGATTTACAATTAAAAAAAATTATTCTTCCTATCCTAATCCTAATCAAAATAAATTTGTAACTCGTTTTTTAGCTTCCTATAAATTTTGAACAAAACTCACGATTATGAAGGAATGGGAACCTTTTTGGTTTAAAAATATTAAATTACTGTTTCTATTGTAATCCTAATCAAAATCAAATTGTATTTGATTTTTTTTAGTTCGTAAAAATTAGGAATAAAAGTGACGGTTATGAAGGAATGGCATCAGTTTTGATTAAAAAAAATTAGTCTTTCAATTGTAATCCTAATCAAAATAATATTTTTTTTAATTCCTATAAAGTAGGAACAATGTCTTCATGCGCAACGTGTCATTGCCTGATTTTGACACTGGGCTTCATGAGAAGCTTTTATCTTTATCTTTTAATAATATATAGATTACTGGTATCAATACCAAAGTACTGCACTACTACAAATATTTATTAGGTTTGAGTTTAACATTGATATGGGCATACATTTTGATTTCAAAACCATTTCAAGTTCACGATAATTTCTAATTTTAAAAGTTAAACTAGCATAAGAAATCAAACTACACTATACTAAGGCTAATATTTTAGATGAATGATCACAAGATCAATAATTCAACAGTCCAATACAGTCCAGATTTATTGACAATGAGGACATTGACCAAGTCAAGGAAGCTACTCGAAATATAAAATATTAAATAGCAAAATCTACAACAAACTTCATTTCATAATTCAACTTGATATCTACTTTGCATTAGGAAGTGTACCTGGAAGTTACAACAATCACGAAGGAGAAATAAGTAGCAGCACATAATAGATAACATCAGCTCAAAACTTATCTCAAATCCCATGACTGATATCAAACAAAATCCAGTAATTAACACTACCAGTAAACAACCAAAATAACGAACTCGAACAGACCATATTTAACTCGAAAATGACTCAGAAACTTTTAAACCTTAATTAATGAACAAACCAGGAAGTTCAAGCCATTTTGGATCTTAGATAAGCTAGAAATTTGAATTAAGAGCTGGAATTCGAAACTATTGTAAGGAACTTCAATGGAATAGTTTTTTTTTTGGAGTTTTTTGTGTTGATTTTGGCTTGTTTTTTTTTTTTTTGAAGATTTAAGATCTAGAAGGAACTCTCACACTCTCAAATTTCAGCTTTTGGTTTTGAATTTTGAAATTCAAAATTTTCAAATCTTTCAAAACTTGTGAAACAATGTAATAAAGACTGCCTTTTATAGGCAAAATTAAGGGTTCTCTTAGATATTTAGTTTTACACCTTTAGTCCCTCTTTTATTTTTCAGTTTTTCTTAATTAGTCCCTTATTTGTTGACTTGTTTTCCGAGTTACTACACTAAGTTCTGAAATTCTAACTAAATTCCTCTTCTTGAAGATTATAGGATGTTCTAGTTTCGACTATAGCATTGTTCTCTGTTTGGAAATCCCAATACTACCATTGTCCTTACCCCTAAATTACATAGCTTAATCAAACTAGATCCTAACCCTCTTAGTTAATAACAATAGTTAATTACTCAAAGGAACTGAAAAGTTCAGCTAAGTCCACACACATCCTAATTGAACAAATTACTCAACCCAACTAATCAAAACATGGAGATTAAATCTAACTAAAATGTTAATCTAAACTAAATTTATTAACTAAACTAATAAGCAATTCAAACTAAACTAAGGTCAAATTATTAGTAACAATTATGAACTACCAAATCGAAACCAAGCACAAAATCAAAGCAACCGAAAATCAAAAACAGAACAAAATTAAACCAAGATAGAAGACTAAAACAAAATAGCATCAATTAACATGAAGAAAAACTAAATAAATGAGAAGAAACCCTACTGGCTTAAAATGAACTATAAAAAACTTTAACTAATCCTAGAACAGTGACCAATAATTAAGCCTAAACTAATGACAACATTAAAAGAACAAACTCATATTATCGATTAATCATGAAACAGAAACAGTCATTGAAGAGAAATTAATTCAAATCACATAACAACAAGAAAATTACGAAACTCACTGATGTAACTATAGGATTCTGCCATTTCGCCGATCTAAAATTCGAGCAATTCTAGTGATGTTTGAAGGAATCTAGTTAGGGATTTGGGATGAAGGAGGTAAGCAGATCTTGGGGAGTAATTTTGGGGCAATTTGAAGGAGTTAGGGTTTTGGATCAAACTTCGATTTTATATTCGATGGGTTTGGTGGGGATTCAAGGGACGGAGTTTGGGGTTTTGGAAAAAGGAGAGGAAGGTGGTTCAGGGGTGTTACTTTTTGTGAGGTTTGGGGGCGTCGCCTCCGTGTGGGTCGGAAGAAGAATTTAGGGTTTTGATTATTCGTACGATTTGGGTGGGATTCGAAGAAATCTAAAGGTGTATATGGAATGGGAAGGGAAGAAACTATGGTGAAAATTTGGGGGTCATTGGTGACTCGCCATAGGCGATTTTCGGCTGGCAGCTAGCGACGAAAAGACGGTAGTGTTATAGTCTCTGGATTGGAGTGAGAGAGACGAGAGGTAGGTAGTCTGAGGTGGTAGGATCCGTTCAGACACTAATATACTAAGGCATAGGGGCTTCTTAACCGTCGGATTATTAAACCTAGACGGTGTAAATTAAAAGTCTACTAAACGACACCGTTTTGGTGTAACGAGAACTTGACCAGATGATGATGTGATTTGTGCCTGATTTTGTCTGGATATTGAGGGTTTTGACTTGGGCTGGTGAGATTGACTGGCCAAATTCGTTTCCTCTTCTTTGTTTTCCCCCTTTTTTATGTTGAAATTTCAAAATTAAACTAAAATTAAACCTCCTAATTAATTCAAATTATCCAATTAAATCACAATTAGTATAATATCAATTAACAAACCTAAGACTAAAATTAAAATCGAACAAAACAATAAGGTTTCTTTATGATTTTTGATTATATTTGTAAAAGCCTAATCACTAATTAGTCTAAAAATCTTATACTTAAATACTAAATGCTCATGCAAATTTTTATATTTTTATATGACTTATCATACACACAAAAAAATAAACTAACACAGAGATACACAATTAAACCCTAAAAATCAAATAATAAAAACAACAATCATAATTTTCATGAATTTTATAAGATTAATTTAAATGAGATAAAAATCACATGCTCAGAGCTACCCCTCTTTGCTCAGAGACACGTAGAGTTTTTGGGAAATATAAATGAGAAATGATGATAGATTTTTGCCTGCTTGACACTCCATGAGAAGCATTTTGAAAACCGTCTGACTGAACCCTGCTTCAGAGGTTGCCTTCATATCCTTGGATATAAAGGAATCATGTCAGTGTAGTTCTAGATATTTTGGTAGCTGGGACTACCAAGAGCTGTGATTTCGCTGCTGTTGCACTGACCTCATTATTACACCAAAAGGAAATTCAAAGCTAAGCTAGCTACCTATCAAGTATGAGTTACAAGATTCCTATCTATAATTTTCTTGAAGCTTGATCTTGAGTCTTAGCTAATTTTGTTGTGGACTCCGATCTAGATCTTGATGCTTGCAAGTTGTAGGTGTCGTTTCTTTCTGCAGCATTGGGTCAAAGCGGGATTGGCGGAGCTTATGCCTTCAATCGAATTTTAAGCAATCCGCACCTTTGGTTTCTTTCAACATTTGATTTCATTTCATTTGTTCTTTTCTTCTTTTTTTTTTATTCTCGATTGAGGCTCATTCTGTAGGTCATCTCGAAGCCCTATGTCTCGATGTCAAACCTTCTTAAGACACCAAAACAAATAAACAAACAAACAAAAATTTTCTGCCCCAATTTTAAGTAGGAAACTTTTGTGAGTTAGTTGTGACACATATCTAATTTATCAAATCAGGATTGTGTATCATTGGGAATGAAAACAAGTTATGCTGGGAAATGATCAGCTTATGCTGGAAAAGAAAAAGGTCCTCGGGTTATGTCGCGGATTGATGGAAAAAGGTTAATTGGGTCATGCCAGGAAAGTCCACGGATTATGCAGGGATTAAAAAAAAGGCTCCTTGGGTTATGCCAAGGAGGTCCACAAGTTATATCGAGATTTGAAAGGAAAAGGCTCATTGGGTTATGCCAGAGAGGTCCACGGGTTATGCCGGGATTGAAATAAAAAAGGCTCCTTGGGTTAGCCAGGGAGGTCCGCGGGTTATGCCAGAATTAAAAAAGAAAGGCTCTTGGGTTATGCCGCGATTGAAAAGGAAAGGCTCCTTGGGTTATGCAGAGAAGTCCACTGTTATGCCGGGATTGAAAGAAAAATGATCCTTGGGTTATGCTAGGGAGGTCCATGGGTTATGCTGGGATAAGAAGAAAAATGATCCTTGGGTTATGCCAGGGAGGTCCACGGGTTATGCTAGGATTGAAAGAAAAGGCTCCTTGGGTTATATCAGGGAGGTCCATGGGTTATGCCGGGATAAGACGAAAAGGGCTCCTTAGGTTATGCCATGGAGGTCTATGGGTTATGTCGGGATTGAAAGAAAAAGGATCTTTGGGTTATGCCAAAGAGATCCACGAGTTATGCCGGGATTGAAAGAAAAAGGCTCATTGGGTTATGCCAAGGAGGTCCACGTGTTATGCTGGGATTTAAAGAAAAAATATCCTAGAGTTAAGCAAGGATGTCCATAGGTAATGTCGCGATTGAAAGAAAAAGGCTCATTGGGTTATGCTAGGGAGCTCCACGGGTTAAGCCGCGATTGAAAGAAAAAGGCTCCTTGGGTTATGCCAAGGAGGTCCACAGGTTATGCTGGAATATATAGGGAATGGGGCCCTATGTTACCATGATTGTTTTTTTCTTTTGGCATTTTTCATTTTCACTTCTTTTTCTTTCTTTGTTCTTCTTTTTCTTTTCTTCTTATTTTTCTTTCTTTTATTTAATAAACTCATGAAATAATTTGGGGGGAAAAATTACCTTTTCGGTCAATTCCATGTTGCGAAGCTCTTTCAGCACTTGCGCATTTCTTTTCTCTTTCGGGTTACACCTGCTTCTAGCATGGTTGCTTTGAATTGGACCTATTTTATCTTTCAACAAAGAACAATTTGTTAGTTTGAAATGGTGGTTGGTTTTGTGGCCTTGACCATCTCAATTGCTTGATCCTGGCCCAATTTCCATTGAGAACTTTGTTGCTTGCTGACTTTGAGGGTGAATCTCTTCTCAAATCGACAGGACTCAACTTTTAGGATTTCATAATGGCTCGCCCATGTGGGCTCTGGCCTTTTCACTTTATTCTGCTCTTAGGACCTTTGTATTTTACTTTATTTCCTTTCCAATGACTTTTCTTTCAAAGCATCAACCACCACAACTAGTCAGGATTGGCCTGACGCACCCGCTAAGGCTGGGTATTATCTTTGGATTTAGCCAGGCGAAGCCCTATAAAACCACTCCTGCAACCTTTTCTTTGCAATGGTTTCAGAATTAGAGTTAAATCAAAAGGGATTCAAAGAAGAAGTATTCAAAAGGGAAGCATATGAGTTTAAAAAGAAGCGTCCCTTTCGAAAAAAAAGGACTTATATGGGGGTGCATGCTGGATCCAAATGGGCATGCCATAATTCTTAGACTGGATGCCCGACCCACACAAACTTTCCAGCTTCTCGTGAACCCATAGATCCGTGTTTCAAAACCAGGGAACCTTGCCAGGACTCTTTTAGTGGTGAGATGACTTCTTTTAAGTCGATGGTGCCCTTTGCGGGTTTTCACCAATCGACCTCTCTCATTTCTCCTCTCACTGTCGCCCGATACTGCTCTTTAAGAGTTTTCACTAAGCGGACTCTCTCATTTCAAATTCTCTGCTCATCTCGCCTTATGGTGCCCGAAGCTTTTCACCGATAAGACTCTCTCATTTTATTTCTCTCAATTTGGACTTTATCAGATCCCAACAATGTTGTATTTTGATTCCCACCCCTTTGCCAATTGATCAGAAGGACTTGGAAAAGGTTTTGGGTAAAAAGAATTTTGGACGGAAGTATAACTTTGGAACCATTTTGGTAGACTCAAAGCCGAACCAACATATAATCTTCCCTAGTTTCAACTTTTTGGGGAATTGGGATTTTTGTTTTGGTGTGACTGAACCCCAGCTAGAGGCTGCCTACTTATCTTTTCGGAATCACGTCAAACGTAGTTCAGAGAAAATATTTTTTTTTTGTTTTTGTTTTGTTTTTCTTTTTATTTTTTTATTTTCTCTTCTTTTCTTTTTCTTTTTCTTTCCTTTTTTTCGATGGTACTTTCGGGTTCCAAAGAGGGTAGCCAAAGAAGAGTAGACGACTCAAGTGGGTTTGCGAAGGGTTGATAATGTTTGGATAGCGAAAAGGAAAGCCTTTGTCATCTCATATGCGCAAAGCCACATCGTAGAAGGTCTAGATATAGTACATTTTTACTGCATCTGCATTCACAACTATTTTCGGATCATTTCGTTCGATATCTCCTGAATACAATGCTCATCTAGGCAATAATTTCTGGATGATGTATGGACTCTTCCAATTAGGAGCAAATTTTCCTTTTGCTTCCGGATAGTGAGGGAGAATGCGTCTTAAAACAAGTTATACCCCTTCAAAATTCCTCGGACGCACTTTCTTGTTATTGGTGCGGGCCATTCTTTGTTGGTACAACTGCCCGTGACAAACCGCGGCCATCCTTTTTTCATCAATTAAAGACAATTGTTCCAACCAAGTCTTGACCCACTAATTGTCCTCAATTTCTACTTCGACGATTATCTGGAGTTAAGGGATTTCTACCTCTGCGGGTATAACAACCTCAATTCTATAGACCAGCAAGTATGGGGTTGCTCCGACCGATGTACGCACTATGCTGCAATATCCGATTAACGGGAAAGGAAACTTTTCATGCCATTGTCTCGAGCTCTGAATTAACTCTCTCAGAATCTTATTGATGTTCTTGTATGCTGCTTCAACGGTGCCATTGGCTTTGGGCCAGTAGGGAGTGGAGTTTCTATGTGGTATTTTGATTTATTCACATACTTCTTCCATTAAACGACTGTTCAGGTTGGCAGCATTGTCTGTGATGATAGTTGTAGGAATGCCAAAATGGCAAATAAGATTAGAACACACAAAATCTGCCACATCTTTCTTGGTGAAAGACTTAAAGTGATGACTTCCACCCACTTTGTGAAGTAGTCAATAGCAACCAGTATGAATCTATGTCCTTTTGGAGGCTCTTGGCTTGATTGGCCCAACGACGTTCATGCCCCAGGCAACGAATGGCTAGGATGACGAAATAGGATGTCGTTCAGTTGGTGGTGCATAAATCAAAATCAATGTGCACCTAACAATGATGACATTTTCGGACAAAGCTGAAACCATCTTTCTCCATGGTTATCTAATAATATCCTGCCCGAAGGATTTTCTTTGCCAAAACATACCCATTCATATGAGGTCCACACACTCATGCGTGTACTTCGTGCATAATTCTTTCGGTTTCCTAGGTATCAACACATCTCAACAAATTGAGGTTCGGGGTCCTCTTATACAAAACATCATCACTCAAGAAGAAACTACTTGCATATTGTCTGATGGTTCTTTTTTAATCTCAAGTAGCTTGATCAGGGTATTTTTGCTTTTTCAAAAACATTTTAGTGTCGTGGTACCATGACTGGATGGTAGGGTCCACCTCAACCGTGTTATAATAACCATGTTTTTTCTTGATTTGGATTTCCAGATGATCAATATAGGCATTGCCTGGGTAAGTCAACATAGAAGCCAGAGTGGCAAGTGCATCAGCTAATACATTATGACATCGAGGAATGTACCTGAATTCTATCGACTTGAATCGCTTGCTGAGATCATCTACATGTTGCCAATAGGGAATGATCTTAACTTCTCGGGTCTCCCACTCTCCCTGGGCTTGCCGGATAATCAGATCTGAATCCCCCATGATCAATAACTCTTCGACATCTTGGTTAATTTCCATGTTCATGCCCATAATGCATGCTTTATTCTCAGCAGTATTGTTTATGTAGAAGAACTGAAGTCTGGCCGTAGTCGGGTAATGTTCACCAGTAGGTGAGATCAAGATTGCCCCAATTCCCACTCCCCTGGAATTTACCACTCCATCGAAGAACATCTTCCAAGCAAGAGTTTCCTTGAATTTACCTCCTCATATGGGAATTAAGTGCTCAATGGTTGATATTCTTCGTCAACCGAGTTTTCAACAAAATGATCTACAAATGCCTGGGCTTTCATTTCGTCAATGGTTGATATTCTTCGTCAACTGGGTTTTCAGCAAAATGATCTGCCAACGCCTGGGCTTTCATTGCCGTGCGAGTGACATAGACTATGTCAAATTTAGTTAGCAAGATTTTTCCATTTTGATAGTCTCCCAGTGGGCATCGATTTATGGAATATGTACTTCAAAGGTTCCAACCTGGTTATGAGGTAGGTAGTGTGGGCTTAAAGATAACGTCTCAGCTTTTGAGCGACCCACATCAAAGTACAACACATTCACTATAACAGAGTGTATTTAGCTTCATAACTAGTGAACTTCTTGTTTAAGTAATAGATTGCCAGATCTTTCATTCTAGTTACATCGTGCTTCCCAAGGACACAATCGAAAGAATTTTCCAATACCGTCAGATACAAGAAAAAGAGGTCTCCCTGGCTCTGGTGGGACCATGATTGGAGGATTTGACAGATATTCTTTGATCTTGTCGAAGACTTCTTGACATTCATCTATCCACTTGACTGCTACATCTTTCTTCAACAACTTGAATATGGGCTAACACGTGGGAGTCAATTGCACAATGAACCGGCTGATATAGTTTAATCTGCCCAACAAACTCATCACGTCCTTCTTAGTTCTTGGAGGAGGAAAATCTTGGATAGACTTTATCTTTGTTGGGTCTAATTATATACCTCTCCTGTTGACTATGAAGCCCAGAAGTTTGCCCGCTGGAACTCCAAATGCACATTTACCCGGGTTCAACTTCAGATCATACTTGCACAATTGTTCAAAGAAATTTCTCAAATCGCAAACATGGTCATCCTGAGTTTGAGACTTGATGATTACATCGTCCACATACACAACTATCGCCTGATGCATCATATCATGGAAAATCGCGGTCATGACCCTCATATAGGTCGCTCTAGCATTCTTCAGCCCAAATGTTTTAACCCGGTAATAGTTTGTACCCCATGGTATGGTGAAGGCAATTTTCTCTACGTATTCCTCATCCATCAACACCTGGTGATATCATGTGTAGAAATCCACAAAGGACTGTATCTCATGCTTGGCGCAGTTATTAACAAGGATGTGGATGTTGGGCAAAGAGAAATTTCCTTTAGGACTTGCTTTGTTCAAATCTCTATAGTCCACACCCACCCAGGTCTTCCCATCTTTCTTTGGAACTAGGATTACATTGGTGAACCATGTAGTGTACCGAACTTCTCGGATTACCCCCGCTTTCAATTCTTTCGTGATTTCTTCTTTGATCTAATTACTGATGTCAGTTTTAAAATTATTTTGTTTCTGTTGGACAGTAGGGCAATCGGGGTAAGTTGGCATCTTATGCACCATTAAATCAACACTTAGCCCTAACATGTTGTCATACGACCAAGCAAACACATCTTTAAACTCAAACATGAGTTGGGTTATTGCATCTCGAGTTTTCTTATCTGTGTGAATACTTATCTTGGTTTACCAGATTTCCTCAAAAGTTCCCAAGTTAATCGGCTCAATGTCATTCAAATTTGGATTACGTTTGTTCTCAAATTGTTCCACTTCTCGATTATTTCCAAAAAATCTGCTTCTTCATCATATTCCGGTTCTTCGTTCATTATTTCACAATGAGACAACATGTTTGGATATAGGCGTGAAGTCCGCAATCATGTCATATTATTTAAAGCCGCATTATTATAACTGAAAAAAGAAGAAATAAAAAAGGAAAATAAAGGAAAATCAGAAAAATATAGAGAAAAATGAATTATGAATATTGATTTCATTTATTGGAATTTGGGAATATAATAGACTTTACATTGAGAATTTAAAGACAAGAAACTAAAGAAACATCCGAGTTACACCCTGGAATAAATCGAGATGCAGAAAAAGTTGAAGGACAGGTCTACCGGGACTCTCGCCTGATCGGAAATGGCGTAACCTTCCAATTTTGAAGCTTGGCGCTTGGTCCCATGTACAACACCTAGTGTCTTCTCCTGGCTGAACCATGTGGGTTTCGTAGAGTACTTTTCTTACTACCCCACATATCTCTTCAATTTCTTCAGCCGTCAAAACCTCATCGTCTTCCTCTTCACTATACTTAGTTTTGACAAAGGTCTCATACAGATGTGGCAATGACTGTGGCAAGACCCAGCCTTCCTTCTTTCTCTCATCCTCCCATTTTACATCATCTAGGGTAGGGTGGAAACCTATCCTGAAGAACGTTTTAGTTGTAGGCAAAGTCACCAGCTCAGATATGCCTTGCAAAGACATTTCAAGTCTTTTCCCTGTCTTGAAACCATGTCTAATCAACTCTTTTGCCACCATAATCAAGGCATTAGACAAGAAAGGTTAAGGGCAAAGGTTTCCTTCCTCATTCTGATCCGCCACCACAACTTTAATGCTTGGTAGATTATGTGTTCACTACACTTCCTGGCTTATAAGCATGGGACTAATAGGTCCCAATAGATCGACTGTTCATCTTCTCTGTATACCATGATTTCCCAACCCCGTATTCAGATTTTACCATTTGGTGGAGGGTAGAAGGCACGAATCTAGCGGCATGGATCCAAGGCCTTCCTAGAAGAAAATTATATGATGTATCCATATCCATCACTTAGAATGTCACTTCAAAATCCATCGGTCTGATAGCCAAGATTAAGTTGATTTCCCCGATGGTATCTCTTTTGATGTTGTCAAAGGCTCTCACACAGACATTATTGGGACAAATTCTTCCGATCCCGATTTTCGTACATTGCAGTGTGGAGAGTGGGCAAATATTAACACCCGAGCCTCTGTCTACCATGACTCACTTAACATAATATCCCTCGAACTTGACAGTCAAGTGCAAGACCTTGCTGTGAGCAGCTCCGTCTGGAGGCAAGTCTTATTTGCTGAAATAGATTTGATTGACGGCAAAGAATCTTTCTGCCATTCTTTCAAGTTGCTCTACCCAAGATTCCACCGGCACATAGGCCTCATTCAGAGTTTTCATCAACACCTTTTGATGCTCAGGGGATTTCAACACGAATGACAGTAAAGACATTTTCTCACGACATATCCGCAACTAATCGACCATGTCGTAATTAGCCATTTTCATCTTTTGAAAGAAGACTTAACACTCATAGGTTTCTTAGGAAGAAAACGCCTTTTGGTAGCATTGATTACCTCTTCTATATTTGAGTACTTTTCGGCGAGAATATTTTCTGGAAGCCCTCCAAGGATTTCTGTCCCTTTATACACAACCACCGTCTGATGGTAGTTCCATGGTACTATAGCAGGGTTGATCATAGGCTTCTGTGGTACACATCCAATAAACACTAGATCACTTAGCCGTGGTGGTTTGATTGTCCCCCGTACCACATAGGCTTTCTTGGGTACGTATACTTGCATTCCCTTTTTCATTTTTGATTTCATTGTAGGGTTCACAATCAGCTTCTTTTCTTGACGGCCTCGCGGGATATAGATAATTCCATCCTCAGGAAGTATCGCTTCTATTTTTGCTTCAGCTTTCTTTTTTGGCTCCGCCTTGGTGACTTTGTTTTTCTTATCCCCTTTATCTTGCTTTTAAGCAAACTTTGGTTTTCTTTTTGCACCGGCAATGGCAATGATGGCCTTTAATGCCGGATCAAATTCTTTATCCTCACAGATCATTCCAATCACATGTCCATTATTGTGAGCTGGCAAAGGATTGTTGGTCACATTTTGGACCTCCTAGTCTCTCAGCACTATCTTCCTCTGCTCTATCAAGTCTTCCACGGCTCTCTTCAATGTCCAACAATTTTCTGTATCATGCCCCTCAGCTCCTTAGTGATAAGCACATCGGGCGCCTGCTGATAGGATGGTGATTCTGGGTTTTGCCTGTTTGGAGGTATGGGCTGCAGCAAATTCATTTGAACAAGCTTTGGAAACAGACTGGAGTACAGTTCACCAATTGGTGTAAAATTTGGCCTCCTGGGTCGTTCCTGGGGACAGAAGTTATTCTGCGGAGGTCAAGAATTATAGTAGTTCTGGTGGAGAGGCTTATTTCTTAGGAATAGAGGTTGATTTCTATTGGCATGTGGCTACGTCCGGCCGAAGGTTTGAGCGTTCATGACCTCATAAGGCGAAGGAACATAAGACATATCGTGATGAGGGTAGTAATGCCAATGGGTTCTTTCAGAAGAAACATGTTTAGGAGCCTAGTATCTTCTTCCCCCTGATGCTGCCATAACTGTTTCCTCTTTCTTTTTACCTTTGGACATTCCTCCAGACACTCCTTGGATGGCTTGGGAGGTTGCTCTGTTGGCCGACTGACTCAAAATCCTGTCCGTTTTTAGATTGTTCTATACTATTTCACCAATCTTGATTGCCTCTCCAAAAGGTTTGCCCATGGCCGACATCATGTTTTGGAAGAAATCTGCTTCCTGGGCCTAAAGGAAGACAATGACCATTTCTACTTCATCCATGGGGGGTTTCACCCTCGATGCATGTTTTCACCACTTAATAGAATATTCTCTGATGCTTTCCGAGGGTTTCTTCTTCAAATTCTCTAAGGAGTTCCTGTCTGGCGCGATGTCGATGTTGTATTGGAACTACCTTACAAAATCTCTTGCAAAATCGTCCCAAATTTGCCATCGTGAGACGTCTTGGTCCATATACCACTCTGAGGCAATGCCTACTAAGATTTCTCCTAAGTATGCCATCAACAGCTCTTCTTTTCCGTCGGCCCCGCGCAACTGATTACAATACGTTTTTAGGCGAGCAATGGGATTGCCATGCCCATCATACTTTTTGAACTTTGGCATTTTTAATCTCATGGGCAGGTGCATGTGACGGAACATGCACACCTCAGTATAGGAATCACTTTTCTACCCGCTTAAGCCTTGTATATTCTTTAAGCTCTACTCAAGGCTCCTCATTCTTTTCTCCATTTCATCTTGTTCAAGAGCTTTGGGAGTTTTATCTTGTCCTGGTATAAGGTCAAATGTCGGTAGCTGAGAGTAAGCATATGTGGGATATTGAGAAGGATCTTCTTGAAATATAGGATCTTGGAAGGTGAAGGCCGAATAGTCAAAAGCGGGCCTTGGTAGTGAAGGTTGTCTGGTGGCGGAGCATGGTAGAGCAATAAAAATATTAGTAGCTGCTCCTGATGTGGATACGTGGGGGCGTACCTCAGAAGGTGTTCCTTTAAAGTGAATAGATGGGGTATTCGGGTGAGTGATAGGGATGTTAGAAGTTTCCCGAGTTCTCGGGAACAGTTCAGAAAAGCCAGGGATATTACTTGGAGGCTCCCTGCCATTGGTCCATGCATCCCACATCTCCATCACTCGGATGCGTAATATTTGATTCTCTTTCGCTATGGTAGACTTGGAGGCCGGGATCCCTTAGATGGGGCTATCTTCAATGATGAGAACTGGTGGCAAAGTCATTTCAAATGATATCTCTATACTTCCTTTTGATCTGGTGAAATATCGATGTGATGATAGCTTACCTAAAACCAACCATCGTTTCTAAATACCTAAGCTGGATTTTGAGAGCAACATCGGTTAGTTTGAAATAAGTAACAGATATGTAACTGCACATTGGGGTGTAATGCACCTATAAAGTTAAATGGGTGTCAACATGTTTTCGACGGTTGCATGCTTCATCCCGACTTTTCTTCCCGTTTCTTTTCTTTTGATTTTTGCTTCCTTCCTTTTACTTTCAGGTTTTCTCTCATTTTTATATTTCTTTCCTCTCTATTTTGCTTTTATTTCTGGCATTTCTCTTTTGTGTTTCTTTTCCACTCTATTTTTTCTTTTCTTTCGTTCCCTCGTATTTCTTTTTTCTCTATTTTTTTCTTAGGATTACGGTCGAATCTTGTAGAGATTGTCTATGTGTCATGACCCCGTATGAATCAGATCAAGCATATTTCTTGCAAATAAATATAGAAATAAGGAAAAAAAATTTGGGATTTTCAATTTTCATTAAGAAAACTCCGATTACAAAGATACTAGAGTATTTGTTTTTCTTAAAAAGGAAAATTACAAAACAGGCTCAAAATAACAAAATACAGACTCGATAACTCGGAATACATAAAAGCTTCAAATCTTGGGGCCCGTGGAGCATCATTCGGCATTGCCACAGGCCTACGTGCAAAACCCCTTTGTAATTGCTCCAAATCATTCATAACCTGATGAACAAATATCATCATTGTAGCAAAGAAAGTGGTACGACCCATTCTTTCGCCGGCTTGACATTTCATTACAATATAATCTGCAGTGCCTCTAATTCTTTCCTTAACCCAACCCTTGTCTTGGAGTAGTCAGCTTATCTGTTGGTTGCGAGCCTCTAATACCCGGGAGTCGTGGAAGTGATGTTCTTTCAACAATTTTATATCTTTCTCCATCTCGGCGTTTAGCCTATAACATTGTTCCCTCCTAGCCTGAAATTCATTGTCCTGCCGGGCTGCCTTAGCTTCAATGGTGTTCATTTTTCTTTTCATATTCGCAATGCTTCCCTCGTAGTTTCTTTTCATTTGTTGTTCAAATTGGGCTCTTTCCTCTGTATTCTTTACCCATGTTGCCCAGAGTTTTGCCATATTCTCTTAAGATTTCTCCAACTCTTCCTGGAATTCTATGACTTGCTTCTTCAGCCCTTTTAGCAACCTCTCATTAGACCGACTTCTTTCTTAATTTTTAGTAGCTATCTTAATTTGTTGAATTTGAGCATTGAGAGATTCTTTCTCTTGGGTCAGTTTCTTTTTGTCACCTTCATTTGCTGCGACTTGCAATCTGTTTTCAAATCGGAGATCCTAAACCTGTTTTTCCAACGCTCATATTCGGGCCTTGTACTCCTTTTCTTTGTCTAACCAATCCCATTATACTTGGGCCCCATCAGTGAATTGTTGTACATGTGACCTTTTTGCGGGTCCCTCGGGAATTTGAAATCATTTTCCAAACCAAACCAAGTATTTTGGGTCCACTTCGCCTCTAGCCTGATCCTGTACTATAGTTTTAGGCTCAAGATACCTATATTCATTCCATATCTAGTATATTTTTCCTTCCGAAAATGCAGCTTTCGGGCCTAACTCAATGATTTGTCCGATCGGATCTTCATCACCATGGATGGATTGGAATCTCCCTAGTTGCTGTAGGACTCGGTAGGGAGCGTAGGGTTGGATGCCTCGAATGCACATCAAAATAATATAAGGTACTTTTGTCGATGTGTATACCGCCTCAGTAGCGGGAATCCATCTAAAAGAACATTCAACTTTATCATCACTTAAGGATCTCAAGCATTACAAACAAGCCTCACTGCCCTCGGGGGACTCAATACCTATTACCCAGGTCCCAAACTCGGCAATACAACTTAGCCCGGTTCAACTATAGTTCATGTACCCCATGCAATGACAAAAGTGCTCCTGTATCCATAATTGTAGTAATAGATTACAACCCTGAAAGAATTTTACACCCTCTCGGTACATGCTCAAAGCTCTATACATTTCCGCCACAATCAGGGGAACCACCATGTTGTTAGACTTCTTTATGGAAACATCCAACATTCCTACAAGGCCAATGTCACGGTGGCCATCTTTTTGTGGATAAATAACGACCCCAGAAAAGATACCATGAAAGCCAACCCCCACCGGGCCTCCCATTTATTTTTGTTTTTGGCATGTGTCTAACCGGTGTTGGGCTCCTTAAAACCCTTCGGGTTGCCATATTGGTGGTATAAGAAATGCAGTGTGCAACACCCTTCTGATAGATTCTTATCTTGAATATCCCGGCTGATGCTCAACAAGTCCAAGAATCTGTGGAGAGTTACCGGTTTTAGTGCTAGTGGGTATCTACTCATAAGGTTCCCGTTGAGACCCGCATATCCCACAATTTCCTCTAGTGTGGGTGTAAGCTCAAAGTCTGAGAACCGGAATACATTACGAGTTGTGTCCCAAAAGTGCTTTAATAATATTCGTTCTTGGTTTAATGTTCAACAGTCCGACGAGGCCTCCTAATACCTTGACCACTATTTCTCTGCTACCTTTTCTCATGTCATTCCACCACTTGTGGAGCTTCAAAGGGATCTCACTCAAGACTGATAAAAGTTCAATATTAATGGTATTCATCCGGCACATTTATTTCGAAGAGGATTAAATGACTTATTTTGACCAAACAGACAAAATGGCTATTTTTGCAATATTTTCTTTAATAGAAATAAGGACTTGGTTTTGCAGATACAGCCTTTCAGCACTTCTAGGAGGAAGATTTTAAGGTGATACCCGCAAACCAAAAAATGACTCAGGGTGTCTATTCTTGCAAAAATACCCTTCCGATGCCCTTTTGGGGACATTAGGCTTATTTTAACAAGAATGGCATCTTCCAACTTATTTATGACAAAAATTAAAATTTTGACATTTATTTTGGCTATTTTTACAAAAGGGAGGTTGGACCCGATGAGGGTTGCCTACGTATCTCACATCCGGTGAGAATCAAACTAGCGTAGTTCAGTCGATATATATATATATATATATATATATATATATATATATATATATATATATATATATATATATATATATATATCTCTTTTTTTTTTCCAAATATTTTCCGTTTCATTTTTTCAAAAATCTGGCAGCATCGGTACTACTTGGGCATTGGTTTTTATTCAAAACAAGTGGTTACCCTCACTCAGTCCCAACACCGCTATTTTTTTTATTTTCTTTTATACAAACGGTCAAGTTGCAAAGCCGAGAAAATAAATGCACAAGTAGCATGTAAGATGCAAAATGATGGTCTTTCATTTCAGGTCACCTTTCCTAGACGGTCCCAACTCCTGTGTTGAGTCCCCTAAGTCAAATGCACATAATGCAAACAAATGTTCCTACTAGGGATCCGACATGAGGCTTTGTTATACTAGGTTTAAACCCTAGGTTTATTGTTCTAGACCTGGCTTACCCAAGCGGACAACTCGAGCCGAGGGGGAGGCAGCGTACTGGGGATACAGAAGATCAAACGACTTAGAAACTTATCTGAACCTCATTCTAAATGGGAAGACTCTAAAAAGAAGAGAAATTACTCGAAGTGCACCCTTCTCCATGATGTAGAAGACTCAAAGAGAGGAACATATTCGTAGCTATATATATATACAATTTAGCAAATATCAAAACGATAAAACATTAGGATGAAACATGTAGGAAAATCAGATAAAGCCAATCATAATAGCTATTCTAAGCTCGAATTCTTGAACCCTGAACCGAAATTCTGGGTTCGCATCCCCAGCAGAGTTGTCATACCTCCTTTTTACACACCCACCCCGAAGGATAATGTATTAGGGAGTTTTTTCATTAAAGGTCACATTATTCTAAATGGGATTATTATTCGAATCAAAGTCGCCACTTGGGATAGGTTTGGCTTTTTGGTGTCCCAAGTCACTGGTTTATCTTGAATCCCAAATCGAGGAAATTTTAGACTTTCCACATGAAGTCTGCAAATCGAAAATTCCGAGTAAGGAATTCTATTGACCCGAGGGAAGGTGTTAGGTACCCCCGGATCCCGTGGTTCTAGCACGGTCGCTTAAACTATTATAAATTGTTAAAAACAAATTTTAATACATGTCATCTTATGGTGCAATTTGAAATTATTTACTACTTTTAATTAATAATTTTATAAAATTGTAAATCATTTAAAATATATCTTTGGATCACGTCACATAAAATGCACCCAGATCACCGACACATTTTATTCAATATTTTGGGATTTAGATTTGGGTCACATAAAATGCACACCCAAGTTTAGGAAAGTAAAATTATTAAAGAATGCGCCCAAAGCAACTAACGTGTTATTAACTTTATGGGAGGCCATGAAAATTTTCTAAATGGCACGTCCTGAGTTCTACACAGATTTTAAGAAGTAACTAAAGAGAGCCACACAATTTGTGATTTTATTTAGCGCGGCGCATCTCAAATCATTTTAAAGGCCATCCTAAAGAGATTATTGTTCTTTAGTAATGATTGTAATTAGCATTTTTAACGAACCATTACTGAAATATTTGACCTTTCCTCGGGTTCGTAGAGTCGGGTTTTCCGCCCAAATCCAAATAAAAGAATCTTCATTTTTTAAGACTCCTCTAATTCAAATTTGCTACTGCCCATGGAGGAGGAATTTCAGCCTTGTTTTGTAAAAGCTAAAAAGTCGTGGGCCTTTGCACATGCCCAAAGGAGAAACGAGTTGAAACGGGAGCAGGGCTGTGCATTAGTAGAACTGAGGCCCAAATCAATCAACAATTAACATCTAAATCGAACTCTTAACCTCAAGGACATAGCACAATGAAAAACGCATATTCTCTGATTTTAAAATCAAATTACTGGTATCAATACTAAAGTACTGCACTATTACAAACATTTATTAGCTCGAGTTTAACATTGATATGGGCATACATTCTGATTTCAAAACCAGTTTCAAGTTCACGATACTTTCTAATTTTAAAAGGTAAACTAGCATAAGAAATCAAACTACACTATACTAAGGCTAATCTTTTAGACGAATAATTAGAAGCTCAATAGTTCAACAGTCCAATACAGTTTAGATTTATTTACAATGACGACATTGACCAAGTCAAGGAAACTACTTGAAATATAAAATATTAAACAGCAAAATCTACAACAAAATCATGCAGCAAACTTCATTTCATATTTCAACTTGATATCTACATTGCATTAGATTGAGGAAGTGTACCTGGAAGTTACAACAATGAAGAAGGAGAAATCAGTAGCAGCAAACAACAAGTAACAACAGCTCAAAACTGATCTCAAATCCTAGGACTGATATCAAACGAAACCCATCAATTAACACAACTAGTAAACAACCAAAATAACCAACTCGAACAGACCAGATTCAACTTGAAAATGACTCCAGAAACTTTTAAACCTCAATTACTGAATATACCGGGATGTTCAAGCCAATTTGGATCTTAGACAAGCTAGAAATTTGAATTAAGAGCTAGAATTCAAAACTATTGTAAGGAACTTCAATGGAATAGTTTTTTTTTTGGTGTTTTTTGTGTTGTTTTTGGTTTTTTTTTTTTTGAATATTTAAAATATAGAAGAAACTCTCACACTCTCAAATTTTAACTTTTGGTTTTGAATTTTGAAATTTAAAAATTTCATATATCTTAAAACATGTGAAACAAGGTAGTAAAAACTGCCTTTTATAGGCATAATTGAGTATTCTCCCTGATCTTCAAATTTACACCTTTAGTCCATCTTTATTTTTTAGTATTGTTTAATTAGTCCCTTATTTTTTGACTTGTTGCCCAAGTTACTGCACTAAGTTCTGAAATTCTAATAAAACCCTCTTCTAGGAGGTTCTAGTTTCGACTATAGTATTGTTCTCTATTAAGAAATCCCTATACTACTATTGTTCTTGCCCCTAAATTACATAGCCAAATCAAACTAGACCCCAACCCTCTTACCTTGCTTAGTAACTATAGTTAATTGCTCAAAGGAATTGAAAAGTTTAGCTAAGTCCACACTCATCCTAAAATTGAAGTAATTACTCAACCCAACTAATCAAAACATGGAGATTAAATCTATCTAAAGTGTTAATCCAAACTAAATTTATTCACTTAACCAATAAGCAATTCAAACGAAATTGAAGTAAGGTCAAATTATCAGTAATAAATCATGAACTACTCAACCGAAACCAAGTGCAAATTCAAACCAATAGAAAATACAAACAAAACAAAATTTAACCAAGATAAAAGACTAAATCAAAACAACATCAATTAACATGAAAAAAAATTAATCAAATGAGAAGAAAACCTACTGACTTAAAACGAACAATCAAAAAACGTTAACTAAACCTAGAGCACTCACCAAGAACTATGCCTAATTTAATGACAAAATTAAAGAACAAACTCATGTTATCGATTAATCATGAAAAATAAATAGTCATGGAAGGAATCTAAAATTCGAGCAATTCCGGTGATGTTCGAAGGAAACTAGTTAGGGAGTAGGGAGGAGAGAGGTGAGGAGATCTTGAGGTGTAATTTTGGGGCTGTTTTAAGGAGTTAGGGTTTTGGCTAGAACTTCGATTTGATATTCGAAGGGTTTGGTGGGGATTCAAGGGACATGGTTTGGGGGGTTAGAAAGAGGAGAGGGAGGTGGTTTAGGGGTGTTAAATTTGTTGAGGTTTGGGGGTGGCGCCGCCGTGTGCGACGGAGGCAACATATAGGGTTTTGATTATTCGATTGACTTGGATAGGATTCGTAGAAATCTAAATGTGTATATGGAAAGGGAAGAAGGGAAGAAACCTTGGTGAAAATTTGGGGGTCATTCGTGACTCACTGCCGCCGTAGGCGATTTCTATAACGACCTGACATGTCGTTACTGGAGTTACCATTCCATTATCCATTTTTTGTGCTTCTATATATTTTATTATATGTGTTGGAAGAAATTGAAGTAATTCGGATAGAGTTCTGTTAGAAATGAGATAATTAGTCTCTTTATGGGAAGGTTAGTTTGGAAAAGTCAACTTAATGTTGACTTATGAGTTAGAAGGCACGGAATGAATTTCTGATGATTCGACTAGTTTCGAGGGATGATTTGTGACTTAGGAGTGCAATCGGAATTGAATTTGGAGATCTGGTGTAGAATTAGACTTGAATTGGCTAAGGTTCGGTTTTGGCGAATTCCAGATGGTAGGTGAGATTTTGATCTGATGGTTGAAATGAAACTCCGAGAGATACAGTAGCTCCATTAGGTGATTTTGGATATGTGTGCAAAGTTTTAGGTCATTCAGAGGTGTTTAGGTCGGATTTTATATCAAATGCAAGTTTCGGAAGTTTTAGTTTAACTTAGGCTTGAATCCGTGGTAATTCGATTATTTTGATGTTTATGATGGTGTTTTTATGTTACGAGCAAGTTTGAATGAATAATAGAATATATCTGTGCATTTGGTTGAGGTCCGAAAGGCCTCGGGGTGAATTTTGATGGCTAACGAAATTTTGAACATGCATAGTGCAGCATAAATTTGCATAGAAATTTTACTCTATGTGATCGCGTAAGTATGTCTGCAATCGCATAGAAGATTCTGAGAGGGTGGTGATTTTGCTCTATGCAATCGCGTAAAGGTGTCTGTGATTGCATAGGTTGAGGAACTTGTTCAGTGCGGTCGCGTGGGAGTTATTGCGATCACGTAGTAGGAAGAGCTAGAGCTATGCGATCGCATGATCTGTTATGCGATCACATAAGAGGATTTTTCAGGGTCTGGATTTTTGGTCTATGCAATCGCAATGGGATTGATGCCATCGCATAGAATGGGTCGCTTGGATAGAACAGTTTAAGGGTTATTTTCAGTCGCGACCCACATAATATTTCCACCATTTTTACTCTGCCAAGAGAGTTTTCTGAGCGATTTGAAGAGGATTTTCAATGGGTATTGCTTGAAAGTAAGTCTCTTGACTAGAAACACCATTTTATGGAATAATCAACACTCAAATTCAAGAAATTGGGTAGAAATTATGAAGAACTAGAGCTTGGATTTGGAAAATGAATTTTTAGGATTTGAAAGGCCATTTGAGCTCCATTTTCGATAAACTTTATATGTACGGACTCCTGGCGAGATGAGGAATCCATTGGTGTGATTTTTAGAATTTTTTGAGAAGCAGGCCCAGGGCTCGGATTTTACCAACTTCGTGAATTTTAGTACTTTTAGAGTATTTTTGATTGGGTTATATTTCTTTGACACATATTTATGTATTCACTATGGTTTTATCTAGATTCAATGCGCGAGAAGGTCGATACGAAAGGATAAGGCACTGCGGACCAGTCTACGGACGGTTAGAGGTCAGTAGTTGGTGTATATGATGGCCTGAGGGTTTGAAATCCCGGATTATCACATTGTGACGCTATTTAGGGCGTGACTCGCACCCCATGACAGGTGCAGGATTATTTATGACTGGGGATTGTGACTTGGTCTATCCCGAACAAGTATGTTTCTATGTATTGGCGATTGATGCGCACCCTATATTGAATATATCTGGGCTTATTGCCATGTTTTGGGCCTTGTGCCGATCTGTAGCATCCTCAGAAGATAATTATCATTGTGATATCATATTTTGTATAATCATTCATCTCAGTCCTGTGTTTAATCAATGTTATGAAATGCTAAGTTACTTTTCCCCAAGTTAAATATCTAAAGTATATTCTTATTAATAAATTGGAAATTGGGAAATAAATTGAATCTGTTATGTGACTCATATGCATATTGTAGACTGAGTATGGATCGGGCTGCACACCAAAATAAATGTTATGATTATATTGCGTTTGGGCTAAATAAATCCCTCCGGAGTCTATACACACCCCAGTAAGCGTCGTTGACGTTAAATGGATCGGGCTGTATGCCACAGCGTATTCATGTGCATTGCACTATATCTTAACATTTTTCTTGACTACTATATTTGAAATTGCTTTGTTGTTGGTTCGTAGTAATGTGTTAGTTTGTTAGTTTTAGCTTTACTTTATGTCATTTCGTGGATTTCTTATCTTCAGACATTTTATATACTTATTACTCACTGAGTACTTAGTACTCACCCCTACTCCTTGCACCTTGTGTGCAGATTCAGGTATACCCGAGGCTTAGCTGAGCAGTCTTCGTTCAAGAGTTTATCAAAGTTGTTGAGGTAGCTGCTTGATGTTCGCAGGACCTAGCTACTCTTCTTATTCCAGTTTCATTTATACATACATTTTCAGACTTGAGTATTTCGTTCAGATATTGTTATCCGGTTTTGCTTTAGAGGCTCTAGACTCGTGGTCCCAAATCTTTTGAGAGTATTTTTATCATACTTCGTATTTCTCAGTATTATCATTCTTCTATAAATATTGAATTATTATTCAAAGATTATTATGTTCTCTTTAAATTGTCGATTTTGAAATTTATGATTGATGTGAGAGCGACTGTTGGTCAGGCTTGCCTAGCTTTAGGGTTGGGCGCCATCACGATCGGGTTTTGGTCATGACAATTTTCTGTCGGCGGCGAGCGGCAGAGAGATGGGGTTTTACGGTCTCTGGGATGGAGTGAGAAGGAAGAGAGGTAAGGGGGTTCTGAGGGGGTAAGGTCCTTTCGGACAATAATATAGTAAGGCATGGGGGCTTCTCGACCGTCGGATTACTAAACCTAGACGGTTGAGATTAAAACTCTAGTAAACGACACCGTTTTGGTGTAATGAGAACTGGACCAGATATTGGTGTGACTTGGGGCTGATTTTGGCCAGATATTGCGGGTTTTGACTTGGACTGGTGAGATTGACTGACCCAAATTCTTTTCCTCTTCTTTGTTTTTCTTTTTTTTTTGTCTTTTTAAATTTCAAAATTAAACTCAAATTAAACCTTCTAATTAATTCAAATTATCCAATTAAATCATAATTAGTCTAATATCAATTAACAAACCTAAGACAATAATTAAAATCGAACAAAACAACAAGGTTTCATTATGATTTTTGTTTATATTTGTAGAAGCATAATCACTAATTAGTCTAAATAATACTTAAGTTCTAAATGCTCATGCAAATTTTTATATTTTTGTATGACTTATCATACACACAAAAAATAAAATAACACAAAAATATAAAATTAAATCCTAAAAATCAAATAATAAAAATAACAATCCTAATTTTTAGAATTTTATAGGAGTAATTTAAATGAGGAAAAAATCACATGCTCACAGATATCTTACGATAGGCACAGGCTAGAAGACTCCAAGATTTTCTTTCAAGTTTTACAACGGCGATTTCATACAACGCTTGAACAACAATAGCTGAAGTTACGTTTCTTGATTAATTTCCATTGCGTCGTTTCTATATACCGAATTTCAACATGTGGTATCAGAGTATCCTTTTAGCTATTTGTTCAGTGTTAGTAAAATTTGTTAATGCTATATATAATAGTTCAAATTCTTGTATGACTGGGTTGATGATTCTTTGGTTCATATGATAGTCTACGATTTTCGATTAATATTCCGAATGAGTTAAATAAAATCACGGTGGAAACAACTTTTTACTGGTGAAATATGTTTCAATGTTTCACGTTATTTGCTAGATTTTTGGCATCTTAATTATTTTGTCTTCCACCCCTATACTGTGTTTTAAATATTGGAACAAAGTTGCAATTGTCGTTTTTATTATTCTTTTGGTTTAGATTGTGCCATTATTTCCTTAATCATTTTAAACCAAGAAAGGAACATCGGACTTAGCCATTTTTGAACCCTTTGGAATTTTCTTGATATGTTAATCGGGAATCTAAACACCATTTTCTATGCAAACAGTACCTTTAAACTTAACTGAACTTGTTAGATGTCTTGGCTCTTGTTTTATGTATACTCTTAGTACTTGATTTTGAGAAATTAATTTAAATCTTCTCTTGTAAACCTTGATCATTATTGATGACCCGTAAGTGTTTCTCTTGTAAACCTTGATCAACTATGTTTCAATTTTACTAAATTCATTCAATTACTTTTTGTCATTTAAAATAACTAAACTTTCACATTTTCACTTAAAAGTCATTTTGGCTCAAACCCCTACTATAAATATGACATGGCATAACATTTAACAAGAAAAATTTAAAATAAATGTTACATAAACTTAAATGGATCATACCCACTTTAGATCAATTTCTTTCTTAATGTGATTTGACCCTTAACTCAAATGCTTTCAATAAAAAAAATGTTAAATTATACATTAGTTTAAAATGCTTTTCCTATACTACAAAATTCTTGAATTTTCTATTACATAATGCCCATTTATAGTTATTCTATACTAAAAAAAATTCTTATCTTGTCTGCATGCCCCATCTGAGTCGTTTTATAACTCTACTGAAGTTAAAATACTACTGAATCCAACTCACATAATATTTTTATAATTTTTTAATAAAATTAAAATATTATTGTATTTATCTTACATAATATATCAATGTATCATAAGCATTCTAGAATAATAATAAGTCTAATAAGAGTCTATTTTTACAAAACATGCACTTATAGATAACCTATTATAATTGTTTAGACAAAAGAAATATTGTATTTGTACGATAAAAACCCCCACAAAAAAATACAAGACCTAATTTTATTAGGAGTGTGTGTTTTTTTCCCAAATAAAATCCATTTGAGTATAATGCTGTCTGGTGGGCCGGTTCCGGTCCGGGACCGCGGTCCTGGCGGGTCTGGCGGTCCTGGCGGGCCGGTCCTACCGTGCTGGGCCCAGGTGGGCTTAAAAGACCGTCATGGGCCAGTCCTATAAAATTAGCCCGCGAGACCGGGACCGCGAAGACCGGGACCGGCTAGCAGTCCCGGGCCGGTCCAGGCGGGCCTGGCGGGCCTTAGCGGTCCTAACAGTAACATTACAAAAAAAAAAATTTTTTTTTTTAAAAAATGGCCCAACGGCCAGATTTCAAAAATAGCCGTTGGAGCCTCAATTTAGCCGTTTTTTGGCTTTAAAATTTAGCCAAATGGTCCCCAAACTTTAATATAACCCCAAACTTTATATAATTACACTTTTTCCCAATTCTCAACTATAAATACTCCCCCATTCTTTCATTTTAACTCACCAATTCATCAATCTATCTTAATCTCTCTCAATCTCTCTCAATTGCTTATATTATTATTCCAATTTTGTGAAGTTGGTGAATTGAAGAATTCAAGTCTTCAACAATTTGTAATTTTCAATTTTGAAGAAGTTGTTCGTCAATTCGGTAAAGTCGTTCCAACTCTTAATTTTTAAGAATATATTTTGTTTGATTTTGTTTGCATAATTATAATTAAAATGGCATTTTCATTGAAAAAAATGTTTAGTGCTAAGGGAAAAGCTAAAATGGGTGAAAGTAGTCGTCAACCAACTAACCTTCCCCCCCCGGTTCCCCGACCTACCCGTCCTAGTGGTCCAATTATTCTTGATAGTGATAATCCCTGTTTTCAATTAAGCGATACTGAATTTTGTCATAATATTTCACGAGAAGATCAACTAGATAATGAAATTATGACTGCTCTTTATCCTAATTTACAAGTTCATAGGCAATTGGATTTTGATGAAACCCAACAGAATTTTGATGAAACTCAACAGGATGTAGATGAAACCCAACCGGATTTAGATGACACACCTACTAGTCCAGCTAATAACCCAACCGATGCACCACAACACCCACCTGTACAAACACCTACTTTTAATAGACAATCTTCTAAACGCCAAGAAACGTCATTAGTTTGGAAATTTTTTAGTCAACTAAGAGATCAAAATAAGGCTCAATGTAATTATTGTAAAAAATTATTGGTGCATAAATATACTGGAGACCGTAGTGGCACGGGTAGTTTGACTAGGCACATACAAACACACCCTACTGAAAAAGCTAAATATAACAGATTAAAAGCACCGCTAGAGGGGACAAGTGTAGAAAAAGTGGGTAACGCTAGTACAGGTTCTAATCTAGTTCAACCTGGAATTAACACTGTCACCGGAGGTATATTATATTATGATCCAAATAAAGATAGGGAAGAATTAGCAAAGATGGGAATGTTTATTTGCTAATATATTAGTTTTTTGCTATTTCAAGAGATTTTTACAATATTTAGATTAATTATAAGAATTAAGTTCTTAAAGTAGGGACTTTATAAGCGTCATGCTTATATTGTGTGTGCCTTTTCTAAAGCCAATAAATATTTTACTTAAGTTGAGATTTAAAGTTAATCATTTTGAGATGTCCTTTTGTGTTTCTTTTGTGTCATGTATTTGGGAGTAGCCACAATGTCTTAAGTATTTGATATAAAAGAAATTAAGTGGTTTAATTACATAATATCTAGTGATTAAAAATAATATTGACATCTATTTAGTCCAGTTATCTCATTAGAACAGTAACTCGGCCATACATAGAGGTAACTATTTTTGTGAGATGAATTGGAATGAGATAATAAATATTTAAGTGGATATTATCTTATGCCCACAGGTACAGATAAATATTTATGTGTTTTGGTTTACTAATCTAATAAAATAAAGTAAATTCTATGCATGGGTTGCATCCTCTGCCCACAGTAGTGTCTTGAATTTACTTACAATCATTAGTTTACGTGATTCACCTTTGATGGATTGTATTTCATAGCTTATGTAGGTTTATCCTTATTTTGCAGTATTTATAATTTTTTTATACCATTATTTTTAATAAGAATGCTCGAATTTCAACGCTTTCTAATGATAATTATACTGAACGAAATGAGAAAGTCCTTCTTTAGGGTGCTCAGATTGGACCTCGTACTCCGTGTGGATGAACCAATTATTCCTATGGACTCAAGTACGTCCTAAGGCTAATTATGAGCAGTGGGAGCGGTCTAATCGCTTAATTTTAATCCTTATCAAAGTCCACAAAATCCAAAGCATTAGGGGTTTTATCCCTAATAGCGATAAAGTCAAAGCTTACATGAAAGTAAATGATGATCGATTTGTAACCTCTGACAAGGCATTGGCCAACACCCTTATAAAGAAGCTCTCAAGTATGACTTTTGATAGAAATAGTACAGTGCGTGAGGACATTATGGAGATGAGAGGCATTGTTGCTAAACTCAAGTCCCTTGAGGTTGATATGACTGTACCATCTTTTTTTTAATTTCATTCTCAACTCACTTCCTGCGGAATATGATCCATTCAAGATTTATTACAACACGCATAAGAATAAATGGTCAATCAATAAACTTTTCATCATTCGTGTTCAAGAAAAAGAAAGGTTGAAGCATGAGATATCTAAAAGTGTTAATATGGTGACTCATGGTAAAAGAAATGCAAAGCAAGGCAGAAGTGTTCCCATGAAGAAGAAAATACCTTTGACAAAGATGTTTGTCGTTTCTGTAAGAAGAAGGGACACTGGAAGAAGAGTTGCCTAATTTTACTGAAGTTTCTAATAATACATGGTGGATTGATTGTAACGACCCGGCCCGTCGTTACGGGAATTACCACCCCTGTTACCTTGCATTTACATATCTTATGCTTTTATATCAGTATTAGAGTATATCGGGTGAGTTAGGAGTGATTTGGATTGAATATGAAACAAATAGCATGTTTGAAGAAAGCTTGAATATGAGAAGTCAACCAAGAGTTGACTATTGAGTTAGAGTGCTCGGAACCGGATTCTGATGATTCGACTAGTTCTGGGGGATCATTTATGACTTAGGAGAACAATCGAAATTTAATTCGGAGGTCCGATGTAGTTCTAGGCTTGAATTGGCGAATGTTGATTTTTGGCGAAAACCGGATGGTAGGTAATATTTTGATCCGGGGGTCGGAATGGAATTCCGACAATTTCTGTAGCTTCGCTATGTGATTTTGGATATGTCTGCAAATTTTCAGGTCATTCGGACGTCGTTTGATCGGGTTTTGGATGAATGTTAGTTTTGAAAGTTTTGAAGAAACTTAGGCTTGAATTCGTGAGTAAATGGTGATTTTGATGTTTAGGATGGTGTTTTTGTGATTGGAACAAGTCCGTATCATGTTTTAGAGTTCGTTGGTGGTTTTCGTTGGGGTCCCGGGGGCCTCGGGATGATTTCGGACCATCAACCGGGCATTTGGACTTGGCAAAAACTGCAGGTTCTGTCCAGGCATTTAAGCCTTCGCGTTCGCATGACATGGGCCGCGTTCGCGAAGGCCAGGCGGATCATGCATCGCATTTGCGATCGGGGTGTCGCGTTCGCGTAGGCCAGGGGTGTTGTGCATCGCGATCGCGTTCCTGGTGTCGCGTTCGCGTATGTTCGTGGGAGTGTGCTTCGCGTTCGCGGGAGGTGTATCGCGAACGCGTAGAAGGAAAATAGGTGGCTGGGAATCTTGTTCATCGCGAACGCTTGGTGTGGTTTGCGTTCGCGTAGGGTAAGTCAGAGTCGAGCATCGCGAACGCGTGGGAGTCATCGCGTTCGCGTAGAGAAAAAGGGGGCTGTTCATCGCGAACGCGTGGGAGCTCACGCGAACGCGTAGAGCAAAAAGCTCTGGTAGTGAATAAAATCGCAGAAATAGAAGGCTCACGGGTTTATACCCCAAAAACATAATTTTGAGCCCTAGAGAGAAGAAAACTCGAGGAAATCACTGAGAAATCATCGGGTATTCGTCGGAGGTAAGCTTCTTGACTCAAAAACATCATTTTATGGTAGTATTAACATCAATCTTCATGAAATTGGGTTGGAATCTTGAAGAAATGTGGCCTAGATATTGAAAATGAGATTTTGAGTTTTGGGAGGCCATTTGAACTCCGATTTCGATAAATTTTATATGCACGGACTCGTGGCGAGATGAGAGTCGCGTTGGTACTAATTTCGGAATTTTTCGAGCAATGGGCCCGGGGTCGGGTTTTACCAACTTAGTGTAATTATACGAATTTCACGTAAATTGAAATGGGTTATGATTCTTTGACCCGTATTTGATATAATTATTGTGGTTTGTCTAGATTCTACGCACGAGGGAGCTAAATTCAAAGAAAAAGGCATCGCGGACGAGTCTACGACCGGCTAGAGGTGAGTAGTTTGTGTATATGGTAGCCTGAGGGTTCGAAACCCCGGCTTAGCACATTGTGATGCTAGTAGGGCGCGGCTCGCACACCGTGGCAGGTGCGGGATTGATTGTGACTGGGGATTGAGACTTGGTCCATCCCGGAAATGAATAATATGTTATTAGTATTGGAAATACACTGTATTTGATATATTTGTGGGCTGTAAGCCTTGTTTGGGGCCTTGTGCCGACCTGTAGTGTCCTTAGAGGACAATATTTATGTGATAGCTATATTTGCTTAAATCACTGATCTCAGTCCTGGAAATTGAAATCACCTTATTGATATGCTAAGTCACCGGCTTTTGCAAATTTAATAAAGTTAAAGTATTTTCATAAATTATAAACTGGAAACTGAAATTAAGAAGAATGAACTATTTTTGTGACTTATCTGATTTATGTGGACTGAGTATGGATCGGGCTGCACGCCGCAGTGGTTGATATGAGGATCGGGCTGCACGCCGCAGCAGCATTGCGCTTGGGCTGTAGGAGCCCCTCCGGAGTCTGTACACACCCATAGTGAGCGTCGTCGACGTTAAATTGGATCGGGCTACACGCCGTAGGGGTTATGTGCTTTGCATTGCATCTTTATTTGTTGAAGTACTCTGTGGTAGCTGTATTGTACTGTTGATGCTAGTTCGTAGGAGATTCGGACTGTAGTGTAGCTTCATATTGTGGTATTTTGTGGATTTCCTACTTTCAGCTGCTTATATATATTTATTACTCACTGAGTACTTAGTACTCACCCCTACTCCCTGCACCTTTTGTGTGCAGACTCGGGTACTCAGGAGCAGTAAACAGGCATTTCCAGCGTTTGCAGTGTCATACCGAGTTGCTGAGGTAGCTTCCGACGTTCGCAGAACCTAGCTTCTCCTCTCCTTTCCAGTTGTTATTTTGTATTTTGTATTCAGACTTGAGTATTTCTACACAATACTCTCTATTCTCGTTGGGTTTTGTTAGAGGCTCTAGACTTGTGACTCCAGATCTTTGGGAGTGTCAGTATTTCGTTCATTATTATTATTATTGGAGTTCTTAAACTCATATATTCTTCTCGGGTTGTCCATTTGGGACTGGTATTAGATGAAATCAGTAATTGTTGGTCTGGCTGGCCTAGCTTGATTGTTGGGCGCCATCACGACCGGATTTGGGTCGTGACATTGATTATAGTGCTACAATTCACATTGCCAAAATCATGCGGGGCTTTGTAACTTAGAGGAAGCTGATAGGAAGTGAACAATGCATCTATTCTGGCAATATGACATGTTCACCCGTGGAAGGCGTGGGGACTTATAGGCTCATTTTAAAGGATGACTTTCACTTAGATTTGGAAAATACTTTTTATGTTCCAGAATATTCAAGAAATTTAATTTCTCTTTCAAGACTATCTATTAGTGGATATGATTTGAATTTTTATTATCCTTCTATGAATCTTTTGAAAGATAATAAAGTTAAAGGTTTTTGAAATTTGAATGAAAATTTATATTACCTTGAGCTAGACCCCACTTTTGAATGCAATGTTTTAACTTTGCATGATAAAGAAATGGGCACTAAGCAATGCATTATCACTGAGAACTCATCAAGTCTTTGGCACAAGAAATTGGGATACGTCTCAATTGAAAGAGTGAAAAGGTTTAATAATTGAGTTCTAAAAGCTCTTGATTTCTCTAACTTTGGGGCTTATGTGGATTGCATAAAGAGTTAACAGACCAACAAATAAATTAAAGGTGCCAAAAAGAGTTCTCAATTGCTTGATATCATACACACATACATATGTGGACCTTTTCCTACCCCTTGCTTTAATGGTAAGAGATATTTTAACTCATTTATTGATGACTATTCAAGATATATATATCTCTATTTTCTATTTAACAAATCAGAAAGACTTGATGCTTTTAAAGTTTACAAAAAAGAAGTAGAAAACCAAACAGATACTCAGATCAGAATTATAAGATCTGATAGGGTGGAGAATATTATGGTAGGTACACAAATAAAGGATAAATTAAGGATCCATTTGTTGTGTTCCTTGAAAGTGAAGGTATAATTGCTCAATATACCATACCAGGAGTACCACAATAAAATGGCGCGACAGAAAGAAGGAACTGAACATTTATAAACATGGTAAGATGCATGATCGAAAGATCAAGTTTACCTTTATCCGTATGCAGTGAATCCTTAAAATCAATGTGTATATTTTAAATAGGGTTTTCATCTAAGGTTGTCCACAAGACACCTTTTGAGTTATGGAAAAGATGAAAACTTAGTTTAAACCATTTACACATTTGGGAATATCCAACTGATTGAGGGTTTATAGCTCATAACTAATGAAGTTGGATGAAAGAACAATGCTATCTCGTTAACTCTAAGGGCTTTAGGTATTATTTTCCTTCTCATTCTCCTAAAATTGTTGAGTCTAGAAACACAAAATTTCTTGAGGAATATGAAGAGAGTGGACGAGGTTTGACTCAAAGGGTGGAATTCGAAGAAATAAGGGAACCACCAATGGTACCTTTATTTATTGGGAATTGAATGTGGCTCAGAAATATTCTCATAAATTATCTGAACAACAACAAGTTCAATATCCAGCACCACTTGAGGAGGCACATGAAGATTAACCAGATTTACCTGAACCCACTGAAGAAGTGCTTGAAACGGTGGTAGTGAGAAAATCCTCAAAAGTTCATAATATAGAAATTTCTAGTGACTATGTTGTATATATCCAAGAGTTTGATTATGATACATGACTAAAATATGATCCATGCACATTTTCACAAGCCATGAGTGGAGAATACTCTACACTTTGGTATGATGCCATGAAAGAAGAGTTAGAATCTATGGCTAAAAAATATCTGGGATCTTATCGATTTACCAAAGGGATCCTCTACCATAGGTTCCAAGTGGATCTTTAAAACTAAAACAGACTTATCTGGTAATACCGAACGATATAACGCCAGACTTGTGGCCAAGGGTTTTACTCAAAGGGAAGGCACTGATTACTATGAAACCTTCTCTCCAGTATCAAAGAAGCATTCATTGGGAATAATCATGGCATTAATAGCTCATTTTAATTTAGATTTGCATCAAATGTATGTGAAAACAGATTTCCTCAATGGAGATACTAAAGCGGAGGTATACATACGTCAGCCTAAAGGTTGTTGTGACAAGGATAAAAGTCACCTTGTTTGCAAGATGAATAAGTTCATTTATGGGATAAAGCAGGCTTCTAGCCAATGCTATATTAAATTTCATAATGTTATTTTTTCATTTGGATTTACAAAGAACTTCATTCATCAGTGTATATATGATAACTAGGGATTTTGACGTATTTTATACTCATTCTCGCTTATGCTTTGATTAGAAATTCATACAAAATAGTACCAAAAGGCTCACAAGTTGTGCTTGATTGCAGGTTTGATCAACAAAGTGGTAAGATATAAAAGATCGTCTCAAATGGAGTGAAACTTGCACAAGTGACAAAGGCAAGGCAAGCTCAGGCAAAAAAAGCCAGTGCGACCGCACAACACTTCGTGCTGTCTGCACTAGGAGATTCAGAGAGCTGTTATTTCAGGCACTAATGTAGTGAGGCCGCATAGGTTTTGTGTGTTCCATACAAAAGGGAATGCGTCCACACTATCATTTTGTGCGGTCCGCAGAGCCAAGGTGCAGAGAAGATGCAGAATGGCGTTTTGAAGCCTCTATGGTCCGTAGTCCATTCTGTGCAAACCAGACTAGAAGCTTTCGCACCAGCAGTCCATTCCGTGTAGTTCACAAATCCCAAGCTCACAGAGTGATATTTTTGAAGTCAAGAGCCCAGTGCGGACCGCTGTCCATTTTGTGAGGTCCGCACTAATCCCGCATCGGCAGTTTTGTCCAAAATTTTCAGCGTACTATAAATAGATTCTTTTTCCATTTTTAGGGTATCAACTATTGTAATATATTAGCTGCGCTCGTGGGTCGACTTTTCTTAGCTATTTTGGGCTCTTTTACTTACTTCATCATTGAACCTTTGTATTAGCTTAGCAATTAATTAATATGTGTTTATGTTCTTCTATTTCTTGCATTTTTTCTTTGAATATGAGTAGCTAGACCCCATAGCTAGGGTTGTGGTTCAACCCTAGTGTGGGTAACGGATGGATCTTGTATTTTAGGGCTAACTTGGCTATGGGTGTTTGATATTTTGGTCAATTTTATAGTTAAATTGCTGAATTAGTGGTTGTTAACACTGGTTTGTGTTTAGTTGACTTGGGTTCTTCTTGAGAAAGAGAGCCTAAGTCTCTGAAATGATCCAATAAGGAATTGGGGCGTACTCAAGAGATTGATATCCCCAATTAAAGGGTTAAACCTCGAGAGAGTAATACCTGACTTGAACTTTAGTTATTTGTGAAAATTTGCATACTCAATTGGTCTTGAGAGAGTCAATTGGGAAAAATCACTTGAACCACCGAGAGGTGTACAATGGGTAAATTACTGAAACGGTAATTTCATATTCCCCAAATATGTCAAAGCTGCCTTAAACTCAAGTACCCGTCAATTGACCTCCTAGGTGAAAGTCACTACCCTAGTGACCTTTAAATTATTTGAACAACCCGTAGCATTTGACTTTTAGCTTAATTTACAATTTGTAGTTTGTTAAAAGTAGAATTATAAAGAAAACCCCAAAAATGATGAGAAGTTTAATTAAGAACACATACGCAATCCTAAACTAGATAGATACTCTATACCAATTCTAGCTCTCTGTGGATATCGAGTCCCAGCCCAAAAATAAAGCTATTGCGACCCTCTCTTTCTACTTATTAGTAGGTACGGAGATGGAAGCAATCGCATTTTGGCTCCATTGCAGGGAGCTAATGGTTTTGGCTATCTGTTTAGTTACTTTTGTGTGTTGTTCTTCTTTCCTTATTTTTACTAATTTGTGTGAGTGGATACTTCAGGTACCAAATGTCTTTACATGCTAATGACCGTCTTGGAAACATGCTTGCGGCTGAGGAGGTTGATGATATTGTAGAGGAAGAGGTGCCTGTTGTACCTCCCGGTCCATCCACATCCACAACCACTCCTCTCGGTCTATCCACATCAGCAAGCCCAGAGATCCCATCCTCCCGAGCCCATCCTGTTACTGCTCATCGGATGAACCAGGAACTTCCAAGCATAATCAACTGGATACAGACTGCCTCATCCAAGTTGTCAACACTCATTATCGTGGTTGAGGCTCAGTCGGCTCCTCCAGCCCCACAAGTGCCCCAGTCGATTGACGATATGCTTAAGGAGATACTTGACAACTAGAAGAAGATCCTCGACACTCAGGCTATGCTCTCAAAGGCAGTTGATTCACATAGCAAGGCTCTCAAGGAGCTTGCTGTCACGACCCAATTTCCACCCGGTCATGATGGCGCCTGATAAGGCCAACCAACGGAAAAAATAAACCCTCATTTTAACAGACATTTAGCATGAATAAGTCTATAACATGGATAATGTCACCGTAAATGCGAAACAAAATTGATAAGCATGGATACCATCCCGAATCCAGCCCAAACTTGGGGTGTCACAAGTCACGAGCTGCTACAGAGTTTACTAACATACTACAAGTCTGTAACTAGGAACATAGTCCGAAGATAAATCTAAATACAGAAGATAAGGAAGGAACAATGTTGTGGACGTCGACAGCTACCTCGTCACTCCTGGTCCCCCTGGTCCTAAAGGAAATCAACGCTCAGGAACAAATATTGCTATGCCTGTATCTGCACATATCATGTAGGGAGTAATATGAGTACTCTGATATAGTGAGTAATAAAAATAAATAACGACTGAGAACATAGAATCCCATGAAGGCACAAATAATGCTATCTCAAGCAGTAAAATCAGCTATGCAGTAAAATCAATGAAATATAGCAAGAATCCTCTTTAAAAACAATTAAAAACAAATATTCTCAATCAGTATAAATGCTTAGTAACCTGCCCCTCGGGCGCAATATCAACTCTCAGCACCGAGTCAGCCCCGCGGGCTCAGTATCAATCACACAGTACAACATCAGCCCCTCGGGCTCACTCTCAATCACATGGGTACCCGCGCTTACAGTGGGTGTGCAGACTCCGGAGGGGCTCCTACAGCCCAAGCACTATAAAATAAGGCCTGAAAGCCTGAACATCTCAATATCAGGTCTAAAAGTGTGACGACCCGGCCCGTCGTCACGGGAATTACCACCCCGTTATGTTGAAATTGTATGTTTTATGCTTTTATATCGTTGTTAAAGTCTATCGGGTGAGTTAGGAGTGAATTGGATTGAAAATGAGGCATATAGCCTTTGTGAAGGAAACTTGAATAAGGAAAGTCAACCCGGAGTTGACTATTTGGTTAGAGGGCTCGGAATCGGATTCCGATGATTCGGTTAGTTCCGGGAGGTGATTTGTGACTTAGGGGAGCGATCGGAATTGAATTTGGAGGTCCGGTGTAGAAATAGGCTTGAATTGGCTAAGGTTGAATTTTGGTGAAATCCGAACGGTAGGTGAGATTTTGATCCGGGGGTCGGAATGGAATTCCGACAGTTGCAGTAGCTTCGTTAGGTGATTTTGGATGTGCCTGCAAAATTTTAGGTCATTCGGACGTCGTTTGGTCGGGTTTTTGATCGAATGTGTAATTCGGAAAGTTTTAAGGGATTTAGGCTTGAATTCGATGTGAATTATGGATTTTGGTGTTATTAGACGTGTTTTGAGGATTTGAGCAAGTTCGAATAAGGTATTAAGATGTGTTGGTATATTTGGATGATGTCCCGGGGGCCTCGGGGTGTTTTCAGATGGTTAAACGAGAGAAAATTGTGGAAAAATTGCAGGTTCTGTTATTTCCGCTCCTGCGGAATTTTGGATGCAGGAGCGAGTCCGCAGAAGCGGACGAGGTGCGCAGGAGCGGCTGGTTACGCAGAAGCGGAAGTCATTCCGCTGAAGCGGCATCGCTGGTGCGAGCCAGTGATCGCAGAAGCGAAGGGGAAGAAAATGGGCATGGTCCGCAGAAGCGGACATTTGACCGCTTGGGCGGGACCGCAGAAGCGGACAATGGTGCGCAGAGGCGGATGTTTCCGCAGAAGCGGAAGTGTCTTCGCAGAAGCGGGTGCGCTTAAGCGGCCCTTTGCTCGCAGAAGCGGAAATGGCCGGCTAGGCCTGGAACCGCTGAAGCGACCCTTTGGTCGCGGATACGGGTGCATAGGAGCGGAAAATATTCCGCAGAAGCGAAAATCGCTGTAAGTAAGTGTATCCGAAGTTAGAAAAATTTCAGAACATTTCACACATTTTGGGTCTCGGCTTTAGAGGCGATTTGGGCGATTTTGAAGAGAAATTCAAAGGAAATCATCAGGTAATCAACTATGGACTTAAACTATGATTAGTATTGGTAATATTATGCAATTATATCATGAAAATGGAGGAATTTGGGGTAATTTATGGAGGATTTAGCCCTAGGCTTGAACTTTAGAAAATCAAGGTTTTGAATGGGCAAATGGAGTCCGAATTTGGTAAAATTGATATGCTTAGACTCGTATTGAGATGAGGGTTCCGAATATGTGACTTTCGTGATTTTTCGACAAGCGTACCGAAAGTCGGGTTTTGACAACTTTGGGAATTTTGATGTAAATCGAGTTGTATTGATTGGGTGTAGTCCCATTGGCCTAATTTGTTGTATTTCTACTGTATTTGATCAGATTCTACGCGTGCGGAGCTTGATTCTCGTGGCAAGGGCATTGCGGAATAGTCGTCGCGCCGTATTGAGGTGAGTAATAGATGTGGGTGATGACCAGCGGGTTCGAAACCCCGGTATACCACTTTGTGACGCTCTATAGCGGCGAGACACGCACACTCTTGAGAGTGCGGGGTCGATCATGAACTGGAGACTATATATTAGTCCGACCTGTTGATACTGTATTATTGGCTATTCTCGAGCCGTCGAACCTCCTTCTTGGACGGTTGAGTATATTGTGGGCTGTGAGCCAGTTATTGGATCCCGCGAGGATCGTTATCATTGTCTTATCATATATTCATGCTAGTTTACTACTAGTCCGCAGCTATTTCTGTTAATATGCTAATTCCAATCTCTGGAACTTGATATTACTGTTTTCCAACTGAAAAATGATAAAAGAGTTTTCAAAAACTACTTTTGAGCCTGCGAGGCTGTATCTGCATATTAGGTGACTAGTAGTGGATCGGGCTGCGCGCCGTAGCGAGATATATGTTGGATCGGACTGCACGCCGCAGGAATATCTCTATGAGATGTGCTTGGGCTGTAGGAGCCCCTCCGGAGTCTGAACCCCCACAGTGAGCACGGGTACCCAAAATTGGAGTCGGGCCACGCGCCGTAGCGGTCATATCATGCATTGCATTGCATTTAGCTACATCTGCTAGCTGTTATGCTATTTATTGGTATTTGTTGGTACAGGTACAGTGAATATTGATTCTATGACAGGGTAGCTGATTATAGCTTTACATAGTGCTTTATTGCGGATTTCTTATCTGCGTTGTCTTACCCTTGTTTATTACCACTGAGTCTGACAGTACTCATTTTACTCCCCGCACCTTGTGTGCAGATCCAGGTACCTCTCAGCAGTGATCCAGTAGCTGTGCGAGGCGACATCCGTGGGATATACGAGGTAGCTGCAGAGTCCGCAGGACCCGATATTCCTTCTTACTGTCTTGATTTTGTATTGACATTTCTTTCCGCACTTGGTATCTTGTAAACCTTTATACACTCATGTTCAGTAGAGGCTCATGACTCTTGACCCTTCGGTCTATGGGAGTTAGCATATTTTGGGACTTGGTCTCCCCGCTGTTGGAATAAATATTACTATTGTTTCATATTTTGAAATGCTTAATTGGGTTAAAGAGAGCTTCTAGCTCCGTTGTTGATATTGATTGGTCAGGGGCTGGCTTAGCAATGTGTCGGGCGCCATCACGACCGGATTTGGGGTCGTGACAAGTTGGTATCAAAGCCTAGGTTTACTAGGCCTCGCGAGTCTTGAGCCGGTTAGTAGAGTCTTGTGGATCGGCACGGGGACGCCCGTACTTATCCTCGTTATCGCGAACCTTTAGGAAAACTTCACTTTTCTTGAACTCGTCGTGCGATCTTGTTGTTCCGAGAACCGAACTTCTATATTCTATTCTCTCGTAGATGGCGAGAATGCGAGCATCAGGACGAGGTGGACGACCTCCATTGCCACCCGTTAGAGGCCGTGGGCGCGGTCGTGCTAGAGGTAGAGGTAGGGCGGCCGAGGCGAGCGCCACCGACCCGCCCGTTGTACCGGCTCGCGGAGCGCCCCCGATGGTCGATGCCCCGGCCAGTCCCGGCTCGTGGCCGCACCATATCTATTGCTATTCCCTGGTCTTCGGGAGACTCTCGCTCGGATATTATCGGTGTGTTCCGGTTTGGCTCGGTAGTTTCAGCCTACCGCCACCGTAGCGGCATCTCGCCGGGGGGTGGTCGGCGGACCGCGCAGCCGCACACCGACCCGGTTGTTCGGGGACTTCCGTACACCGCAGGCGGTCCCCGCTCGGTGGTTGCACCGGTTATTCCTCCGACTGCACCGGCTCCGGCTCCGCAGCATATGGTTCAGGGTTATGCCCGATGACGAGCGGCGTCGTCTTGAGAGATTTGGTAGACTTCAGCCACCCCATTTCGGTGGCGTCGAGGGCGAGGATGCCCCGTGGTTTCTTGGATAAGTGTCGAAAGATGCTGCGCGTACAGCGGGTATTCTCGAGTCTAGCGGAGTTTCATTTACTACATTTCGGTTCACCGGTCCCGCATTTGATTGGTGGGAGGAGTTTGAGAGGCGTAGGCCCGCAAGAGCAACACCTCTCACATGGCAGCAGTTCTCTACTCTCTTTCTAGAGAAATATGTACCTCGGTCTCGTCGCGAGGAGCTACGTCGCCGGTTCGAGTGGTTGATTCAGGGCGACATGTCCGTGACCCAGTATGAGCTTAGATTCACTCAGTTGGCTAGGCATGCCACATGGATGATCCCCACTGATAGGGAGAGGATCGGGAGGTTCATTGATGGCCTCAACTACTCTATCCGTATTCTTATGACCAGCGAGCGAGTTCTATCATCATCGTTTGAGCAGGTAGCTGAAATGGCACGCTCCATTGAGGGGGATCGTCGCAGAGAGAGAGAGGAGCGGGAGGCCAAGAGGCCTCGTGGTTCAGGCAGTTTCAGTGGTGCTCCATCTAGAGGGCATTCCCAGCAGAGCAGAGGTCGCTCATCTAGACCTTCTCATTCGAGCCGCCCAGAGCAGAGCGGAGGTTCTTATGGTCGTGGTCGACAGGGGTTTCAGCAGGGTCGGTCATCACTTAGTGCCCTCCCAGCCCAGAGTGCAACACCTACTTCTCCAGGACCAGGTGCATGTTATGAGTGTGGTGAGTTTGGCCACACGAGGAGACCAGTGCCCTCGACTACGTAGGGCAGGACTCAGCAGAGGATCAGCCCTCCTCTTCAGCACCATCATCTCAGTCTAGTAGAGGTGGAGGCCGGTCTTCTCGTGGTCGCCCCAGTGGCGAGGAGAGATCCGGTGGAGGCCAGGCGCGATTCTATGCACTTCCCGACAGGCGTGATGCAGTTTGCCTCCGATGCAGTGATTACGGGTATCATTTATGTCTGTCACAGATGCCTCTGTTCTATTTGATCCGGGATCCACATATTCTTACGTGTCCTCTTATTTTGCACATTATTTGGGTGCGACTCGTGGTAGTCTTGATTTGCTCTGTTCATGTATCCACCCCCGTGGGTGATACGATTGTTGTGGATCATGTCTATAGATCCCGTGTTATATCTATTGGGGGTCTGGAGACCCAGGCCGATTTGTTATTGTTGGGAATGGTGGACTTTGATGTTATATTGGGTATGGACTGGTTGTCTCCGTACCATGCTATATTGGACTGTCATGCTAAGACAGTTACGTTGGCCATTCCTGGTATTTCTTAGATTGAATGGCGGGGTTCGACCGATTTCGTCCCTAGCCGTGTTATTTCGTTCTTAAAGGCTCGGAAGATGGTTGAAAAAGGGTGTTTATCGTACTTAGCTTTTGTGAGAGATGTGGGAGCTGAATCTCCTAGCATTGATTCTGTACCTGTTGTGAGGGATTTCCCAGATGTATTTCCCTCAGACCTGCCGGGCATGCCGCCGGACAGGGATATTGATTTTGGCATTGACTTGGTGCCGGGCACTCAGCCCATATCCATTCCTCCTTATCGAATGGCACCGGCCGAGTTGAAAGAACTGAAAGAGCAACTTCAAGAACTTCTGGATAAGGGTTTCATCCACCCTAGTGTGTCTCCGTGAGGTGCGCCGGTATTATTTGTTAAAAAGAAAGATGGTTCCATGCGAATGTGTATTGATTATAGGCAATTGAACAAAGTGACAGTGAAGAACAAGTACCCTCTACCGCGCATAGATGATTTGTTTGATCAGTTACGGGGTGCGAGGGTGTTTTCTAAGATCGATCTTCGTTCAGGCTATCATCAGCTGAAGATCAGGGACTCGGATATTATGAAGACTGCATTCAGGACCCGATATGGTCATTATGAGTTTCTTGTGATGTCTTTTGGGCTGACCAACGCCCCAGCAACATTTATGCATCTGATGAACAGTGTGTTCGGGCCTTATTTGGATTCATTTGTGATTGTGTTCATTGATGACATTCTAGTCTACTCCCGTAGTCAGGAGGAGCATGCTCAGCATTTGAGTATTGTGTTGCAGAGATTGAAGGAGGAGAAGCTATATGCTAAATTCTCCAAGTGCGAGTTTTGGCTCGAGTCCGTAGCATTTCGGGGACATGTGGTGTCTCGTGATGGTATTCAGGTTGATCAGAAAAAGATAGAGGCGGTGCAGAGTTGGCCTAGACCGTCCTCAGCTACAGAGATCAGGAGTTTTCTCGGCTTGGCGGGGTATTATCGCCAGTTTGTTCAGGGATTTTCATCCATTGCTTCTTCATTGACTAAATTGACCCTGAAGGGTGCACCATTCGTGTGGTCGGATGAGTGCGAGGAGAGCTTTCAGAAGCTCAAGACAGCTTTGACCACAGCTCCAGTGTTAGTATTGCCATCAGCTTCAGGTTTATATGCCGTTTATCGTGATGCCTCGAGAGTGGGGATAGGTTGTGTGTTGATGCAGGAAGGTAAGGTAATTGCTTATGCTTCTCGGCAGTTGAAGCCACACGAGAAGAACTATCCTGTTCATGACTTGGAGCTAGCCGCCATTGTTCATGCATTGAAGATCTCGCGGTATTCTATCCATCCAGGAGCCGCGAAGATGTATCAAGATTTGAAACAGCACTATTGGTGGAGAAAGATGAAAATGGACATTGTCAGACATGTAGCACGGTGCCTCAACTGTCAGCAGGTTAAGTACGAGCACCAGAGGCCCGGTGGTGTATTTCAGCGCATTGTTATTCCCGAGTGGAAATGGGAGAGAGTCACTATGGATTTTGTTATTGGACTCCCTCGGACGGCGAGGAAGTTTGATTCTGTATGGGTGATTGTGGATAGACTGACCAAGTCAGCTCACTTCATTCCAGTTAGTACTACCTACAAATCAGAGCGGTTGGCAGCGATCTTTATTTGAGAGATTGTTTGGTTGCATGGGGTCCCAGTGTCTATCATATCCGACAGGGGTACTCGGTTCACTTCTCGGTTTTGGAGAGCATTTCAGCGAGAGATGGGTACACGGGTTGAGTTGAGTACAGCATTTCACCCCCAGACAGACGGACAGTCTGAGCGCACTATTCAGATCTTGGAGGATATGTTGCGAGCTTGTGTGATTGATTTTTGTGGTTCGTGGGATGAGTTCCTACCACTTGCTGAGTTTGCCTACAACAATAGTTATCAGTCGAGTATTCAGATGGCCCCGTATGAGGCATTGTATGGCAGGCGGTGTAGATCCCCCGTGGGATGGTTTGAGCCTGGTGAGGTTAGGTTGATAGGGACTGAGTTAGTCCAGGATGCTCTGGATAGAGCAAAGTTGATCTAGGAGAGGCTTCGTACAGCACAGTCTCGTCAGAAGAGTTATGTGGACCGTAGAGTTCGATAGTTGTCTTTCATGGTTGGTGACAGAATATTGTTGAAGGTTTCACCTATGAAAGGTGTTATGAGGTTTGGGAAGAAAGGAAAGTTGAGTCCCAGGTACATTGGTCCTTTTGAGATACTCAAGAGAGTTGGAGAGGTGGCATATGAGTTAGCCTTGCCGCCCAGCTTATCTAGCGTTCATCCGGTATTCCATGTGTCTATGCTCCGGAAGTACATTGGAGATCCGTCTCATATACTAGACTTCAGTACCATTCAGCTTGATGGTGATTTATCCTATGATGTGGAGCCTATTGCTATTTTGGGTCGTCAGGTGAGAAAATTGAGGTCTAAGGAGATTGCATCAGTTAAGGTTCAGTGGAGAGATCGACCCGTGGAGGAGGCCACTTGGGAGGTCGAGCGGGAGATGCGGAGCAGATATCCTCACTTGTTTGAGACTTCAGGTATGTTTCTTGACCCGCTCGAGGACGAGCGTTTGCTTAAGAGGGGAGAATGTGACGACCCGGCCCGTCGTCACGAGAATTACCACCCCGTTATGTTGTAAATACATGTTTTTATGCTTTTATATCAGTGTTAAAGTCTATCGGGTGAGTTAGGAGTGAATTGGATTGAAAATGAGGCATATAGCCTTTGTGAAGGAAACTTGAATAAGGAAAGTCAACCCGGAGTTGACTATTTGGTTAGAGGGCTCGGAATCGGATTCTGATGATTCGATTAGTTCCGGGAGGTGATTTATGACTTAGGGAGCGATCGGAATTGAATTTGGAGGTCCGGTGTAGAAATAGGCTTGAATTGGCTAAGGTTGAATTTTGGCAAAATCCGAACGGTAGGTGAGATTTTGATCCGGGGGTCGGAATGGAATTCCGACAGTTGCAGTAGCTTCGTTAGGTGATTTTGGATGTGCCTGCAAAATTTCAGGTCATTCGGACGTCGTTTGGTCGGGTTTTTGATCGAATGTGTAATTCGGAAAGTTTTAAGGGATTTAGGCTTGAATTCGATTTGAATTATGGGTTTTGGTGTTATTAGACGTGTTTTGAGGATTTGAGCAAGTTCGAATAAGGTATTAAGATGTGTTGGTATGTTTGGATGAGGTCCCGGGGGCCTCGGGGTGTTTTCAGATGGTTAAACGGGAGAAAATTGTGGAAAAATTGCAGGTTGGGATCCTGCTTCTGTTGTTTCCGCTCTTGCGGAATTTTGGACGCAGGAGCGAGTCCGCAGAAGCGGACGAGGTGCGCAGAAGCGGGAGCCGACCGCTGAAGCGGAGCCTGGTCCGCAGGAGCGGCTTCGCTGGTGCGAGAGGTCGATCGCAGAAGCGGTCTTGAGCCGTCTTGGGAAAATCCGCAGAAGCGGATGTTTGGTCGCATAGGCGAGTCCGCTGAAGCGGACTCTTGGTCGCAGAAGCGGATCATTCCGCAGAAGCGGACGAATTTCCGCAGAAGCGGATGCGCAGGGGCGGTCCTTGATCGCTGGTGCGGAAATGGCCAAAAGGGCCTGGGTTCGCAGAAGTGACCAAAAGGTCGCAGAAGCGGTTCCGCAGGGGCGGAATTTTATCCGCAGAAGCGAAAATCGCTGTGAGTTAAGTGTATCGGAAGTTAGAAAAATTTCAGAACATTTCACACATTTTGGGTCTCGGCTTTAGAGGCGATTTGGGCGATTTTGAAGAGAAACTCAAGGGAAATCATCAGGTAATCAACTATGGACTTAAACTATGATTAGTATTGCTAATATTATGCAATTATATCATGAAAATGGAGGAATTTGGGGTAATTTATGGAGGATTTAGCCCTAGGCTTGAACTTTAGAAAATCAAGGTTTTGAATGGGCAAATGGAGTCCGAATTTGGTAAAATTGATATGCTTAGACTCGTATTGAGATGAGGGTTCCGAATATGTGACTTTCGTGATTTTTCGACAAGCGTACCGAAAGTCGGGTTTTGACAACTTTGGGAATTTTGATGTAAATTGAGTTGTATTGATTGGGTGTAGTCCCATTGGCCTAATTTGTTGTATTTCTACCGTATTTGATCAGATTCTACGCGTGCGGAGCTTGATTCTCGTGGCAAGGGCATTGCGGAATAGTCGTCGCGCTGTATTGAGGTGAGTAATAGATGTGGGTGATGACCAGCGGGTTCGAAACCCCGGTATACCACTTTGTGACACTGTATAGCGGCGAGGCACGCACACTCTTGAGAGTGCGGGGTCGATCATGAACTGGAGACTATATATTAGTCCGACCTGTTGATACTGTATTATTGGCAATTCTCGAGCCGTTGAACCTCCTTCTTGGACGGTTGAGTATATTGTGGGCCGTGAGCCACTTATTGGATCCCGCGAGGATCGTTATCATTGTCTTATCATATAGACATGCTAGTTTACTACTAGTCCGCGACTATTTTTGTTATTATGCTAATTCCAATCTCCGGAACTTGATATTACTATTTTCCAACTGAAAAATGATAAAAGAGTTTTCAAAAACTACTTTTGAGCCTGCGAGGCTGTATCTGCATATTAGCTGACTAGTAGTGGATCGGGCTGCGCGCCGCAGCAGGATATATGTTGGATCGGACTGCACGCCGCAGGAATATCTCTATGAGATGTGCTTGGGCTGTAGGAGCCCCTCCGGAGTCTGAACCCCCAGAGTGAGCACGGGTACCCAAAATTGGAGTCGGGCTACGCGCCGTAGCGGTCATATCATGCATTGCATTGCATTTAGCTACATCTGCTAGCTGTTATACTATTTTGCTGGTACTTATTGGTACAGGTACAGTTGATATTGATTCTGTGACAGGGTATTCGATTATAGCTTTACATAGTGCTTTATTGCGGATTTCTTATCTGCGCTGTCTTACCCTTGTTTATTACCACTGAGTCTGGCAGTACTCATTTTACTCCCCGCACCTTGTGTGCAGATTCAGGTACCTCTCAGCAGTGATCCAGTAGCTGTGCGAGGCGACATCTGTGGGATATACGAGGTAGCTGCAGAGTCCGCAGGACCCGATATTCCTTCTTACTGTCTTGATTTTGTATTGACATTTCTTTCCGCACTTGGTATCTTGTAAACCTTTATACACTCATGTTCAGTAGAGGCTCATGACTCTTGACCCTTCGGTCTATGGGAGTTAGCATATTTTGGGACTTGGTCTCCCCGCTGTTGGAATAAATATTACTATTGTTTCATATTTTGAAATGCTTAATTGGGTTAAAGAGAGCTTCTAGCTCCGTTGTTGATATTGATTGGTCAGGCTGGCTTAGCAATGTGCTGGGCGCCATCACGACCGGATTTGGGGTCGTGACAAAAAGCCTACTCATAATACACTCGAGGCCTAAAAGCCTCCTCACATATCGCTCGAGGCCTAAAAACCTCCTCACATATCACTTGAGGCCTAAAAGCCTTCTCACATCACTCATCATATCCTCACACATGGCTCTCAGCCTCAATCAGTCCAAAAAAATGATAAGCCCCTCGGGCATAAGTAAAATAATAATGCTCACCTCAAACAATAGTTAAATATCAATGCAAACTCCAAGTTGAGTAAAAATATAGCTTAGTTCATGAAACAGTGTAGTTCAAGTAAACTGAGTACAAATAATATTTCAAATAGTGAGGAAACAGTGATGCTAATTCATAATGAGTTCAAACAGTCGGCAATAAGCCCCAAATATGGCATTAAGCCCAAGTCATAGTGAAAATGAATAAGTCATAGCTAAATACGCGGTAAAATATCACTTGGACGGGACTAAGTCACAATCTCCAATAATAAATGACCCTACACTCATCATTGAACGCGTGTCTCATCTCAACACAGCACTAAGTTGTGCAAATCTGGGGTCTCAAGCCCTCAGGACATCATTTAAAGTCAATATTCACCTCTACCCGGCCAAAAGTCTAGCTCGATATGACCTTTCCTCTCGAATCGACCTTCTCGTGCGTCGAATCTTATCAAAACCACATGAAATGTGTCACAATAGGCTAATGAATTATAACACAATCGAAAAGACTCGAAAAATATCAAAAATTACATAGTTGGCAAAACCCGAGCCACAAGCCCACTTTTCGAAAAATTACAAAATTTACATCTCCAGATTCATCATCTCGCCACGAGTCTATACATATCAAGTTTACCAAAATCAGAGTCTATTTGACCCTTCAATTTCCATTTTTAAATCACCAAGTTACCAAGCCCTAGCTTCACTCTCTTTTGATGAATTTCAACCCATTTTCATGTTAAATCTATCAAAATTTCATGTATTAAGACCAAGGGACTTACCTCCAATCACACCTAGTCGAAATCCCCCTTTAAATCCGTCCAATAGCTCTCAAGCTCATTTTAAAATGGTGGAAATAACATAACCCTCGCGGAACAAAATGAATATAAAACTCATTCTGGCTTCAGGGGTTTCCGCATATGCGGTCCTCATGCCCGCTTCAGCGCAATTGCTCATGCGGTTTTTGTCCGCTTATGCAGAATTTCATTAAAACTCAAGGGCCACTTCTGCGACACAAATTTCCGCTTCTGCGGAACTTCACCTCCATGCCAAAATTGCTTATGCGACCTCCTGTCCTCTTCTGTGGACTCGCTTAAGCAAATAGTTTTTCTTTTCACTGGAACTACCCAACTCAGCTCTAGACCACTTTTGCGACCAAAAACACGTTTCTGCGGAACAGCTTCTGCGGTCCATTTCTGCAGAAGCAAGCATACCAGATACTAGCAAAATCTGCCATTTCCTCAACTTGAATTTCATCCCGTTAGCCATCTGAAATCACCCCCAAGGCCCCCGGAACCTCAACCAAAGGTATCAACACATCTTAAAACATTATTCAAACTTGATCCAATCATCAAAACACCTCAACTAACACAAAAATCATTGAATTACAATTGATTCAAGCCTAACTTTCTTAAAAACTTCTGAAACATGCATTCGATCAAAATTTCATTCAAAAACCTCTGAATGATCTAAAATTTTGCACACATATCCAAAATCACCTAATGAAGCTACAACAACTCTCGCAATTCCATTCCGACCCTCAGATCAAAATCTCACATATCAACCGAAATTGGCCAAAATACTAATTTCACCAATTCAAGTCTAATTCTACACCAGACCTCCAAAATCACTTCTGATCACGATCCTAAGTCACAAACATCCCCTGAAGCTAATCGAATCACCAGAAATCAAATCCAAGTCTATAACTCAATAGTCAACATCTGATTGACTTTTCCAAAATAAGCCTCCTTAAAGAGGCTAAGTGTCTCATTTCCATCTAAAACTAATCTAATTCAACTTTATCACCTCAAATATTGATAATGAAGCATAGAGAAGCATAAGATGAGGGAAATAAGGCGGTAACTCACGTGATGACAGGCCAGGTCGTCACATCCTCCCCAACAAAAACAAATGCTCATCCTCGAACGGGTCAAGAAACATTCTTGGAGCCTCAAACAAGTAAGGAGATCTACTCCGCATCTTCTGCTCGGTCTTCTAAGTAGCCTCCTCAACGGGCTGACCTCTCCACTGCACCTTCACTGAAGCTATATCCTTTGATCTCAACTTTTGAACCTGATGACCCAATATAGCCACTGGCTCCGCATCATTGCCAAATCATCATCCAACTAAACCGTGCTGAAGTCCAACACATGAGACGGGTCCCCAACATACTTCTAGAGCATAAATACATGAAATTCCGGATGCACGCTAGAAAAGCTGGGTTGCAAAGTAAGCTTATAAGCTACCTTCCCAATCCTCCTAAGTACCTAAAAAGGCCCAATAAACCGCGAACTTAGCTTCATTTTCTTTCCAAATGACATAAGCCATTCATAGGTGATACATTCAGCAAGACTTTCTCACCAACCATATAGGATACATCCCGAACCTTCCAGCCCACATAACTCTTCTAATGCGCCTGAGCTCTACGAAACCTCTCTTGAATCAGCTTCACCTTTTCAAAGGCATGTTGAACCATCTTTTTCCCTAATAACCTAGCCTCACCGGGCTCGAACCATCCAATAGGAGATCTGCAACACCTCCCATACAACACCTCATACGAAGCCATATGAATGCTTGACTGATAGCTGTTGTTATAGGCAAACACTGCAAGCGGCAAAAACTAATCCCATGAACCGCCCAAATCAATATCACAAGCATGCAACATGTCCTCCAATATCCGAATGGAGCGCTCGGACTGCTCGTCCGTCTAAGGATGGAATGTCGTGCTCAACTCTACCTGTGTATCCAACTCCCGCTGAGATACTCTCCAGAACTGAGAAGTGAATTGAGTACCCCTTGTGAGCACGTAATTTTTGCCTCACATGAAATACTCCCACAAAAAAAATAAAAAAAATAATAATTGTTTTTCATTATTTGCAATTTTGGGGATTTTTGTGGTATTTTTTCTTTTATTGTTTGCATTTGTCTATGCACATTTATTTGTTAAATAAATAAAAATACAAAAATATATTGCATTTGCATTTAGAATTTAATTTTACAACTAGGAATAATTAAGTTGGCTTTACAAAAAAATAAAAATCATAAAAATAATGTATTTTGTCTTTTTAGTGTTTAATATCAAAATTGCGTGATTTAATATGTAATTGTGTGATTAATTATTATTTTGAAGTTAAATTTGTATTTTTTAAGTTGATTTTAGTGTATAATTTAAATTAGGATTATTAGTCTTAATATCAAAATCGTGTGATTTAATATGTAATTGTGATTAATTATTATTTAAAGTTAAAATTGGTATTTTTTAAGGTGATTTTAGTGTATAATTTGAATTAGGATCATATTTGGGCCAAAAGTTCCAGGCCCATACAAAAACCCACCCCAAAATACCCGTTACCCGTCAATCGACCCTGTCGAAACTTGAACCAACAAAACGACCCCGTTTTAGGTTACTTAGTTTGATCTTAGCCGTTGGTCATTGTAATCTAACGACTAGCATTAAAAGTCTATTTTTAATACACAAAAAAAGCCCCTACCCCTTTATATTTCACACCCCGTCCATTTCATCTATTTCAGAGATCATGTACCCAAAAACCCTAGCCAATCGCCGGCCATCCCCACCGCCCAGAACCCGGCGGCAACCACGCCACCAGCCACGTCTTGAACACCATAACACCTCCATGAACCCAAATCCATAAGCCTTTTCATTCAAATATAATCCAGGCTCCTCGAATATCAATTTCTTGCCAAGAACCCTAGTAGCCGCCACTGCTTCCTAGTGGCGGCACCGCTTCCATTCACCCCCAAACTTGCACACAGCCTTTCCACTGTCCCCCTTACGACCAAATGGCATTGATTAAGTTCAAACCAAGCCCAAACCATGCGAACCCCAAATCTAAACACCCAAGAACCCTAGAAAATTGTCAAGTCTGTTCAAGGGTTTTTTAGGTTTAAATGGCTTTAGTTGAAGCGTTCTCACTGGGGAACACTCAATTAAATCCGTTTAGCCTCAAATTTCAAGTCCAAGGTTGGTCCAGAGTCCGGCTCTTCCTCGACTTTTCATATCTGAGGTATTTTTTTTCTCTTCTTCATTCTTCTGCCTTTATTTGTCTTTGTATTTTTGTGTTAGTTTAGCAGTTTTATCATTTTTCATCTTTTTTTATTTCCGTTAATTTTTCTATTTTCCTCATCTCCCATAGACCTTTTATTTCGTCGATCTTTTCGTTTGTTCGTTAATTGCAGTCACTGTGATTGCACTACATGTTTTATTTGTTTTCTTCTATCTGCTCTGCTTGAAATCATAAGTCATTAGTTTGTTTGTCGATTATTTGTTATCGATTACATGTGTTGTGATCGAATTAACGAACATAGTCGATTAGTTATGAAATTTTGTTAGAACAGTGGACAACAATTTTATTAATACTGTCTAAATTGGGTCCGAACCATCGCCCAAATTAATTTCAGAGTTGTTTGTGCCTGAATCTAGGAAGACGAATTGGTTATAGCTGTTGTAGTTCAATTATTGAATTTGATGAATTTTTTTTGGATTGGAGTAAGATTGCTCTTTCAGTGGCTTTAAGGGTTATTTAGGGGGTAACTAACAATAATTGATGGCTGCTAATCAACATTATTAGGGGGTTTATCTTGGGGCTGCTAGTTTCGATAGAGGGTACACTATCTATATTAATTAACATAAGTAGAAATTAGGTGTCTATTGAATATTGAAAAAAGGACTAAGCTGGCACCAATTGTATTACTATAAAAGGCTGCAAAACAAAAGAGAAAGAACAGACAGACAGACTAAAAAAAAGGCTGATAGCTTAAAGAAAGAAGTTTTTCTGAAATTGGGGAAAACAACAGAGAAAAACAGTGAGAGTTTGAGAGTTTAGAGCTGCTGTTGGTATACTGTTGTTGTCGCAGTGTTATCCACTGCTGCTGACTACTTTTTCTTCTTCTTTTCTCATTTCCAGATTTTCATCAGCTAGGTATGTTGGAACTCATTTGAAAATCTTCATTCAAGTATATGGCATGTAAACTTGGTTTGTCAATTGTGTATATTTTCTCCGCATCTACATGTTAGTTTGGTAATTTATGAAAGTATTTCATTACTTTCATTTAAACTTTTCCCTGTCGAATCAGTTTCTTTGTTTTGAATTAATAGGCATGGACATTCTCTGTTTTAATACTTGAAAAGTAATTGCTAAGAGTAAGCTTAAGGTTTGGAGGCATTTTGATTGATATTGAATCTGATTCACGGAGACTTTGGGTTAAAATTGTGTTAAGTTTACAATAGCATTATGAAATTTATAATAGAATACATCAGATGTAATTCATACTGATTTTCGTGACTCATAAAAAATGTGTTTTCATTTCCTATAAGTATAAGACAGTTGAGATCGTCGAGTCCCCATTCCATTTGTGTTCATTTTCCATTTTGTTTCTTCCCATACTCTTGTTTTAATGTGATTTGAGTTCTGAAGCCGCGATCGAAACTCGCCGTTTGATTATAATTAATATGTATGACTTTTTGAAGTTGTGAATGCGAGTTTGAAGTAGTGGAGACATCAATTTTGTTAGTTCCTTCTGAATAGGGTGTTCATGTGTTTTGTTGAAATGTGAATGTCTAGTTCTAGGCTGTGTATTCGTTTATTTGGTTGCATTAGTTTGGTGTTTGATTTGGATCAGCAGTTTCCTTCAACAAAGTTCTTTGTGTTTTGAAATGGATTCCCAGTAAATCAAAGGCTCGTTTTGTCTCTTTTCAAATTACATAAACTAGGTAGAAAGTCTGGACTCACTTTAAATCGATTTCCTCTCAATTTTAGCCTAGATCCTTAGGAATCCTATTATCTATGTTCTAGTGTTTGTGAGTCAAGTCTGATACTAAATAGTCGAATCCATTTGGAGTTGTCTTTACATGATTTTCCTTAGTTCTTAAATGGATAGTCTGTTTGCTGGGAACGACTATTGAGTCTTTTTTTTTCATTTTTGAAGAAAAAACAAAATAATACATATATATACAGAATTCATCTTCTTTTTCAGAAAAATGCACGCACTCACCTATATTTTGAGGGGAATCCTCTTCATTTTTTAGACATTGATCGAGACTCCTCTCCTGGAAGATCAGCATTAACAATTAGGAAATTCTCTCTCCATTTTGATTAGAAGTGCGTGAAACCCTCATCCAAACGACCTCCGAAAATTCTCCTTCTTTATTGAAGAACAACAGGTAGAGGCAGCTTTCAAAATCTGGAGAGTATCCCCTGCCCTCATCGCCTTCACGACCCCTCTTTTCTTCACGCACAACCATTCTCAAACTCGAAATTTTAGCCTCTGAACAACACATACAGCCGCACACACAAACAGATTTGGAGCCGAGATGTTAACGATTTGAGGTCGTCGTTCTGGTACTGATTCAAGTTCTGGTCTGTAGTTCTCCGTTCGATTCATGTGCTGTATCTCATTAGAATTTTTGGAATTGAAGTCGAGTTTTTCGCTGAATCCTTCTCGGTTATAGATTTCTGCTTCATAGGTTTATCCCCGTATCTCTCTTCGTTAGCTAAACTTATTTGAAGTGAATTGAGTTGTACATGGGTAGTTAAAAATGGATTAAATAATGCAGTTTATTCGGAGATTATGTTGAATTTCCCCCTGATTCAAATTTATATTTTGTGTCGATTGCATGATCATTGGTTCCTCATGTCGAAATCTCTCAGATGAAATACGAGCAAATTTTTGAATCTCTGTCCATGTTTTCGTCGAATCCCTGGTAGCTTGTCCATTTGTGTCGCTATCTAGAGTCCGCTTGAGTTTAATTTTTGTCATTAGCATCCTATTTATGTGTGTAAACAATCAGAATTTTAGAATTTGCTTGTGAGATTTATGCTATGAATATGGAGTTCAATTGTGTTGGAGCTGTTTATGAGTTTGAGTCGTGCAGAGGTTGTATTAAAGGTTTAAGTCCGAAAGTTAGGTCCGATTTGTGTTGATTCCATTAAGTTCGTCCATGTTTACTATTCCAGTTATGGTCGGGTTTTCGATTTGGTCTTATGATTTGCAGTTTGAATTCACAGTTAATTGTAACATCCTGCCGAACACACAGCAGCGGCGATGCCGGCCGTGCCACCGAACACACAGCAGTGACACGCAGCCTAAGGAATTGTTACCCTTGGGTATAGGAGCATTCCACGCATAGCTGCAGCCACTGGGAATCGAACCTAAGACCCAAGGCTTTTCAGGGATTTTACTCCCTCACCTCTCAACTGGTGAGAGGTGAGGGAGTAAAATCCCTGAAAAGCCTTGGGTCTTAGGTTCGATTCCCAGTAGCTGCAGCTATGCGTGGAATGCTTCTATACCCAAGGGTAACAATTCCTTAGGCTGCGTGTCACTGCTGTGTGTTCGGTGGCACGGCCGGCACCGCCGCTGCTGTGTGTTCGGCGGGGTGTTACAAAAAAGGCGCCTTTTTTGTAACACCCCGCCGAACACACAGCAGCGGCGATGCCGGCCGTGCCACCGAACACACAGCAGTGACACGCAGCCTAAGGAATTGTTACCCTTGGGTATAGGAGCATTCCACGCATAGCTGCAGCTACTGGGAATCGAACCTAAGACCCAAGGCTTTTCGGGGATTTTACTCCCTCACCTCTCACCAATTGAGCTGCAGCGCCGGCATCGCCGCTGCTGTGTGTTCGGCGGGGTGTTACACTAACTTGATTTCCTATCCTGTGTATGTTTCTGAAGGACTTCTCTAGGCCTTTGACTTTCTGCATCATCTCTTCCTGCTCTGGGCTCTTGGCCAGCTTTTCCGCCGGGACCTCAGAGGGAGGAGTATAGGTGGGTGGTTCGGGTACCCTGAACGTGGGTTCATGAGGGTAATATCGAGCATCGTGAACCTAAAATAATGGCTCACTTGGTGATTTGTGCAATGGAGCTGGGGGGAGGGGCCACAAAGATAGGGATATTAGGTGGAGGATGGTTTTGATTGGATGGTGGAGTTTGGGAGTCATAAACATACCCTTCCCTGGTAGTAAGGATGTCCTGGGAAGCTTGTTGAGGGACCGGGAGGAATGTATTCTAGGGTATATCCTGGCGTGAAGGTAGGAGTAACTAGTGTCTCGGGACCTTTTTGTGCTTTGGCTAGCTCCAACTGCATTTCGTTCATCTCAGACTACATTTTTTCCATTTTATCTAAGGCCTCTTTGAGCATTTGACTCATTGCCTTTTCTGACTCAATGCTGCGATCTGACCCAGTCATACTTTCAGGTATAGGCCCCTTTGATCTTGTCTAATATCTATGTGATGCCAGCACACTTCTAACAACTAACTGAACTCTACGAGAAAAACAACAAACTTGTTAGTGTTAGATTCTCAACAGATATATTGTTGCATATTGGGATGCACATGCACCTAAGCATTTTAACCATTTCTACCATTCCATTTGCTTTGATTGCATGTGTCATTCTGGCTTATCATTTTCAAAGGTGATGATCGAATCTTATATAGATTGCCTATGTATCATGTCCCCGCATGAATCAGACCGAGCATAGTTCTGATGTGAAACAAAATACAACACAAAATTTCAGGAACCTTTTTATTTATTGACAAAATTACAAACCAACCATTCAAAATTAAGATGACAGACTTGACAAGCAAAAGACTTGGACTAAGGGTACATTAGGGGTTTGAGTTTCGGTGCCCGCAAGGCATCATTCAGCCTTTCCGCGGGCATCGGCGCAAGTTCCCTTTGTAAGTTTCTCAATTCATCCATGATTTGAAGGACATAACCCATGACTGAAGCGAAGAGGTTAGGTTGGGGCATTATCTCACATGCGAGGCACCTCATCATGACGTAATGCCCAATCTCTTCAATTCTTCTTCTGACCCTGTCTCTTTTGATAAGCATTCGCTCAATTTGTTGATTTTTCATTCCAAGCTCCTGAGCTTTATGGAAGAGTTGATTTTGAAGCATCTGCATCTGCTTCTCCATTTGGGTCATTAGGCTATAACAATGTTTCCTATCGGCCTGGAAGCTTCTTTTTTGTCAGGAATGACGTTCTTCCAGGGTGGATATTGTTTCTCTTAATGCATTGATGCTCCCTTCATAGTCCCTTTTTATTTGTCGCAACCGATTTGCTCTTGCCTCTATGCTCCTCGTCCATCTTGATCTGATCCTTGCTATCTTTGCTTCAGATATTTCCAAATCCCTTTGGAAGTCAAAAATTTGATCTTCCAACCTTTCTATTAACCTTTTGTCAAATGGATTTCTTGGTTGGTTTTCTGCATCTTCTATTAATTGTTTGATTTAGGCCTTTAACATCTCATTTTCTTGGGCCAGCTTGTTCCTTTTACCTTTATCAACATCCGACTGCAAGACATTTTTATACTTCAAGTCTGAAACGTGTTGCTTCAACTTGCCAATTTCGACCCGATAATCTTCTTCTCTTGCCAACCAATCCCATTGTTCCCGTGATGATTCTGCAAAATTCTGAACATGTGATTTCTTAATTGGCCACTGGTGCTTAAGTTCCCTCTTATACCATGCGATGTATTTCGGCGCCACTTCGCCTTCGGCCCGATTCCGCACACAGGTATCTATCTTCAGAGTTTGACATTCGTTGTAGTTTTTTCGGACTACTACTTCAGGGAACTACCCACTGGGTCCAATTTCGATCACCTGACCACTGAGATCCTTTTCTTTTAGGACTATTTGATACCTCCCTAACTGTCTCAATACTCTGTATGGCGCGTATGGCTGAATACTATTAATGCCCATCAACCGTAGGTGTGATTCAGCGGCTGACGTGTATTTGATTTCATTTACGAGTAGCCCCCCAAATGTCCATTCTATTCTGCTTACTGGAACTGAACGTAGGAAATTCACCCATTCCGTGGCCCCTTCTGGCATATTGAACCTTTCAACCCTTATAGGAAACTCTTCTATACAAGTCTTCCCTAATGACCCATAGCCCATGAATGAAGGACGATGACACAAGTGCTCAATCATCCACATTTGGAGTAACACATTACAACCCTCAAAGAAGCCCCCTCCAGCTTTGCAAACAGTAAGGGCATGGAAGATATCTGCTATGATCATTGGTACTAGAGTGTTGTTATCTTGCTTGAGTAACGTACTGACGACCCCAACAACCTGTATACTAATTTTCCCATCTTTCCTAGAGAATATCAGCATACCTAAAAAGGTTATCATGAAAGCAATACACCTATGCTCCTCCCATTTTGACTAGTTCTCCCCACTGCAAATTTCGCTTTCGGGATTGTTGAACCCTCTAAATTGACCATATTTGTCATATAGGAATGTCAAAGTATAGAATCCCTTTGACAGATCTGGGTTATGTACAGTCCTGCGAATCTTTACAGTATCTAAAAACCTGTGTATAGTCACGACCCGTGGCGCAATAAGATACTGGTCCTTCATAGGAATTTTTGGATCCCCAACGTATCCTGCCAATTCTTCCAGTGTTGGCGTTAGTTCAAAGTCCGAAAAGTGAAATACGTTGTGCGCTGGATCCTAGAATGAGATCAATGCCCGTATGATATCCCCTCTTGGGTGAATGTTTAATAATCCAACTAAATCACTTAAGTGCATCTTGACTATGTCTTGTCCTGACTGACCCATATCGTTCCACCACATGTTCAATTCCAAAGGGACCCTATTTATAATAGTTCCAGATGAATTCTGATTCGTACTCATTCTGCATATTTATTAAGGTGATTTAGATGAAAGAAAACCTTTATTTGACTAAAAAAAATTCTTTTTCTCAATTTTGAAGAAAGGCAAAAATTGGTTTTCCCACTACGGCCTTCCAGCACTTCAAAGACGAAGATTTTAAGACTGTAAGGGTTAACCGACCTAACAAGTTTACCAAAGGTGGTCGTTTATGCAAAGTCAACCTTCCGGCGCTCCTTTCGGAAATATTCGACTATTTTTGAAAACGGCATTACCGACTTATTCACGATAAAAAATAAAAATCGACATTTTTTGGCTATAATTTTTTTATAAGAAGTTGGACCCGATGAGGGTTGCCTACGTATCTCACATCCGGTGAGAATCAAACCCGCGTAGTTCGGTTAAATAAAATAAGCTACATTTGTAAATGAAACAGACTATTTTTATTTATTGAAAAAAAAACTAAACCCTATTTTGTATTTAAAGAATAAATCAGACAATTTTTTTTTATAAAAAAAAACATTTTTTTTCTTTTTGATTAAAAACAAACTATTTTGAAAGTAACAAATTTTCTCTTTTTTTCTCAATAGTAAAAACCCGGTCAGCATGTAAGTCTGAAGCAAATAAATGCATAAACAAACAGGATGCAGCAGGATGGTTTTTTTCATTTTAGGTTGCCTGTCCTAGACAGACCCAACCCCTGTGTTGAGTCCCCTAAGTCATATGCAACATGATGCAAATAAGCGTTCCTACTAGGGATCCGGCATGAAGACAAGTTATTCTAGGTTGAAAATCTAGGTATATGTTCTAGACTATGTACCCGAGCGGACAACTCGAGTCGAGGAGGAGGCAACGTACCGGGGACCCGAGGGATCGTCCCGCTTAGTAACCTATCCTGCCTCATTTTTTTATTTAAGGGTATTGACACTAATAGAATAGGGAGTCTCAACCAGTAAGCACATCCCCGAAGGTGAGAAGAGAAAGGTTTCGGGACAGTTTATATATACAATTCAAATAATATCAAAGCGATGAAAATCATCATTTGCACATTAAGCATAGGTAATAGGAAAATATCAGATAATAAATCCAAAATACAACAATTTATCAAAAGCTCAAATTTCTAACCCTGAACTCATGGTTCTGGCTTGTGGTCCCCAGTAGAGTCGCCAGAGCTGTCACACCTCCTTTTGGCGCTAACCCGCGAGGGCGCGAGGGAGTTTTTCCAATTAAAGGACAATCGAAACAGGATTTATTTAATTAATTCAGAGTCGCCACTTGGGAGATTTATGGTTTCCCAAGTCACCGGTTGAATCCCGAATCGAGGAAAGGCTTGACTCTATTTAACAGTCCGCGAACCAGAAATCCGGATAAGGAATTCTGTTAACCCGGGAGAAGATGTTAGGAATTCCCGAGTTCTGTGGTTCTAGCACGGTCGCTCAACTGTCATATTTGGCTTATTATTTGATTTCTAAACATTCTTTAACTTATGTGCAAATTTTGACCTTTGACCGCTTTTAATATTATTATTATTATTATTTCAACAAAGAATTGCAACGTCGTGAAAATGCATCTTGAACCACGTCACAATCAATGTATCCGTGATTATCGACACATTTTGACTTCGTTGAGATTTGGATTTAGGTCACATAAATGTGCACCCGTATTAAAAAGGTATATTATTAAAATAATGCGCCTAAAGCAACTACGCATTTGTAGTTTGCGAGGGCCATGGAATTTGCTAAATGGCACGCCTCGAATTCTAAGGTTGAATTAAAACCAATTAACATGAGGGTCGCGCAATTGTCACTTTTGGCGTGGCACACCTCAAATTATTTCAAAGAAAGATTGTACTCAATTAAAGTCAACCACGGATGTTCATGTGATTTGCTAGCTTAAAGTTAACAGTTGTGAATGGGCTACATAATTAAGTCCAAGTATTCTGCTTCCAACACACAAATAATTCCCAATGACCATATGATGTGACTTGCGTCAGTTCCTCTAATAACCATCCTAAGCACACAATGCTAAATGCAAACCCTTAGTAAACAAAAAGTTCTCTGTATGGAACACTAAATGGAAACTTTTGCCTTCTCATTTTTTTGTTTTGCTTACTTATATCAAACAATGCAAGAATGGTACTCTCTTCCTTTTCTTACTTAACGTTTAAGTCCACATAACCAATAAATTCATAATAAACAAATCATGAATCTAATACAGTATAGTTACAAGCATAATACAAATTGAAATAAGCACTCAACGTAAGAATTCCATTTGTTCAATATCAACAGTAGTACTACTTAAGGAAACACATAACAGAGGGTTAAACATGGTGAAATCGGACCATTAATGTCACGACCCGGATTTTCCCCCAACATCGGGATCGTGATGGCGCCTACTCGTGGTAGCTAGGCAAGCCACTGTATTCATACTATCCTGTTTTTAACACAATTTTAATTAAATAAATGCGGAATACTTTATCGAAATGGAAATAACAAATCACAAGGTGAAAATCATACTGAAATCCTCTACCCAAGACGTGGAATCACCAACTCACAAACTACTATGGAATACTACACATAAAAGTCTGAAGGAAATATAACATAATTCTGTTTGTCTCGGAACAATGAGACTACAGCTATTAACATAAATCAAGAAAGAGACGCCGGGCCTGCGGACGTCTGCAAGCTACCTCGGTCTCAAATGTGATCAACTCCCACGCAATCTATTTACTGCTGCTGCTGCTCCTGATCGTAACCCGGACCTGTGCAAAAACGCACAGAAGTGTAGCATCAGCACAACCGACCCCATGTGCTGGTAAGTGCCTGGCCTATCCCGGCGAAGTAGTGACAAGCCTAGGACCAGACACCCACATAAACCTGTACAATTCAATATATATATGTGTACCACAAAATAACAAGAAATAATCAAGTATTAACACAATAAGGAATATCTTAAAGAATTCAACATTTAACCACAATTAATAATTTCACAAGGAAAAAAACAAAGTGTAATGTAAACACAAGTAATATCAATTCAAGAAATAGCAAAACAGTTGCACGGCATCACCCTTCGTGCTTTTACTCTCATCCTCGCATCCATAGTACGGCATGATCCTTCGTACATGGTTCAATAATAGGGCACGGCATGATCCTTCGTGCATAATCAATAAATAAACATGGCACGGCATTAACCTTCGTGCATAAATAAATAAACATGGCACGACATCACCCTTCGTGCATTATCACTCTTCCTCACCCAAATAACAATCAAATAAGTTCAAAAGGAAAACAAGGTATAATGGAAACACAAGTAATATCAAGTCAAGGAATGGCAAACAATTGCACGGCATCACCCTTCGTGCTTTTACTCTCATCCTCACCAAATAAACAAATAAAGTACACGGCATCACCCTTCGTGCTTTTACTCTCATCCTCACATCCATAGTACGGCATGATCCTTCGTACATGGTTCAATAACAGGGCACGGCATGATCCTTCGTGCATAATCAATATATAAACATGGCACGGCATTAACCTTCATGCATAAAGAAATAAAACATGGCACGGCATCACCCTTCGTACATTATCACTCTTCCTCACCTAAATAACAATCACAGTTAAGGGTAAAGAAAGAAACAGTAATTCATAATCCGTCCCATCAAGGGCAATCAATAATAATCTTCACAACAAGTCCCAACAAGGGAGAACAATAACGATTCACATGTAATATATCTCAAATTATCATTTTCCAACGACTCACGGTCATACTAGACGCCGGTGTATGGATGCTCGCCACCACAGCCCATACACCGCACTCGATCACATAACACATAACACATAATCCTATTCCCTCAAGCTAGGATAGAACAAACACTTACCTCGAATGCTTATGAACAATTCAATCCGTGGAAATGTCTTTTCTTTCAATTTGGCTCCAATCCAACCGTATCTATACACAATTGATTTAATATCATCAATTCTACTCCACAAACTAATTCTTAATACCAAATACAACTTTTACAATATTCTGCCATGAATAGTGAATTTCAACCCCGAGCCCACATGGTCGGAATTCGGGGTTAGGACCAAAATCCGGTTACCCATCCCCCCACGAGTTCATGTATATAATTTGTTTCAAAATCGGACCTCAATTCGAGGTCCAATTCCCCAATTTATGAAAAACCCTATTTTCTAACAAAAACAAGAATTTTACCATGAAAATCATTGATTTCTTATGAAAAACATGTTTAATGATGTTAGGAATTGAAAGAATTAAGTAAAAAGTGACTTACAATCGTTTTGATGAAGAAGAAATCCTTGAAGAATCGCAAATGGGTGTTTTGGTTTTGTAAAATGTGAAGAAATGACTGAAATTCGTGTTTTTCAGGTCTCTGTGTTCGCATTTGCGAACATGGGTTCGCAATTGCGAACCCCGACCAATTTCCGGAGTTTGAAAAATAAGCTAAGGGTGGGAAGTTCGCATTTGCGAACATTTGTTCGCATTTGCGAACATCTCGCATTTGCGAACACATGCTGTTTCAGGCAGTGTTCGCATTTGTGAACAATGGTTCGCATTTGCGAACCAAGGCATAATGGGGAATGTTCGCATTTGCGAACTTTTGTTCGCATTTGCGAACATAGGCTGGCACTGGGGACCTTCGCAAATGCGAACAATTGTTCGCATTTGCGAACAAGGCTGAGCCAAAGGGGGCTTCGCATTTGCGATGAATGTTCGCATTTGCGAGCCTGTCCCCCTTCGCAATTGCGAGAAAACTTCGCAATTGCGAAGCCAACAGCTGGGTGAAAAACCAGTAGTGCAAAAATTCAGAATTTAATCCAACGACCTATCAAATCTTTACCCGAGCCCCCGGGCTCCAAACCAAACATGTACACAACATCAAAAACACATTATGAACTTGTTCGTGCGATCACATCGCCAATAACACATCGTTTTCATCAAATCAAGCCTCAAGTTCATGGTTTTCATACTTTTGGTTTTCAAAACTTTCAAACTTGGAACTCAAGGTCCAAAACATATCAAAAGACATCCAAATGTCACCAAACTTTGTAGAAAGCACATATATAATATTTAAGACTTGTACCGGGCGTCGGAACCACAATACGAGCCCGATACCAAGGTCAATTAATTCATTTTCCTTTAACAATTACATCAAAAACAATTTCACAGAAAAATTCATAACTTGGGCTCTAGGCCTCAGAATTCGACTCCGGACGCATGTCCAAGTCCCATATTTTCCTACGGACCTTTCGGGACCATCCAAACTCGGGTCCGGATCCGTTTACCAAAAATGTTGACCGAAGTCAACCATATCAATATTAATATCATTTTTATCCAAATGTCTCATAGAATTCATATTTTCTATCATAAAAACATTCCGGCTACATGCTAGGATCGTGCACGTAAATCGAGGCAATATAGAATGAGGTTTTCAAGGCCTCAGAAGCTCGAAATGATTAATAAAGTAAGTGATGACCCTTTGGGTCGTCACAATCTCCACCTCTAAAACAACCGTTCGTCCTCGAACGGACAAAAGAAAGAAGTACCTAAGTCAGGAAACAAATGAGGATATCGGCTTCGCATGTTAGACTCGGACTCCCAGGTCGATGCCTCAGGAGGCTGACCCATCCACTGAACTCGCACAGAAAGAAAACTCTTCGACCTAAATTATCGAACCTGTCGATCTAGAATAGCTACCGGCTCCCCTCATAGGACAGATCTTTGTCCAATTGGACAGTGCTAAAATCTAACACGTGCGATGGATCGCCGTGATATTTTCGAAACATGGACACATGAAACACTGGATGCACAACTGATAAGCTAGGTGGCAAGGCAAGTTTATATGCCACCTCTCCCACACGATCAAGAATCTCGAATGGCCAACAAACCTAGGGCTAAGTTTGCCCTTCTTTCCAAATCTCATCACGCCCTTCATAGGCGACACTCGGAGCAATACTCACTCCCCAATCATGAAAGTTATATCTCAAACCTTGCGATCTGTATAGCTCCTTTGTCTAGACTGAGCTGTGCGAAGCCTATCTTGAATAATCTTGACCTTATCTAAGGCCTCCTGCAATAAATCTGTACCGAATAACCGAGTTTCTCCCGGTTCAAACCATCCAACAGAAGAACGACACCGCCTACCATTAAACGCTTCATAAGGAGCCATCTGGATGCTCGATTGATAACTATTATTATAAGCAAACTCTGCCGAAAGCAAGAATTGATCCCATGAACCTCCAAAATCATTAACACACGCCCGAAGCATATCTTAGGATCCCATCAGCATCTAAGGTGACCTGTTTAGCACCTCCTCGCTGAACCGTGTCCCTCGCAAATTTATTGGCCAATGACTGGACATCCAAAGAAATTGGCCTCTGATTGACTGGGATATAAGCAAGACTGCTCATACTGGCTGACTTCCTACTCAAAGCGTCAGCCACCACGTTTGCGTTTTCCCTGATGATATAAAAAGGTGACATCATAATCTTTCCGCAATTCCAGCCACCTTCTCTGCCTCAAATTCAACTCTTTTGTTTAAACAAATACTGAAGACTCTTATGATCGGTGTATACTTCACATACTACACCATACAAATAATGCCTCCGGATCTTCAATGCGTGAATAATCGCCGCAAATTCTAGATCATGCACTGGGTAATTCTTTTCATCCATCTTCAACTGCCTCGAAGCATAGGCAATAACCTTACCATCCTGCATTAACACTGCACCAAGCCCAATACGGGAAGCATCACAATAATCAGTATAAGGTCCCGTACCTGTGGGTAAAATCAATACCGGTGCTGTGGTCAAGGCTGTCTTGAGCTTCTGAAAGCTCGCCTCACACTCCTCTGACCACTCAAATTGAACACCTTTCTGTGTCAATCTGGTCAGTGGGGTTGCAATAGATGAAAACCCCTCCACGAATCGCCGATAATAACTCGCTAATCCCAAGAAACTCCAAATCTCTGTGGCTGATGTCGGTCCAGGTCAGTCCTTGACTGCCTCAATCTTCTTCGGATCAACCTGAATACCTGCTGCCGTCACAATATGACCCAGGAATGCAACTGAACTTAGCCAATATTCACATTTCGAAATTTTTGCATATAGTTGGCTACCTTTCAGAGTCTGCAAAGTCACTCTAAGATGTTGCGGATGCTCCTCATGACTGCAGGAGTATGTCAATATGGAAATATATAAGACTACAACGAACAAGTCTAAATAAGGCACGAACACCTCATGCGTATGCACATATCCATGACTATGAAGTCTGGCCATAAGAGTTGTTCTTAAATTACAACATTGTCAATTAACCCTGTTATCAAATACCTTATTCTACAAATCCCACTTTACTCAGAATGAGGTATGGTGACCTCGTGATTATTTTCCCGAATTAATGCGTCATATTTATCCTTACCCGGTGCTCGTCTCAAAGGCTAAGCTCAACGGTTTCAAAATAGAAATGGCTAAATATGAATAGAAACTATACAAGAATTGTCAAATAGCCCTAACGGACATGACTCTTATTTACGAATGCAATACGAAAATATTAATTCATAAAAGAAGAATTTTAAACACATAAACTCTTACTACCAGGACCCAGTCCTCATATGATATCCACCGCAACTTGAAGCTCGGCTTAGAAATATTTCACATTATGCCAAAAATTGGAGGATCTCATCCTCAAATCTGAATCACAGTGCTTGCACATCATATCATCTGAAATTTTTCATTTCCTTTCTTTCTTCCTTTCAATAATTGTCCGTCAAAGATAATCACGACATAAAATGAACCCTCATACTGATAGGGCACACAATTAATGATTAAAATTAGTTATTCCGAGAATTATATCAAAACCCACTGTAATAAGGAATATAAAGTCACTCTTAGCCTCATGGATATTTAGTGACTAACACCTAATAATAGGGATGTCTATCCTCATGTAATATCTCAATGAGAGTATTTCCCTAAGTAGTATGATTACGATGCTCGCTCATGAATGGAGCATGTTAAACAGACTTGCCTAAATTTTCTGTCAGAAACCAAATCTAACTAAGGGAAAATTATTCTGTCTATAACAATCTGAATTATACGTATGATGACCACATCTGGTGTAGTGACCTCCCTCATACCATAAAAAGTATATCAATGGTTGGGTCTCCACCTCTAGGATTTTCACCTCCACCTCTAACATCCCGACCTATACATCTGGCTGGCCATGTAGGATAAATATTAACTGCAATGGAGCGTGTAGCCTGAGTGCTTTCCTAAAATTATATTTCTCCAGAAATTCCACATTCACAGCAATTCCTTTAAGGCTCAGTTAACTTGTTGTTCATGACAATATATATTCGGACACAGTCATTGTGACCTGGTACAACCGTTCAGCTCGCATATACTACATATTGCAGAGGATCTCGGGGTGACTTCTTCATAACATTTTCTAAAAATAGAGTTTAGTAGATAGCGTTGCATTGGCCGGCTTGCCCTCTTGGTAAGCTTGTCACAAACATTGATGGCCAATTTCCTCTTTTGCTATGTTGGCTTAACACTGCTGAGCTACCCCGTTTACTCACAAACTCTTCGTTATTCTCCGGGGCGATTTCTTACCCCATGAAAGGAACCAACCTTAAATATGTATAAATTATTTAGAGGACCTTTCCATACCATATATATACAGTCCAATAACTCACCATATTTGTCCTTCACAACTCCAACACATCGACCGGACGTCAAGGTCCGTTGAAACCCAACACGATTTATTAGGTGATCTTCTGATATAATTGCATCTTCCGTTGGGACCACAACTGGTGTGGTGAATAGATTATCTTCCCACTACTTCTGTTTGCCCTCCGTAGCACAGTAAAATAGACCCCCTCGCATTCGACTATTCCGACGTTCTGTAATTCCTCATAACAGCGGTCAAGCACGATCCTGTGGGTTCTCAAAAGATGCACCGTTGAAGGTGGTAGGGAAAAGTTTGGTGAAACATATCCGTCCTCCGTAAAACTTTTGAAGGCATAGTTGATCTATCACCAGCATGTGCCATTGTCGGCTGAAGAAGCAGTACATGCCTTCGCCGTTCGTGGGAAGACAAGAGTAGAAATTCAACTTAACATTTTGAAGAACAAATTCGCATGATAAGAAAGAACAAATGAGAAACTTTTTCCTAACTCAATAGACTCTGGAGGATAAGTACAGACGTCTCCATACTTACCTCTCAAACTCTACTAAGCTTGTTCGTGAGTGGTGAGACCTATGTAACCTAGAGCTTTGATACCAACTTGTCACGACCCGGATTTTCCCCCAACATCGGGATAGTGATGGCGCCTACTCGTGGTAGCTAGGCAAGCCACTGTATTCATACTATCCTGTTTTTAACACAATTTTAATTAAATAAATGCGGAATACTTTATCGAAATGGAAATAACAAATCACAAGGTGAAAATCATACTGAAATCCTCTACCCAAGACGTGGAGTCACCAACTCACAAACTACTATGGAATACTACACATAAAAGTCTGAAGGAAATATCACATAATTCTGTTTGTCTCGGAACAATGAGACTACAGCTATTAACATAAATAAAGAAAGAGACGCCGGGCCTGCGGACGTCTGCAAGCTACCTCGGTCTCAAATGTGATCAACTCCCACGAAATCTATTTACTGCTGCTGCTGCTCCTGATCGTAACCTGGACCTATGCAAAACGCACAGAAGTGTAGCATCAGCACAACCGACCCCATGTGCTGGTAAGTGCCTGGCCTATCCCGGCGAAGTAGTGACAAGCCTAGGACCATACACCCACATAAACCTGTACAATTCAATATATATATGTGTACCACAAAATAACAAGAAATAATCAAGTATTAACACAATAAGGAATATCTTAAAGAATTCAACATTTAACCACAATTAACAATTTCACAAGGAAAAAAACAAAGTGTAATGTAAACACAAGTAATATCAATTCAAGAAATAGCAAACAGTTGCACGGCATCACCCTTCGTGCTTTTACTCTCATCCTCCCATCCATAGTACGACATGATCCTTCGTACATGGTTCAATAATAGGGCACGGCATGATCCTTCGTGCATAATCAATAAATAAACATGGCACGACATTAACCTTCGTGCATAAATAAATAAACATGGCACGGCATCACCCTTCGTGCATTATCACTCTTCCTCACCCAAATAACAATCAAATAAGTTCACAAGGAAAACAAGGTATAATGGAAACACAAGTAATATCAAGTCAAGGAATGGCAAACAATTGCACGGCATCACCCTTCGTGCTTTTACTCTCATCCTCACCAAATAAACAATTAAAGTACACGGCATCACCCTTCGTGCTTTTACTCTCATCCTCACATCCATAGTACGACATGATCCTTCGTACATGGTTCAATAACAGGGCACGGCATGATCCTTCGTGCATAATCAATATATAAACATGGCACGGCATTAACCTTCGTGCATAAATAAATAAAACATGGCACGGCATCACCCTTCGTGCATTATCACTCTTCCTCACCTAAATAACAATCACAGTTAAGGGTAAAGAAAGAAACAATAATTCATAATCCGTCCCATCAAGGGCAATCAATAATAATCTTCACAACAAGTCCCAACAAGGGAGAACAATAACAATTCATCTGTAATATATCTCAAAATAATTATTTTCCAACGACTCACGGTCATACTAGACGCAGTGTATGGATGCTCGCCACCACAGCCCATACACCGCACTCGATCACATAACACATAACACATAATCCTATTCCCTCAAGCTAGGATAGAACAAACACTTACCTCGAATGCTTATGAACAATCCAATCCGTGGAAATGTCTTTTCTTTCAATTTGGCTCCAATCCAACCGTATCTATACACAATTGATTTAATATCATCAATTCTACTCAACAAACTAATTCTTAATACCAAATACAACTTTTACAACATTCTGCCCGGAATAGTGAATTTCAACCCCGGGCCCACATGGTCGGAATTCGGGGTTAGGACCAAAATCCGGTTACCCATCCCCCACGAGTTCATGTATATAATTTGTTTCAAAATCGGACCTCAATTCGAGGTCCAATTTCCCAATTTATGAAAAACCCTATTTTCTAACAAAAACAAGAATTTTACCATGAAAATCATTGATTTCTTATGAAAAACATGTTTAATGATGTTAGGAATTGAAAGAATTAAGTAAAAAGTGACTTACAATCGTTTTGATGAAGAAGAAATCCTTGAAGAATCGCAAATGGGTGTTTTGGTTTTGTAAAATGTGAAGAAATGACTGAAATTCGTGTTTTTCGAGGTCTCTGTGTTTGCATTTGCGAACATGGGTTCGCAATTGCGAACCCCGACCAATTTCTGGAGTTTGAAAAATAAGCTAAGGGTGGGAAGTTCGCATTTGCGAACATTTGTTCGCATTTGCGAACTGTTCGCATTTGCGAACTAATGTTCTCATTTGCGAACACATGCTGTTTCAGGCAGTGTTCGCATTTGCGAACAATGGTTCGCATTTGCGAACCAAGGCAGATTGGGGAATGCTCGCATTTGCGAACAATTGTTCGCATTTGCGAACATAGGCTGGCACTGGGGACCTTCGCAAATGCGAACAATTGTTCGCATTTGCGAACAAGGCTGGCCAAAGGGGGCTGGGCCAAAGGGGGCTTCGCATTTGCGATGAATGTTCGCATTTGCGAGCCTGTCCCCCTTCGCAATTGCGAGAAAACTTCGCAATTGCGAAGCCAACAGCTGGGTGAAAAACCAGCAGTTCAAAAATTCGGAGTTTCATCCAACGGCCTATCAAATCTTTACCCGAGCCCCCCGGCTCCAAACCAAACATGTACACAACATCAAAAACACATTATGAACTTGTTCGTGCGATCACATCGCCAATAACACATCGTTTTCATCAAATCAAGCCTCAAGTTCATGGTTTTCATACTTTTGGTTTTCAAAACTTTCAAACTTGGAACTCAAGGTCCAAAACATATCAAAAGACATCCGAATGTCACCAAACTTTATAGAAAGCACATATATAATATTTAAGACTTGTACCGGGCATCGGAACCACAATACGAGCCCGATACCAAGGTCAATTAATTCATTTTCCTTTAACAATTACATCAAAAACAATTTCACAGAAAAATTCATAACTTGGGCTCTAGGCCTCAGAATTCGACTCCGGACGCATGTCCAAGTCCCATATTTTCCTACGGACCTTTCGGGACCATCCAAACTCGGGTCCGGATCCGTTTACCAAAAATGTTGACCGAAGTCAACCATATCAATATTAATATCATTTTTATCCAAATGTCTCATAGAATTCATATTTTCTATCATAAAAACATTCCGGCTACATGCTAGGATCGTGCACGTAAATCGAGGCAATATAGAATGAGGTTTTCAAGGCCTCAGAAGCTTGAAATGATAAAAAAAGTAAGTGATGACCCTTTGGGTCATCACAGTTAGCGTGGCGTATAAAGATTTATGCCCTTTCCTCGATGTACAACTACCAGAGGGATTCAAGATGCCCAAGTTTGATCTATACGAAGGGCATGGTGATCCCATGTCTCATCTGCAAGGATTTTGCAGCAACATAAGGGGAGAAGGTGGAAAAGATGAGCTACTGATAGCTTATTTCGGATAGAGTTTAAGCGGATCTGCCTTAGAGTTGTACACAAGGCAAGACCCAAGCAGATGGTATACTTAGGATAATCTGTCGCAGGCTTTCGCCGGGCACTTTCAATATAATCTGGAAATAGTGCCAGATCGTCTCACGCTATTGAAACTTGAGAAGAAACCAGAAGAGAGCTTCAGGGAATTTAGGTTTCGTTGGAGAGAACATGCAGCTAGAGTTGATCCTCCAATGAGAGAGGAGGAGATGGTAGATTACTTTCGACAAACGCTCGAACCAACCTACTTCGGTCACTTGGTGACCTCAGTAGGAAAATCTTTCAACGAAGTAGTCAAGATGGGAATGTGGTAGAAGAAGGATTGAAGACAAAAAAATAATGAGATATTCGGCAATAAAGGCCACTACTCAATCCATTCAGAGCGGCACATGAGGTGAGCTCGGGAAAAAGAAAAGAGAAGATGTCACAACAATAGAGGCTAGCAATTGTTCCAGATCTAGAGGTTCTTCACCCCATTATAAATCCAGACCTCCTCACCCAAATTACCCCCACATGCCAAATTATCCTCCCCTATCCTATTACCTACCACAAGAACAACCTTTTTCAGTCCATCAAGCACAAGCATACACCCAACCTTTGGCACGCCCGCAATGGCGCGCGCCAGCTCCACATAATACATACCCAGCTCCACGTAATTCATACCCAGCTCCACATAGTACCTACCCAGCTCCACAAAATACCTACCCACCACAAAGGGCATACAGAAATCCTGCGGGGCCAGGATTTGGGGGGAATCAGGCATTCAGGAATGAAAGGATTCAGAGGCAGAGAATAGTCACTGAATTAGGAGAAACCTATACTGCTTTGTTCCACAAATTAAAACAGATAGGTTTATTGAATCCTATTGAACCCAGATTGCTAAATCCCTTGCCTCAAAATTTGGACCACTCGATACACTGTGAATATTATTCAGGATCTCGTGGACATGACACCAAAAAATGTTGGAAGTTGAAGCATGCGATCCAAGATCTTATCGATACTAATAAGATTGAGGTTCAAGCATCTGAGGCACCTAATATTAACCAAAACCCCCTACCAGCCCACCACGAAACCCAAATGATTGAGATTGTGCGTGGATAGGAAGAACCCAAGAAGCCATCACAGATAGTGATGATGATCCGGGCCAGTGCAAAAGAGAAATCAACTAGTGGGGAAGTGGAGGTACCAATTAAGAGGGAGGATGTAAATCCAGTAGTAATATTGGGGAAGAATCCATCTGCCGCTACAAAGACAACAAAATTGGTAGTGTCTGGAGTGCCATCTGCACCTATGGTGGTTGTGAAAGGAGTTTGTAGGGAACCGGTCATCATAAAGCCGGTAGTCCAATTGCCTGTGACTGATAGCAAGGCCGTGCCTTGGAAGTACGAAAAGGCAGTGGTGTTGTACAAAGGAAAGATAGTAGAGAAGGAGAGTTGCGAGGTTCAGGGGTTGACTCGATCGGTAGAATGTTTTGCTCCCGTAGAGTTGAAGAGATCTAACCCTGCATTGGAGAAGAATCCTGTAACAGAAGAGGAAGCTGAGGAGTTCTTAAAAAAGATGAAAGCCCAGGACTACTTTATTGTGGAGAAGTTATGAAAAACCCCATCCCAAATTTTGTTGCTATCCTTGTTAATCCATTCTAGTGATCATTTCCAGGCCTTGATGAGGATCATGAATGAAGCCCATGTTCCAGATAAACTTTCTATAAATCACTTGGAGAAGATAGTACATAAAACCTTTAAGGTAAGCCGAGAGACATTTTCTGATGATGAATTGCCAAAAGAAGGTACAGAACATACAAAGCCTTATACTTGACCGTGAAGTGTGAAGACTCGGTGGTCACTAGAGTATTGGTGGATAATGGTTCAAGTGCCAACATCTGTACTTTGGCTACTCTGAACAAACTGAAGATTGATCATGACAGAGTCCGTAAGAATGGCGTCAGCATCAGAGGTTTTGATGGCGGGAGTACTAGCTCAGTGGGTGATACCGTACTGGAACTAACCATTGGTCCAACAGATTTCACCATGGAATTCCAAGTGGTGGACGTGGCCGCATCTTACACTCTACTATTGGGACGACCCTGGATTCATGCTGCCATAGCAGTACCTTCTTCATTGCACCAGATGGTGAAGTTTGAGTGGGATAGGCAGGAAATAGTGATGCACGGGGATGACGGCACATGCATTATGAGTGATAACGTGGTGCCATTCATAGAAACAGAGAATGACAAGGGACCATGGGTATACCAAGTCTTCGAAGGGGTTTTAGTGGACAGGGTTTCTGAAGGTGAGGACCTCACATTTCCTAGGATCTCAGCTTCAACCTTCATGATCGCCTGAGAAATGATGAACTGTGGGTTTATACTAAGAAAAGGTCTGGGGGCCAAACTCCAAGGTATCATTCAACCTGTTTCTTTGGCTAAGAATTTGGAGACATTCGGGTTAGGGTTCAAGCCAACTGCAGCAGATGCGAAGAGAGCTCAAAAAATGAAGAAGAATGTTTGGGTCCTTCCCAAGCCAGTTCCACGCCTCTCCCAGTCTTTTGTTAAAGCAGGTATCACGAGGTTGCCGAACCCAAAGATTCTTCGACCGTCAATTGGACCAGATTGAGATCTGGATCATAGTTTTGAAAAATTATTTGCTAATGTCAACATGATCAAAGCTGGAGAAGGTTCCAATAAAGCAGACATACAATACGTGGGGCCTAAGGCCAAAACCAACAATTGGACGGCTACTCTTCTTCCCATCCGGAAGGAGTCTTGGTAGTAGGCTCTGGATTTTCTTTTGTTTCTTGGATTATTCCAGAGTTGTAATCCAGTTTTGGCTTTGTTTGTTGTGTGAAACTCTATTATTTCCGAATTTTAATAAAATTAATGTTTCCCTTCTTTTTCTTATTTTTGTTTAATTTCGTTTCTTTTTACTTCTGAACATTTCTCTTTTTTGCCGGTCCCAACAACATGGCATGCACAACGGGTCTCCAACCTTGTCTAAAAGATCAGTTTGATTCCGTATAATTATGAATCAGAATACGATGAAGATGAGGCCTTTGAAGAGATAAGTAAATAGTTAAGCCAGTTCAAAGCAAAACCCAAACCCAATTTAAGTGACACTGAAGCCATCAATTTAGGGGACGCTGACAATGTCAGAGAAACTAAGATTAGCGTTCACATTAAAACACACATAAGGGATGAGCTAATTAAAACACTCATAGAAATCAAAGATGTTTTTGCATGGTCGTATGATGACATGACAGGTTTAAGTACCGATTTAGTTGTTTACAAATTGCCCACGGACCCGTCATGTCCTCCCGTCAAGCAGAAATTGAGGAAATTCAAAATAGATATGAGTGTGAAGATTAAAGAAGAAATAACCAAATAGCTGCAAGTAAAGGTTATTCGCGTCACTAGATATCCCGAGTGGTTAGCTAATGTGGTACCAGTACCAAAGAAGGATGGGAAGATTGAGGTATGTGTCGACTACTGCAATCTTAATAAGGCAAGTCCAAAAGATAGCTTTCCTTTGCCCAACATTCATATTCTGGTTGACAATTGTGCCAGGTGTGAGATTGGGTCTTTTGTGGATTGTTTTGCTGGGTATCATCAGATCTTGATGGGTGAAGAAGATGCAGAAAAGACAGCTTTCATCACTCCATGGGGAACTTATTGCTACAGGGTAATGCCGTTTGGTTTAAAAAACGCTGGAGCAACATACATGAGAGCAATGACTACTGTGTTTGATGACATGATACACAAAGAGATTGAGGTGTATGTAGACTATGTGATCATAAAATCTGGGCGTCACGAGGACCATGTAGCAGATCTGAAGAAGATTTTTCAAAGACTTCGGAGGTATGACATTAAGCTTAACCCAGCCAAATGTGCATTGGGGGTTCCCTCGGGAAAAATGTTAGGACTCATTGTCATTCGGCGAGGGATTTAGTTGGATCCCTCAAAGATCAAATCCATCCAAAAATTGCCAGCACTAAAGAACAAACCTGAAGTAATGAGTCTTTTGGGGGAGATTGAACTACATCAGCCGATTCGTTGCTCAGCTCACATTGACATGTGAACCTATTTTCAGGCTGTTAAAGAAGGATGCTGCAGTCAAATGGACTGAAGAATGCCAAGAGGCTTTTTATAAGATAAAGGAGTATTTGTCAAACCCACTTGTGTTGGTTCTACCTGAACCCGGGAGGCCTCTGATTCTTTATCTAACAGTTTTGGATAATCTGTTTGGCTGCGTATTGGGGCAACATGACATCACTGGAAGAAAGGAAAATGCCATCTATTATCTCAGTAAGAAGTTCACAGCATATGACGTTAAGTACACTCATCTTGAGAAGACATGTTGCGCCCTGACTTGGGTGGCACAAAAGCTAAGGCATTATTTGTCTTCCTACACTAATTATCTCATTTCACGTTTGGATCCATTGAAGTATATTTTCCAGAAACCTATGCCTATAGGGAGGTTAGCAAAATGGCAAATATTACTTACGGAGTTTGACATCATCTATGTGACGAGGACAGCTATGAAAGCTCAAGCCTTAGCCGATCACTTGGCTGAGAATCCTGTTGATGATGAATATGAACCTTTAAGGACAAATTTTCCAGACGAAGAAGTGCTGCAAATTGATAAGTTAGAACTAACCAAGGATCCAGGGTGGAAGATTTTCTTTGACGGAGCTGCAAATGCAAAGGGAGTTGGAATAGGAGCAGTACTTAGTTCTGAAACAAGACATCATTATCATGTTACGGCTCAACTACGCTTCTATTGTACCAACAACATGGCTGAGTATAAAGCATGCATTTTGGGGTTACGATTAGCTGTGGACATGGATGTCCAGGACGTCTTTGTCTTGGGACACTCGAACCTTCTGGTACATTAGGTTCAAGGCGAATGGGAAACAAGGGACTTGAAGCTTATCCCATATCGTCAATGTTTGCATGATCTGATTAAGCATTTCCTGTCAGTGGAATTCAGACATATCCCAAGAATGCATAATGAGGTTGCCGATGCTTTGGCTACTCTAGCATCTATGTTGCATCACCCGGACATGATTCATGTTGATCGTTACATATTTAGGTTCGGGATCAACATGCTTATTGCAATGTGGTGGAGGAAGAAATGGATGGCGAGCCATGGTTTCATGATGTCAAAGAATACCTCAGGATGGGAATACACCTAGAGCAGACAACTGGAGATCAAAAGAGAGCTATTCGGCGATTGGCAAATGGATTTTTCCTTAGTGGAGGAGTGCTGTACAAAAGAACCCCGGATTTGGGATTGCTGAGATGTATATATGCAAGTCAAGCCACAACAGTGATGACAGAGGTACATGCTGGAGTTTGCGGGCCACATATGAGCGGATATGTATTGGCGAAGAAGATTCTTCGAGCAGGATATTATTGGCTCACTATGGAGCGTGATTGTATAAGTTTCGCATGGAAATGCAATCAGTGTCAGATACACGGAGATCTGATTCATTCTCCGCCGATAGAATTGCATACAATATCAGCGCCATGGCCACTTGTTGCTTGGGGTATGGATGTTATTGGACCTATAGAACCTGTAGCTTCCAACGGTCACAGGTTCATTGTGGTAGCCATTGACTATTTTACCAAATGGGTTGAAGCTAAAACTTTCAAGTCAGTGACCAAGAAGGTAGTGGTGGATTGTGTTCAATCCCATATCATCTGTAGATTTGGGATTTCGAAAATGATCATCACGGACAATGATGCTAATCTTAACAGTGGTTTGATGAAAGAAGTATGTCAACAGTTCAAGATTACACACCGTAATTCCCAAAGAAAATGGCACGGTTGAGGCAGCGAACAAAAATATAAAGAAGATATTGAGAAAGATGGTAGAAGGGTCTAGGCAATGGCATGAAAAGATACCATTTGCATTGTTGGGTTATCGCACTACTATCCGCAGTTCAGTAGGTGCAACTCCTTATTTGTTGGTGTACGTAACTGAAGCAGTGCTACCAGCAGAAGTTGAGATTCCATCCCTCCGAATTGTCGCTGAAGCTGAAATAGATGACGGTGAGTGGGTCAAAGCCTGATTGGAATAGTTGAGTTTAATTGATGAAAAGAGATTGGCAGCAGTATGTCATGGCCAATTGTATCAAAAGAGAATGGCAAGATCATATAATAAAAAGGTGCGTCCCAGGAAGTTTGAAGTGGGACAACAGGTGCTGAAGCGAATATTGCCACATCAAGTTGAAGAAAAGGGCAAGTTCGCACCAAACTGGCAAGGACCGTATACTGTGACCAGAGTTCTGTCCAACGGTGCTTTATGTTTGACAGATGTCGAAGGAAGACGTATCGACATGGCTATCAATTCTGATGCGGTCAAGAGATATTACGTGTAATTTCGTTAATTATAATCTTTATTTGCTTGTACTTGGTGTTTGTCGGATAATGAAATGACGGAGGCAGTTCTTTCTTCTATCCAAACACTTCAACCTTTTTTTCCCCTTTTGAGCCTTATTTATTCTTTCATATCCCTCTATTGGAATCAATAACGGAAAGAGAAAAGAAAAACAAAAAATAAATAAATAATAGAAAGTCACAACAGATTTAAATGAATGAAGTGAACTACGTTTGGCCTGATTCCTCAAAGAGGATACGTAGGTGCCTCACGACTCGGTCATAGTGTAAATAAAAGTTAATCCTTCCCCAAACAAGAAACTGGGGCAGAAGTTATGTCGTTTTTTATTAAAAGAATTTTAATTCCAAGAGTTGTAATGTTTCACCCATTCAGAGTCATTTTGAATTTTTTGATACTCTTTTCTTTTAAGCCCACACAAAAACCCATATGAGATGTCCGAAAAAGACCTCCTGATCAGTATCCGGGAAATACCTAGTCAGGCAAGTAAAAACCAAGAGTAACACGCTGATCCCCAATTGAAAGGGAATAAGCTGAAGGAATTGATAGCCAAAAGAAACCCCAGTGAAGAGAATCTTATTGGTGTCGTTCCAATCCCCAGCGAAGAAAAAATAAAATGAGAGAGTCTTTTCGGTGAAAACCTTCATAGGCACCTTAAGGCGACGAAAGATGAGAAGAAATAAAAAAAGAGAGAGTCTTATCGGTGAAAACCTTCACGGGCACCCTAAGGCAACAGGAGTTGAGAGAAATGAGAGAGTCTCATTAGTGATAACCCCTCGAATGGCACTATGATGCGACAAGATAGATTGGCGGAAAGGATCCGCATTTGACAAAGGGTCGGGCACCGGTTCATCCTCAACAAATGAGGCCATCAGAAAGATTGATTGATACAAATAGACCGGGTTGATTAATCCGGAATGCAGGACGTGATCGTTCGGACCGGTTATACCATTCAGATAAGTTTCTTTTTGCTTTTTCTCAACATTTGTTAAGAAAGCTTCCTTTTTTTTTCTATTTCTTCATTTTATTTGTTTAAAGATTTTTGTCCAAAGTTTATTTTGGGAAAGACTTTTCAGAGCTTACTATCAGTTGCCGAATTGGTACAAAGCAAAACGAGGTTAGGACAGACCAAATTGGTCTGGAATGTCAGGAAATTGAGAAGACATGAAAGATGCAGTCAAGAAAATCGCAGACCAAGTTTCAAAACAATCCCCAGCAGATTTTCAAGATACGCAAATAACTCCGACAGATTATCAACCAAGTCCCAAGATGGTTGGACAGCACAAAGCGGGGAGGGACAGAGGAAAAATGCATCCCCAAGCAAAATAACCCCCTGCAGTTTTATCCTTAACAACGCTATCTCCAGCGGCATTGAGGGAAAATGAAACCTTTTTGAAGAAAGTGATTTTTGAGTTTCACCAGCATGTTTTGAAACATAGAAAAGGGAAGGGATAAATGGAAAAACCATTCCCCATCAGAAATATCATTCCCGGCGAATAACATCATCCTTAACATGTTTCGAGAGTTTTGAACAGGGAAAGGGAAAAAGCCATCCCCGGTAGGAGTGGCACGGCCATTCACCACATTTAAACTAACATATTTTCTTTGATTTGAAGCAGGTAAAAGGAAATGTTGATGATAGAAGAAAGACATGCCACAAGGAATATTATCAAAACTGGGGTAGAAACTTTTCGCCATTGTCGAAAATTTTCTCAAAGAAAACAAGGAAATCAATTCAAGAGATTTTTAATTTCAAGAAATCAGGAGCCCGCCTGTGAGAACAGAGGTCGTTATTTCAAATTGAAGAAGTCAGGAGCACGCCTGTTAGAATGGAGGTTGTTATTTTAAGTTGAAGAAGTCAGGAGCCCGCCTGTCAGAACGGAGGTTATTATTTTAAGTTGAAGAAGTCAGGAGCCCGCCTGTTAGAACGGAGGTTGTTATTTTAAGATGAAGAAATCAGGAGCCCACCTGTGAGAACGGTGGTTGTTATTTTAAGTTAAAGAAATCAGGCGCCCGCCTGTGAGAACAGAGGTTTTTATTTCAAGTTGAAGAAATCAGGAGCCCGCCTGTTAGAACGGAGGTTGTTATTTCAAATTGAAAAAGTCATGAGCCTGCCTGTGAGAACGGAGGTTGTTATTTCAAATTGAAGAAGTCAGGAGCCCGCCTGTTAGAACGGAGGTTGTTATTTTAAGTTGAAGAAATCAGGAGCACGCCTGTGAGAACGGAGGTTGTTATTTTAAGTTGAAGAAATCAGGAGCCCGCCTGTGAGAACAGATATTGTTATTTTAAGTTGAAGAAATCAGGAGCCTGCCTGTGAGAACAGAGGTTGTTATTCAAATTGAAGAAGTCAGGAGCCCGCCTGTGAGAACGGAGGTTGTTATTTCAAGTTGAAGAAATCAGGAGCCCGCCTATTAGAACGGAGGTTGTTATTTCAAATTGAAGAAGTCAGGAGCCCACTTGTGAGAACGGAGGTTGTTATTTCAAGTTGAAGAAATCAGGATCCCGCCTGTTAGAACGGAGGTTATTATTTCAAATTGATGAAGTCAGGAGCCCGCCTGTTAGAACGGAGGTTGTTATTTCAAATTGAAGAAATCAGGAGCCCGCGTGTTAGAATGGTGGTTGTGTCATCTTTTAAAAGGCAAGTCAGGAGCCCGCATGTAGAACAGAGGAATACATTTCAAGGTTGAAGCAGAATTCAATAATACCAAAGAAGAAATCAAGAACGCCCTGCATAACAAGCTTTAAATCAAGGAAGCCGTGTCCCCAACAACAAGAACAAAGTTGAAAATATAGATAAGAGTTTACAGTTCATAGACCATAATTTAGTCTAGCTTCTTATTTTGTTTTAGCATGGTGTAATACGGAGGTCAATGAGCAGTAACAGCGATAGCAGCAATAGCAACAACAGTAACAGCAAAGTGTCAGTCCCATGGTAGACCCAGCTACAAAAATTTTCCGAACTACATTGACCTAATTCCTGTTTAGCCCAGGATATGTAGGAGGCCTCCCGAAGCAAAGTCTCGGTCAAGATCTTTTCAAAATGCTTCAAACGGAGTGCTTGAACGGGCAAAAATCGCTCGTATTTGCTCACTTATCTTTGCGCGAAAACTCTTCGTGTTTACGGGCTAAGAGGGGTAGTTGTGAGCACATAAGTTTTGCCTCACATGAAATACTCCCACAAAAAAAAGTCAAAATAAAATAATTGTTTTTCATTATTTGCAATTTTGTGGATTTTTGTGGTATTTTTTCTTTTATTGTTTGCATTTGTGTATGCACATTTATTTGTTAAATAAATAAAAATACAAAAATATATTGCATTTACATTTAGAATTTAATTTTACAACTAGGAATAATTAACTTGTCTTTACAAAAAAATAAAAATCATAAAAATAATGTATTTTTGTATTTTTAGTGTTTAATATCAAAATTGTGTGGTTTAATATGTAATTGTGTGATTAATTATTATGTTAAAGTTAAATTGGTATTTTTTAAGTTGATTTTAGTGTATAATTTAAATTAGGATTATTAGTCTTAATATCAAAATCGTGTGATTTAATATGTAATTGTGATTAATTATTATTTAAAGTTAAAATTGGTATTTTTTTAAAGGTGGTTTTAGTGTATAATTTGAATTAGGATCAGATTTGGGCCAAAAGTCCCAGGCCCATACGAAAACCCACCCCAAAATACCCGTTACCCGTTCAATCGACCCGATCCAAACTTGAACCAACAAAACACCCCGTTTTAGGTTACTTAGTTTGATCTTAGCCGTTGGTCATTGTAATCTAACGACTAGAATTAAAAGACTATTTTTAATACACCAAAACAGCCCCTACCCATTTTCATTTCACACCCCGTCCCTTCCATTTCTTTTAGAGATCATGCACCCAAAAACCCTAGCCAGCCGCCGGCCATCCCCACCGCTCAGAACCCGGTGGCAACCACACCACGGGCCACCTCTTTAACACCATAACACCTCCATCGCACCCTGAACCCAAATCCATAAGCCTTTTCCTTCGAATTTAACCCAGGCTCCTCGAATATCAATTTCTTGCCAAGAACCCTAGTAGCCGCCACTGCTTCCTAGTGGCGGCGCCGCTTCCATTCACCCCAAAACTCGCACACAGCCTTCCCACTGTCCCCCTTACGACCAAAATGGCATTGATTAAGTTCAAACCAAGCCCAAACTATGCGAACCCCAAATCTGAACACCCAAGAACCCTAGAAAATTGTCAAGTCCATTCAAGGGTTTTTTTAGGTTTAAATGGATTTAGTTGAAGTGTTCTCGCTGGGGAACACTCAATTAAATCCGTTTAGCCTCAAATTTCAAGACCAAGGTTGGTACAGAGTCTGGCTCTTCCTCGACTTTTCATCTCTGAGGTATTTCTTTTCTCTTCTTGTTTCTTCTGCCTTTATTTGTCTTTGTATTTGTCTGTTAGTTTAGTAGTTTTATCATTTTTCATCTTTTTCGATTTCCGTTAATTTTTCTGTTTTCCTCATCTCCAATAGACCTTTTATTTGGTCGATCTTTTTGTTTGTTCGTTAATTGTAGTCACTATGATTTCACTACATGTTTTATTTGTTTTCATCAATGTAAATTCGCATTGTTTGATCCCTGCTCTGCTTGAAATCATAAGTCATTAGTTTGTTTGTCGATTATTTGTTATCGATTACGCGTGTTGTGATCGAATTAACGAACATAGTCGATTAGTTATGAAATTTCGTTAGAACAGTGGACATCAATTTTATTAATACTGTCTAAATTGGGTCCGAACCATCGCCCAAATTAATTTTTGAGTTGTTTGTGCCTGAATCTATGAAGATGAATTGGTTATAGCTGTTGTAGTTCAGTTATTGAATTGGATGATTTTTTTTTGGATTGGAGTAAGATTGCTCTTTCAGTGGCTTTAAGGGTTATTTAGGGGGTAATTAGCTATAATTGATGGCTACTAATCAATAGCATTAGGGGTTTGTCTAGGGGGCTGCTAGTTTGGGTAGAGGGTACACTATCTATATTAATTAACGTGAGTAGAAATTAGGTGTCTATTGAATATTGAAAAAAGGACTAAGCTGGCACCAATTGTATCTCTATAAAAGGCTGCAAAACAAAAGAGAAAGAACAGACAGACGGACTAAAAAAAAAGCTGATAGCTTAAAGAAAGAAATTTTTCTGAAATTGGGGAAAACAACAGAGAAAAATAGCGAGAGTTTGAGAGTTTAGCGTTGTTGTTGGTATACTGTTGTTGTCGATGTGGTATCCGCTGCTGCTGACTACTCGTTTTTCTTCTTTTCTCATTTCCAGATTTTCATCAGCTAGGTATGTTGGAACTCATTTAAAAATCTTCATTCAAGTATATGGCATGTAAACTTGGTTTGTCAATTGTGTATATTTTCTCCGCATCTACATGTTAGTTTGGTAATTTATGAATGTATTCCATTGCTTTCCTTTAAACTTTTCCCTGTCGAATCAGTTTCTTAGTTTTGAATTCATAGGCGTGGACATTCTCTATTTTAATACTTGAAAAGTAATTGCTAAGAGTAAGCTTAAGGTTTGGAGGCATTTGGATTGATATTGAATCAGATTTATGGAGACTTTGGGTTGAAATTGTATTAAGTTTACAATAGCATTATGAAATTTATAATAGAATGTATCAGATGTAATTCACACTAATTTCCATGACTCATAAAAAATGTGTTTTCATTTCCTATAACTATAAGACAGTTGAGATCATCGAGTCCCCATTCCATTTATGTTCATTTTCTAGTGTGTTTCTTCCCTTACTCCTGTTTTAATGTGATTTGAGTTCTGAAGCCGTGATCGAAACTCGCCGTTTGATTATAATTAATATGTATGACTTTTTGAAGCTGCGAATGCGAGTTTGAATTACTGGAGACATCAATTTTGTTAGTTCGTTCTGAATAGGGTGTTCATGTGTTTCGTTGAAATGTGGACGTCTAGTTTAGGGCTGTGTAATTGTTTATTTTGTTGCATTACCTTGGTGTTTGATTTGGTTCAGCAGTTTCCTTCAACAAAGTTCTTTGTGTTTTGAAATGGATTCCCAGTAAATCAAAGGCTCGTTTTGTCTCTTTTCAAATTGCGTAGACTAGGTAGAAAGTCTGGACTCACTTTAAATCCATTTCCTCTCAATCTTAGCCTAGATCCTTAGGAATCCTATTATCAATGTTCTAGTGTTTGTGAGTCAAGTCTAAAACTAAATAGTCGAATCTATTTGGAGTTGTCTTTACATGATTTTCCTTAATTCTTAAATGGATAGTCCGTTTGCTGGGAACGATAATTGAGTCATTGTTTTTTTTTTCATTTTTGAAGACAAAAACAAAATAATACATATATATATATATACATAATTCATCATCTTCTTCAGAAAAATGCACGCACTCACCTATATTTTGAGGGGAATCCTCTTCATTTTGTAGACATTGATCGAGACTCCTCTCTTGGAAGATCGACATTAACACATTAGGAAATTCCCTCCCCTTTTTGATTAGAAGTGTGTGAAACCCTCATCTAAACGACCTCCAAAAATTCTCCTTTTTTATTGAAGAACAGGAGGCAGAGGCAGCTTTCAAAATCAGGAGAGTATCCCCTGCCCTCATCGCCTTCACGACCCTTATTTTCTTCACGTACAACCATTCTCCAACTCGAAATTTCAGCCTCCGAACAACACATACAGTCGCACACACAAATAGATTTGGAGCCGAGATGTTAACGGTTTGAGGTCGTCGTTCTGGTACTGATTCAAGTTCTGGTCTGGAGTTCTCCGTTCGATTCATGTGTTGTATCTCATTAGAATTTTTGGAATTGAAGTCGAGTTTTTCGCTGAATCCTTCACGGTTATAGATTTCGGCTTCACAGGTTTATCCCCATATCTCTCTTCGTTTGTTAAACTTATTTGAAGTGAATTGGGTAGTTAAAAAATGGATTAAATAATGCAGTTTTTTCGGAGATTATGTTGAATTTCCCCCTGATTCAAGTTTATATTTTTGTGTCGATTGCGTGATCATTGGTTCCTTTTGTCGAAATCTCTCAGATGAAATACGAGCAAATTTTCGAATCTCTGTCCATGTTTTCATTAAATCCCTGGTAGCTTGTCCATTTGTCTGTGTAAATAATCAGAATTTCATAATTTGCTTGTGAGATTTATGTTGTAAACATGGAGTTCAATTGTGTTGGAGTTGTTCATGAGGTTGAGTCGTGCAGAGGTTGTATTAAAGGTTTAAGTCCGAAAGTTTGGTCCGATTTGTGCTGATTCCGTTAAGGTCGTCCATGTTTACTATTCCGGCTGTCGTCATTTTTACGATTTGGTCATATGAGTTGCAGTTTGAATTCACCATTAATGGTCCGATTTCACCATGTTTAAACCTCTATTATATGTTTCCTTAAGTTGTACTACTGTTGATATTGAACAAATGGAATTCTTACTTTGAGTGCTTATTTCAATTTGTATTATGCTTGTAACTATATTGTATTAGATTCATGATTTGTTTATTTATGAATTTATTGGTTATGTGGACTTAACTGTTAAGTAAGAAAAGGAATAGAGTACCATTCTTCCGTTGTTTGATATAAGTAAGAAGAACAAAAAAATGAGAAGGCAAAAGTTTCCATTTGGTGTTCCATACAGAGAACTTTTTGTGTAGTGAGGGTTTGCATTTATCATTGTGTGCTTAGGATGGATATTAGAGGAACTGACCAAGTCACAGCATATGGTCATTGGGAATTATTTGTGTGTTGGAAGCAGAATACTTGGACTTAATTATGTAGCCCAGTCACAACTGTTAACTTTACGCTAGCAAATCACATGAACATCCGTGGTTGACATTAATTGAGTACAATCTTTCTTTGAAATCATTTGAGGTGTGCCGCGCCAAAAGCGGCAATTGCGCGACCCTCATGTTAATTGGCTTTAATTCAACATTAGAATTCGAGGCGTGCCATTTAACAAATTCCATGGCCCTCGCAAACTATAAATGCATAGTTGCTTTAGGCGCGTTATTTTAATAATCTACCTTTTTAATACGGAAGCACATTTATGTGACCCAAATCAAAATCTCAACGAAGTGAAAATGTCTCGATAATCGCGGGTACATTGATTGTGAGTGGTTCGAGATGCATTTTCACGATGTTGCAATTCTTTGTTGAAATAATAACAATAATAATATTAAAAGCGGTCAAAGGCTAAAATTTGCACATAAGTTAAAGCATGTTTAGAAATCAGATAATAAGCCAATTATGACAGTTGAGCGACCGTGCTAGAACCACGGAACTCGGGAATGCCTAACACCTTCTCCCGGGTTAACAGAATTCCTTATCCGGATTTCTGGTTCGCGGACTGTTAAATAGAGTCAAACATTTCCTCGATTCAGGATTCAACCGGTGACTTGGGACACCATAAATCTCCCAAGTGGCGACTCTAAATTAATTAAATAAATCCCATTTCGATTGTCCTTTAATTGGAAAAACTCCCTCGCGCCCTAGCCAGTTAGCGCCGAAAGGAGGTGTGACACCCCTATCTGAGATAATAGACACTGGAACCCCATGCAATCGGATAATCTCCCAGATAAAGATCCCTGCCAGCCGCTCTGAAGAATAGGTAGTACATACTGGAATGAAGTGTGCGGACTTGGTCAGCCCATCTACAATCACCCAAACTGAATCAAACTTCCTCAAAGTCCGAGGGAGAGCACTTACAAAGTCCATAGTAATCCTCTCCCACTTCCACTCGGGAATAATCATCTGATGAAGAACCCCACCCGAACTCGGATGCTCATACTTTACCTGCTTATAGTTGAGACACCGAGCTACATAACCTACAATATGCTACCTCATTGTGACGACCCGGCCCGTCGTCACGGGAATTACCACCCCGTTATGTTGTAATTACATAATTCATGCTTTTATATCGGTGTTAGAGTCTATCGGGGAAGTTAGGAGTGAATTGAAATGAAAATGAGGCATATAGCCTTTTTGAAGGAAACTTGAATAAGGAAAGTCAACCCGGAGTTGACTATTTAGTTAGAGAGCTCGGAATCGAATTCTGATGATTCGGTTAGTTCCGGGAGGCGGATTGTGACTTAGGGGAGCGATCGGAATTGAATTTGGAGGCCCGGTGTAGAAATAGGCTTGAATTGGCTAAGGTTGAATTTTGGCGAAATCCGAATGGTAGGTGATATTTTGATCCGGGGGTCGGAATGGAATTCCGACAATTTCTGTAGCTTCGTTATGTGATTTTGGATATGTCTGCAAAATTTCAGATCATTCGGACGTCGTTTAGTCGGGTTTTTGATTGATTGTGTAATTCGGAATGTTTTAAGGAATTTAGGCTTGAATTCGATGTGAATTATGGGTTTTGATGTTATTAGACGTGTTTTGAGGATTGGAACAAGTTCGAATAAGGTATAGAGATGTGTTGGTGTGTTTGGATGAGGCCCCGGGGGCCTCGGGGTGTTTTCGGATGGTAAATCGGGAGAAAAACATGGAAATTGCAGGTTTGAAGAGTTCTGGTTCTGTTGTTTTCGCTCCTGCGGAAATGGGGGCGCAGGAGCGAGCCCGCAGGAGCGGAAAACGAGCGTAGAAGCGCTGGGGTTCGCTGAGGCGGATCCTGGTCCGCATGGGCGGCACCGTAGGTGTGGAAGGAAAGACCGCAGAAGCGGTCTGGGCTCGTTAGGGGAGAATCCGCAGAAGCGGAAGACTTGTCGCAGAAGCGGTAAGGCTCGCAGGAGCGGAAGGGGGTTTCGCAGGAGCGGTCTCGCAGGAGCGAGACCTGGGCCGCGGAAGCGAAGCTGGGCGGCTAGGAGTATTTCCGCAGAAGCGACCATTTGGTCGCAGAGGCGGCCTCGCAGAGGCGGATTTTTGGTCCGCAGAAGGGGAAATCGCGCCTGTGTTAAAAATAATAGAAGGGATAAAATTTCATAAGTTGCAAAACATTTAGGGCTCGGTTCTTGAAGGCGAATTGGGCGATTTGGGCGAGTTATTGCTGGGAGAACATCGGGTTATCGTTGGAGGTAAGTTTAGTGGCTTAATTACATCATTTTTACATGAAATCCTTGGTTAAATCCCTGTAAATGGAAGATTAAAGGTGGGTTTGAGCCCTAGGCCTAAATTAAAGAAAAAACCTGATTTGAGTGGGCAAATGGAGTCCGATTTTGGTAAATTTCATATGCCTAGACTAGTATCGAGACGAGGATTCCGAATATGTGATTTTTGTAATTTTTCGACAAGTGTACCAAAAGTCGGGTTTTGACAACTTGTGGGTTTTGATATAAATTGGGTTATTTCGAATGAATTTCGTGAAATTAGCGTATATTGATGCATTCTCTATGATTTTGAGCAGATTTGGCATCCGAGGAGATTGATTTGCGAGGCAAGCGCAAGGCGGATTGAAGCTTCTACCGTTCCAGGTGAGTGGTAGTACTAAATAATGTACTGAGGGTTTGAAACCCCGTACTAGCACTTCACAGTGCTATATTGAGATGAGACACACGTTCTATGACGGGCGTGGTGACATTGTGATTGGGGGTTCGAACTTAGTCCTTCCCGGCTAATAGAATACTGTGTTGTATGACTGTACAATTGGGCTAATAGCCATGTTTGGGGCCTTGTGCCGATCTCTAGAGCATTAGGGAACCTATAGAGCTAGGTGACCCTTATATCGTGATTGGAAACATACACTCAGCCGTAGCTCTAGCCGTATAGCATAATATGAGCCCGTACTAGATGTGTACATTGAGAGAGATTATCTAGGGTGGAATTCCCTGTTCTAGCTGAGTGGGCCTGAAAGGCCAAGTTTATATTGACTGAGACAGGGTCTAGGACCCACTGTGATATATTATATTGGGCCTGAGAGGCCAAGCATATATTGACCGGGATAGGGTCGAGGACCCATTATGAGGTATTATATATATATACCTACATTGGATCGGACTGCACGCCGCAGCAGTATATATATTGGATCGGACTGCACGCCGCAGTAATATACATGTAATATACATGTAACATACATGTGGGATGGACTGCACGCCGCAGTATTATTGCGCTTGGGCTGTAGGAGCCCCTTCGGAGTCTGAGTCTGCACACATTCTCAGTGAGCACCGGTGTATATGATGGGATCGGGCTGCACGCCGCAGCAATATAGAGATATATACATATATATATTGGATCGGACTGCACGCCGCAGTAATATTTGTGTGGATCGTGCTGCACGCCGCAGTATTATAGTGTTTGGGCCTAGGGAGCCCCTCCGAAGTCTGTATACACCCCCAGTGAGCGCCGTCGACGTTAAATGGAGCGGGCTGCGCGCCGCAGCGGTATATGTATTGGAGCGGGCTGCACGCCGCAGCATTATACTTAATCATACCCTACTATCTACTTAAATACTTATACATTATAGACATAAGTATGTGTCTTTATATGTTGAGATGGCCGTACACCGTAGGGGTACGAGTGAGGGTTGGTTCGGTGTGGAATCTTGTAGAGATAAACGTAGATTGGAGGTTAGAGTACTACTATAGTGATGACGTACCTGTGAGGGTTGCCTTAGAACTGCTAAGTGATAGCACATGATTTCTTACCTTCAGTTATTATTTATTATTGTTACTCACTGAGTTGAAATATACTCACCCCACTCCCCTGCACTTTCTGTGCAGATCCACAGGTGCCCGAGAGCAGTTGAGACATTGTAGCTGCCGATCCTTGTCTACTATTGCGGAGATTACGAGGTAGCTGCCAGCGTCCGCAGAGCTTGTTTTCTCCTTCTTTATCATCTTTTTGATTTCCTACTTGCCTAGACTTGATTGTATTAGGATGCTATCCTGTAGAGGCTCAGTCTCGTGACACCACGATATGTTTGGGACCGTATTTTGTATGTTTTACGTTTCGGTTATCACCTGATATGATCATTTAATGTTTAAGATCAATTAGAATTAACAATTGGCTGGTTTAATGGATAATATGGTTGGGCTTGCCTAGCATTGTGTTGGGCGCCATCACGACCAGGGGTTTGGGTCGTGACAAGTTGGTATCAGAGCCTAGGTTAACAGGTCTCGCGAGTCATGAGCTGTTTTAGTAGAGTCTCGTGGATCGGTGCGGGGACGCCTGTACTTATCCTCGGGAGGCTGCAAACCTTTTTAGGAAAAGTTTCAATTCTTGAAATTCTTGTCGTGCGATTACTTTTGACTTGAACTGAACTTTGACATTCTATTCTCTCGTAGATGGCGAGAACTCGATCATCCGGACGTGGAGGATGACCGCCACTACCACCTGCTAGAGGCCGTGGACGCGGTCGTGGTCGTGGCGGAGTTAGGGCAGCTGAGGCAGTGCCAGCTGACCCACAGCCCCCAGTTGCAGAGGTGCCAGCAGCACTAGATCAGGCACCAGCTGTGCCCATTGTTATTCCGGGTCTACAGGAGACCCTGGCTCAGATACTAGCAGTCTGCACTGGCCTAGCACAGGCGGTTTCAGTTACTACTGCAGCAGCTGCATCAGGGATCGGGGGTGGTCATCAGACCCCCGCAGTACACACTCCAGAGCCAGCAGTGCAGGGCATACAGACACTAGAGGCTCCTCCAGTTCAGCCTGTGGTGCCGGTTCAGCCAGCAGATCAGGTTCAGGGGGACAGGGTCCCAGCTATGACAGATGATGAGCAGCGTCGTCTCGAGAGGTTCACCAGGTTATTTCCTCCAGTGTTCACTGGTGCTCCGGCGAGGACGCCCAAGGTTTTCTGGATAAGTGTCGTCGGATGCTTCGTACGGTAGGGATCTTGGAGTCCAGTGGGGTATCATTCACTACCTTTCAGTTTCAGGGGCCAGCCTTCGCTTGGTGGGAGGCTTATGAGCGCCGCAGGCCAGCAGGAGCAGCACCACTATCATGGCCGGAGTTCTCCACTATGTTCTTGGAGAAATGGGTGCCTCGATCTCAGAGAGAGGAGATGCGTAGGCAGTTTGAGGGTCTCTGTCAGGGGGACATGTCAGTGTCAGAGTATGAGATCAGGTTTACAGAGTTGTCCGGATATGCACCGTGGTTGGTTCATTCCGACAGAGAGAGGATTGGGCGCTTCGTGGACGGCCTCATTTATCCCATTCGTATTCCGATGACTCGGGAGAGGGTTTTGAGTCGTACATTTGAGGATGCTGTGGATATTGCTCGCGACATGGAGACAGATCGTCGCAGAGAACGGGATGAGAGGGAGGCCAAGAGGCCTCGAGGAGCAGCCAGTTTCTAGTGGCACTCGGACCGGAGGCCAGGAGTCGGCAGAGCCGAGGTCGCTCTTTCGTGTCTTCGCAGTCGGGTCGCTCGCATCGTCGCAGATGGTCACCTAGACAGGGTTATCGTGGTTCGCACCGCAGCCAGCCATCTCTCGCGCCATGCCGCCTCGCAGTTCTTCACGTGCCCCATCCGCTCGTGTTCATCTCGGCCTAGTTCATCACCTGGCCACTCCAGCGCCAGAGGTCCTTATCAGTCTCAGCCCCCAGGACCGGGGAGTTGCTACGAGTGCGGAGAGTTTGGGCACCACCGTAGGGAGTGTCCCCGTCTTGTTTCCGGATCTTATCGGCAGAGGGGCAGCCCTCGTCATCCGGTCCTTCTACTTCGAGCACCCGCCCCGCCGCCTGGGGGCGAGGGTCGACACGCTAGGGGTCGCTCTGGCGGGGAGGCCGATCGGGCGGACAAAGCTAGATGCTATGCTTTTCATGGTCGATCTGAGGCCGTTGCTTCCGATGCTCGTCATTACGGGTATTATTTCAGTCCGTCACGCGCAGATGCCTCCGCATTGTTTGATCCCGGCTCTACTTATTCTTATGTGTCTACATATTTTGCTCCTCATTCGGGCACGACCCGAGGGAGTCTTGAGTTGCCAGTGCATGTATATACCCCGGTAGGGGATACTATTATTGTGGACCACGTATACCGGTCCCGTTTGGTCACTATTGGAGGTCTGGAGACCCGAGTAGACCTGTTGCTTCTCAGCATGATTGATTTTGATGTTATATTGGGCATGGACTGGCTATCTCCATGTCATGCTATTCCGGACTGTCATGCTAAGACAGTCACTTTGGCTATGCCGGGCATTCAGAGGATCGAGTGGCGAGGCACGACTGAGTATGTACCTAGCAGGTAATATCTTTCCTCAAGGCCCAACGAATGGTTGGGAAGGGATGTCTCTCTTATTTAGCATTTGTACGGGAAGTCGAGGCCCAGACTCCCAGTATTGATTCTGTTCCCATTGTGCGAGACTTTCCTGACGTGTTTCCCTCAGACCTGCCGGGCATGCCGCCGGACAGGGATATTGATTTTGGTATCGATTTGGTGCCGGGCACTCAGCCTATTTCTATTCCTCCGTATCGTATGGCACCAGCCGAGTTGAAGGAATTGAAGGAGCAGCTCCAGGAACTCCTAGATAAGGGGTTCATTCGGCCGAGTGTGTCGCCGTGGGGTGCACCTGTCCTGTTTGTTAAGAAGAAGGACGGATCTATGAGGATGTGTATTGACTATAGGCAGCTAAACAAAGTAACAGTGAAGAATAAGTATCCTCTTCCTCGTATTGATGATTTATTTGATCAGCTCCAGGGAGCTAGGGTGTTCTCAAAGATTGATCTTCGTTCAGGCTACCATCAGCTGAAGATTAGAGAGTCTGACATTATGAAGACTGCATTCAGGACCAGATATGGTCACTATGAGTTCTTTGTGATGTCTTTTGGGCTAACCAACGCCCCAGCAGCATTTATGCATCTGATGAACAGTGTATTCAGGCCGTATCTTGATTCAATTGTGATCGTATTCATTGATGACATACTAGTCTACTCTCGTAGCCAGGAGGAGCATGCTCGGCACTTGAGCATGGTGTTACAGAGATTGAGAGAGGAGAAGCTGTATGCCAAGTTCTCCAAATGTGAGTTCCGGCTTGAGTCCGTGGCATTCTTAGGGCACGTGGTGTCCTGTGATGGTATTCAGGTAGATCCGAGGAAGGTCGAGGCAATGCAGAGTTGGCCCAGACCGACCTCAGTTACTGAGATCCGTAGCTTTCTGGGATTGGCAGGGTATTATCGCCGATTCGTTCAGGGGTTCTCTTCTATTGCTTCACCCTTGACTAGATTAACTCAGAAGGGTGTTCCTTTCTTATGGTCCGAGGAGTGCGAGGAGAGCTTTCAGAAGCTCAAGACAGCACTGACCACAGCACCAGTCTTGATTCTACCGACAGCTTCAGATTCTTATACTGTATATTGTGATGCCTCAGGAGTGGGCATTGGTTGTGTGTCGATGCAGGAGGGTAGGGTCATTGCTTATGCTTCTCGTCAGTTGAAGCCCCACGAGAAGAACTACCCTGTTCATGATTTGGAGCTAGCAACCATAGTTCATGCTTTGAAGATTTGGAGGCATTACCTGTATGGTGTCTCCTGTGAGGTGTTCACGGATCATCGCAGCCTTTAGCACTTATTCAGACATAAGGACCTTAATTTGAGACAGCGGAGGTGGTTGGAGTTGCTTAAGGATTATGACATCACTATTTTGTATCACCCGGGGAAGGCCAATGTGGTGGCCGATGCTTTGAGTCGGAAGGCGGTTAGTATGGGCAGCCTAGCTTTCATCCCAGTTGAGGAGAGGCCATTTGCTTGTGATGTTCAGACCCTAGCCATTCGGCTAGTGAGGTTGGATATTTCGGAGCCGAGTTGAGTGTTGGCTTGTGTTGTTTCTCGATCTTCCTTATATGATCGCATCGGGGAGCGACAATATGATGACCCACATTTGCTTGTCCTTAAGGACAGAGTGTAGCATAATGATGCTAGAGATGTGACTATCGACAGTGATGGTGTTCTGAGGATGCAGGGCCGTATATGCGTGCCCAATGTTGATAGTTTGCGGGAGTTGATACATGAGGAGGCACACAGTTCGCGGTACTCTATTCACCCAGGTGCCGCAAAGATGTACCAAGACTTGAGAAAGCACTACTGGTGGAGAAGAATGAAGATGGATATTGTTAGGCATGTAGCTAAGTGCCTCAATTGCCAGCAGGTCAAATATGAGCATCAGAGACCGGGCGGTGTTCTTCAGCGTATGGTTATTCCCGAGTGGAAATGGGAGAGGATCACCATGGATTTTGTTACTGGACTCCCTCGGACAGCGAGGAAGTTTGATTCTGTATGGGTGATTGTTGATCGGCTGACTAAGTCCGCACATTTCATCCCAGTTAGTACTACTTACTCATCGGAGCGGTTGGCATCGATCTTTATTCGGGAGATTGTCAGGTTGCATGGGGTCCCAGTGTCTATTATATCTGACAGAGGCACTCAGTTCACTTCTCAATTTTGGAGAGCATTTCAGCGAGAGATGGGTACGAGGGTTGAGTTGAGTACAACATTTCACCCCCAGACAGACGGGCAGTCTGAGCGTACTATTCAGATCCTGGAGGATATGTTGCGAGCACGTGTGATTGACTTTGGTGGTTCGTGGGATGAATTCTTACCACTTGCTGAGTTTGCCTACAACAACAGCTTCCAGTCGAGTATCCAGATGGCCCCGTATGAGGCATTGTATGGCAGACGGTGTAGATCTCCCGTCGGATGGTTTGAGTTAGTGAGGATAGGTTGATCGGGACTAAGTTAGTTCATGATTCTCTGGATAGAGCAAAGTTGATCCAGGAGAGGCTTCGCACGGCACGGTCTTGCCAGAAGAGTTATGCAGACCGTAGAGTTCGAGAGTTGTCTTTCATGGTCGGTGACAGAGTATTTTTGAAGGTTTCACCCATGAAAGGTGTCATGAGGTTCGGGAGGAAAGGGAAGTTGAGTCCCAGGTACATTGGTCCCTTTGATATACTCAGGAGAGTTGGAGAGGTGGCATATGAGTTAGCCTTGCCACCCAGCTTATCTAGCGTTCATCCAGTATTCCACGTGTCTATGCTCCGGAAGTACATCGGAGATCCGTCCCATGTATTAGACTTCAGCACCATTCAGCTTGATGGTGATCTATCCTATGATGTGGAGCCTATTGCTATTTTGGGTCGCCAAGTAAGGAAGTTGAGGTCGAAGGAGATTGCATCAGTTAAGGTTCAGTGGAGAGGTCGACCCGTAGAGGAGGCTACTTGGGAGGTTGAGCAGGAGATGCGGAGCAGTTACCCTCAGCTATTTGAGACTTCAGGTATGTTTCTTGACCCGCTCGAGGACGAGTGTTTGCTTAAGAGGGGGAGAATGTGACGACCCGGCCCGTCGTCACGGGAATTACCACCCCGTTATGTTGTAATTACATAATTCATGCTTTTATATCAGTGTTAGAGTATATCGGGGAAGTTAGGAGTGAATTGAAATGAAAATGAGGCATATAGCCTTTTTGAAGGAAACTTGAATAAGGAAAGTCAACCCGGAGTTGACTATTTAGTTAGAGAGCTCGGAATCGAATTCTGATGATTCGGTTAGTTCCGGGAGGTGGATTGTGACTTAGGGGAGAGATCGGAATTGAATTTGGAGGCCAGGTGTAGAAATAGGCTTGAATTGGCTAAGGTTGAATTTTGGCGAAATCCGAATGGTAGGTGATATTTTGATCCGGGGGTCGGAATGGAATTCCGACAATTTCTGTAGCTTCGTTATGTGATTTTGGATGTGCCTGCAAAATTTCAGGTCATTCGGACGTCGTTTAGTCGGGTTTTTGATCGATTGTGTAATTCGGAATGTTTTAAGGAATTTAGGCTTGAATTCGATGTGAATTATGGGTTTTGATGTTATTAGACGTGTTTTGAGGATTGGAACAAGTTCGAATAAGGTATTAAGATGTGTTGGTGTGTTTGGATGAGGTCCCGTGGGGCCTCGGGGTGTTTTCGGATGGTAAATCGGGAGAAAAACATGGAAATTGCAGGTTTGAAGAGTTCTGGTTCTGTTGTTTTCGCTCCTCGCGGAAACGGGGGCGCAGGAGCGAGCCCGCAGGAGCGGAAAATGAGCGCGAGCGCCGGGGTTCGCCGAGGCGGATCCCGGTCCGCATGGGCGGCACCGCAGGTGCGGAAGGAAAGACCGCGGAAGCGGTCCGGGCTCGTTAGGGGAGAATCCGCAGAAGCGGAAGACTTGTCGCCTAAGCGAGTCCGCAGGAGCGGACTCTGATGCGCAGAAGCGGTAAGGCTCGTAGGAGCGGTCTCACAGGAGCGAGACCTGGGCCGCAGAAGCGAAGCTGGGCGGCTAGGAGTATTTCCGCAGAAGTGACCATTTGGTCGCAGAGGCGGCCTTGCAGAGGCGGATTTTTGGTCCGCAGAAGCGGAAATCGCGCCTGTGTTAAAAATAACAGAAGGGTTAAAATTTCATAAGTTGCAAAACATTTAGGGCTCGGTTCTTGAAGGCGAATTGGGCGATTTGGGCGAGTTATTGCTGGGAGAACATCGGGTTATCGTTGGAGGTAAGTTTAGTGGCTTAATTACATCATTTTTACATGAAATCCTTGGTTAAATCCCTGTAAATGGAAGATTAAAGGTGGGTTTGAGCCCTAGGCCTAAATTAAAGAAAAAAACTGATTTGAGTGGGCAAATGGAGTCCGATTTTGGTAAATTTTATATGCCTAGACTCGTATCGAGACGAGAATTCCGAATATGTGATTTTTGTAATTTTTCGACAAGTGTACCAAAAGTCGGGTTTTGACAACTTGTGGGTTTTGATATAAATTGGGTTATTTCGAATGAATTTCGTGAAATTAGCTTATATTGATGCATTCTCTATGATTTTGAGCAGATTTGGCATCCGAGGAGATTGATTTGCGAGGCAAGCGCAAGGCGGATTGAAGCTTCTACCGGTTCGAGGTGAGTGGTAGTAGTAAACAATGCACTGAGGGTTTGAAACCCCGTACTAGCACTTCACAGTGCTATATTGAGATGAGACACACGTTCTATGACGGGCGTGGTGACATTGTGATTGGGGGTTCGGACTTAGTCCTTCCCGACTAATAGAATACTGTGTTGTATGACTGTACAATTGGGCTAATAGCCATGTTTGGGGCCTTGTGCCGATCTGTAGAGCATTAGGGAACCTATAGAGCTAGGTGACCCTTATATCGTGATTGGAAACATACACTCAGCCGTAGCTCTAGCTGTATAGCATAATATGAGCTCGTACTAGATGTGTACATTGAGAGAGATTATCTAGGGTGGAATTCCCTGTTCTAGCTGAGTGGGCCTGAAAGGCCAAGTCTATATTGACTGAGACAGGGTCTAGGACCCACTGTGATATATTATATTGGGCCTGAGAGGCCAAGCATATATTGACTGGGATAGGGTCGAGGACCCATTATGAGGTATTATATATATATACCTACATTGGATCGGGCTACACGCCGCAGCAGTATATATATTGGATCGGACTGCACGCCGCAGTAATATACATGTGATATACTTGTAACATACATGTGGGACGGACTGCACGCCGCAGTATTATTGCGCTTGGGCTGTAGGAGCCCCTTCGGAGTCTGAGTCTGCACACATTCTCAGTGAGCACCGGTGTATATGATGGGATCGGGCTGCACGCCGCAGCAGTATAGAGATATATACATATATATATTGGATCGGACTGCACGCCGCAGTAATATTTGTGTGGATCGTGCTGCACGCCGCAGTATTATAGTGCTTGGGCCTAGGGAGCCCCTCCGAAGTCTGTATACACCCCCAGTGAGCGCCGTCGACGTTAAATGGAGCGGGCTGCGCGCCGCAGCGGTATATGTATTGGAGCGGGCTGCACGCCGAAGCATTATACTTAATCATACCCTACTATCTACTTAAATACTTATACATTATAGACATAAGTATGTGTCTTTATATGTTGAGATGGCCGTACACCGTAGGGGTACGAGTGAGGGTTGGTTCGGTGTGGAATCTTGTAGAGATAAACGTAGATTGGAGGTTAGAGTACTACTATAGTGATGACGTACCTGTGAGGGTTGCCTTAGAACTGCTAAGTGATAGCACAGGAGTTCTTACCTTCAGTTATTATTTATTATTGTTAATAACTGAGTTGAAATATACTCACCCCACTCCCCTGCACTTTCTGTGCAGATCCACAGGTGCCCGAGAGCAGTTGAGACATTGTAGCTGCCGATCCTTGTCTACTATTGCGGAGATTACGAGGTAGCTGCCAGCGTCCGCAGAGCTTGTTTTCTCCTTCTTTATCATCTTGTTGATTTCCTACTTGCCTAGACTTGATTGTATTAGGATGCTATCCTGTAGAGGCTCAGTCTCGTGACACCACGATATGTTTGGGACCGTATTTTGTATGTCTTACGTTTCGGTTATCACCTGATATGATCATTTAATGTTTAAGTTTAATTTGATTAATAACTGGCTGGTTTAAGGGATAATATGGTCGGGCTTGCCTAGCATTGTGTTGGGCGCCATCACGACCAGGGTTTGGGTCGTGACACTCATCCTCCTCCACCAATAATGATGCCTCAAGTCCTGATACATCTTCATGGCTCCCGAATGAATAGAATATCGTGAGCTATGGGCCTCCTCTAATATCAACTCCCGAAGCCCATCCACATTAGTCACACAAATTTGTCCCTGCATCCTCGGCACTCCATCACTGTCAATGGTCACATCCATGGCATCATCGTGATGAACCCTATCCTTAATGATAAGCAAATGCGGATCATCATACTGGCGCTCTCTAATATGGTCATACAAGGAGGACCAAGAAACTACACAAGCCAACACACGGTTAGGCTCCCAAATGTCTAACCTTACCATCTGATTGGCCAGAGCTTGGACATCAACTGCAAAGGGCCTCTCCCCAACTGAAATGTACGCCAAGCTACCCATACTAACCGCCATCCAGCTCAAAGCATCGGCCACCACATTGGCCTTCCTCGGGTGATACAAAATGGTAATATCATAATCCTTGAGTAACTCTAGCCACCTCCGCTGCCTCAAATGAAGATCCTTTTGTTTGAATAGATGCTGAAGACTGCGATGATCAGTGAATACCTTACAGGATACTCCATACATGTAGTGCCTCCAAATTATTAAAGCATGAATTATAGCAGCCAACTCAAAATCATGTATATGGTACTTCTTCTCGTGGGACTTCAACTGACGAGAAGCATATGCAATAACTCTACCTTCATGTATCAACACAAATCTGATCCCAACTCTTGAAGATCACAATACACAGTATAAGAACCTGAAGTTGATGGAAATACCGACACCGGAGTCATGGTCAAAGCTGTCGTGGGCTTCTGAAATCTCTCCTAGCACTCATCTGACCACGTAAATAGAGCACCCTTTTGAATCAACTTGGTCAAGGCGATGCGATAGAAGAAAATACCTGAACAAACTAGTGATAATACCCTACCAATCCAAGAAAACTACGGATCTTTGTGGTTGAGGTCGGTCTAGGCCAATGCTACACCGCCTTTTTCTTCTTCGGGTTGACCTAAATACCCTCACTGGACACCACGTGTCCCAAGAAAGAAACTGACCCAAGCCAAAACTCACACTTGGAGAACTTTGAATAAAGCTTCTCCTCCCTCAACCTCTATAATACCACTCGCAAATGCTGAGCGTGATCCTCTTGGCTACGCGAGTATACCAATATATCATCAATAAAAACAATCAGAAATGAATCCAGATATAACCGATATACACTGTTCATCAAGTGAACGCGGCTAGGGCATTCGTCACCCCAAAAGACATAACAAGAAACTCATAATGCCCATATCTAGTCCTGAAAGTTGTCTTCTTAATATCTGAATCCTTGATCTTCAGTTGGTGATTCCCTGAATGGAGATCAATCTTAGAGAACACCGTCGCTCCCTAAAGGTGGTCAAACAAATCATCAATGCGTTGTAGAGGATACGTATTCTTCATCGTCACTTAGTTCAATTGCATGTAGTTAATGTACATTCTCATTGTGCCATCTTTCTTCTTCACAAATAAGACCGGTGCACCCCATGGTAACACACTCGGACAAATGAACCCCTTATCTAGGAGTGCCAGAAGCTGATCCTTTAGTTCTTTAAACTCCGCTGGTGCCAAGCTATATGGAGGAATAGAAATAGGATAGGTTCCCGGCACCAGATCAATACCAAAGTCTGTGTCCATATCCAGTGGCATGCCCGGCAAGTCTGCTGGAAACATATCAAGAAAATCCCTCACAACGAGAATAGAATCAAGACTAGGATTCTCAACTCCAACATCTCGCACAAAAGCCAAATCGGATAGAAAACCTTTCCCAACAATCCGCTGGGCCTTTAGGAAAGAAATTACCCTACTGGGAACATAGTTAGTCATAGTATGCCACTCAATCCATGAGACACCCGATATGGCCAATATGACTGCCATAGCATGACAGTCTAGAATAAAATGGCACGGAGATAGCCAATCCATGCCCAGAATAACATCAAAATCTACCATGCTCAACAACAACAAGTCAACTAGGGTCTCCAAACCCCTAATAGTCACTAAACACGACCGATATACATGTTCTACAATAATAGTATCGCCTACTAGGGTGGATGAATGAACAGGTAAAGCAAGATACCCCCGGGCCGTACCAAAATGATGAGCAAAATAATAAGACACATAGAAATAGGTAGAAATGGGATCAAATAAAACTGGGCATCCCTGTGGCAGACTAAAATAATACATGTGATAATATTATTTGAAGCAATAACATTTGATCACCCCTGAAGAGCGTAGAAGTGAGCCTGACCACCACCCGATTGGTCTCCCCCTTTGGGGTAGCCCCTAGCTACCTGAACCTCATCCCTAGATGGCGGGGCGGGTGCTGAAGAAACTGCGCTTGAAGATGAAGGCTGACCCCTCTACTAAGACTGACTACTAAGAAGCCGAGGACACTGCCTTATATATATACCTAAACTCCCTGCACTCGTAACAGCTCCCGGGTGCTGAAGAATGTGACTGAAGGGAACACCGCATGCCAAAGTGGTTGGCTAACGCACTCGGCCTAGAAGTACCCTAAACAGATAGAGCCTGTGATGAACCCTTGGCCAAAAGGGCGCCAAGAGATGGCAGACTCTGCTGATAACCCTGATGACCCCGACCGAAAGATGACCTACAATACTCAAAGCGGATTGACTGATGAGGCCTAAATTAACGACCTCTGCCCTACTAAAACTGACCCTTAGACGGAGCACCACTGAAGCTACCAGGACCTCGAGGCATCTTCGCTTCCCTCTCCTCTGTATCTTGACGGTGAGTCATCTCAATATCATGAGCAATATCAACAACATCCTCAAAGTAAATACCCAGAACCCTTTCTCGAGTCATTAGAACACGAAGGTGATAGTTAAGTCCATCTACAAACATCTTGATCCTCTCTCTATCGGTTGGAACTATCCAGGAGGTATGACGAACCAACTCAGAATATCTCGCCTCATACTAGGTCACAGTCATGTTCCCCTTTCAAAGCCACTCGAACTGCCTACACTAGCTCCTCTCTCTGACTTTTGTACCCACTTCCCCAAAATGATAGTGGAGATCTCCTGCCATGACAAAGGTGTTGCACCTTCCAGCCTACTCCGCTCATATGCCTCCCACCATCTTAAGGTTACCCCGGTGAACTGAAATGCGGTAAATGCTACTGCACTGGACTCCAAAATCCCTGTCGTCCGAAGCATATGCTGACACTTGTCAAGAAAACCCTGGGCATCATCGACCTGAGCACTACTGAGAACTGGAGGCTGGAGTGTATTGAGCCTTTCAAGACGATGATGCTCATCCTCTAGCATAGCTATAACTATATAGTCATGAACTGGTGCAACCAGACAGGATGGAGATGCTCTCGGTGTCTATAGGCCCTGCACTACTTGCTCAGGTGTGAGAGCAGCGGGGGTCTGACTGCCTCCCCCGGCATGAGAAGTAGCTGTTGTAGTAGTGGCTGAAACTACCTGGCCTAGGCTAGTGCAAATTGATAGTATCTGAGTCAAGGTCTCCTGGAGATTCAGAAGCTGGAATGTTTGTAGCTGGGGCCTGATCCTAAGTCGGGGCAACTGGTGGAGCAACATGTCTTTCCCTCATGGCTCTACCTCTACCACGAGCTCTACCGCGTCCATGACCTTTAGTGCCCTCAGTAGGTGGTACTGGTGGTCGTCCGTCTCGTCTTGTAGCATGGGTCCTCGCCATGTGTGAGAGAATAGAACACAAAAGTTTAGTTCTCGGATCAACAAAGTCGCACGACAAGAATTGCAAGAATGTGAAGTTTTCCTAAGGGTTCTGCAGCCTCTCGAGGATAAATACAGATGTCTCTATACCGATCCACGAGACTCTACTAAACCTGCTCATGACCCGTGAGACCTAATAACCTAGGCTTTGATACTAACTAGTCACAACCCAATTCTCACCCGGTTGTGATGGCGCCTCTCCTATAGACAAGGCCAGCCAACGTAAATAATAACACCTCATTTTAATAGACATTTAGCATGAATAATTCTAAAACATGGATAATGTAACCATAAATGCGGAATAAAAGTCATAAACAGGGATACCAACCTCAAATCGGGGTGTCACAAGTCACGAGCTGCTATAGAGTTTACTAACATACTACATGTCTGGAACTAGGAACATAGTCTGAAGATAAATGTAACTACAGAAGATAAGGAAGTAACAGGGCTGTGAACGTCGACAGCTACTTCGTCATTCCTGGTCTGGAAGGAAATCAACGCTCAGGAACGAACTCTGCTATGCTTGTATCTGCACATATGGTGCAGGGAGTAATGTGAGTACTCCGACCTAGTGATTAAGAAAAACAAATAATGACTCAGAACATAAAATCCCATGAAGGCACAAATAATGCTATCTCAAGCAGTAAAATCAGTAAGGAAGTAAAATCAGTGTAATATAGCAAGAATCCAGTTTAAGATAGTTAAAGGAAAATATTCTCAACCATTATAAATGTTCAGTAACCTGCCCCTCAGGCGCAATATCAACTCTCAGCACAGTGTCAATCACATTGTACAATAACATCCCCTCGGGCTCACTCTCAATCACTTGGGTACCCACGCTCATTATGGGTGTGCAGACTCCGGAGGGCTCCTACAGCACAAGTGCTATCAAATAAGGCCTGAAAACCTGAACATCTCAATATGATGCCTAAAATCTTGCTCACAATACACTCGAGGCCTGAAAGCCTTCTCACATATTGCTCGAGAGCTAAAAGCCTCCTCACATATCATTCGAGGCTTGAAAGCCCTCTCACATCACTCATCGTATCCTAACATATGGACTTGGGTCTCTATCAGTCCAAAAATAATCATAAGCCCCTCGGGCTTCAGTAAAAGAATAAGGCTCAGCTCAAACAATAATGTAAATATTAGTGCAAACTCCAAGTTGAGTAAAAATATAGCTGAGTTCATAAAACATTGTAGTTCAAATAGACTGGGTACAAATAATATTTCAAATAGCAAGGAAACAGTGATGATAGCTCATAAGGAGTTCAAAACAGTCAGCAACAAGCAACGAATATGGCAATAAGCCCAAGTCATAGTGAAAAACAACAAGTCGTAGCTAAATACACGGTAAAATATCATCTGGACTGGACTAAGTCGCAATCCCTAATAGTAAATGACCCCGCTCTCATCATTGAATGTGTGTCTCATCTCAACACAACACCAAGTTTTGCAAATTCGGGGTCTCAAACCCTCAGGACATCATTTAAAGTCGTTACTCTAATCTAGCCGACCAAAAGACTAGCTCAATATGGCCTTTCCTCTCGAATCGAACTCCGCGTGCATCGAATTAGCTCAAAACCACAATGAATACATCACAATAGGCTAATGAATCAAAACCCAATCGAAAAGAGTAAAAAAATATCAAAAATCACAAAGTTAGCAAAACTCGAGCCCTGGGCCCACTTATAAAAAAATTACAAAATTCACATCACCGAATTCCCCACCTCGCCACAAGTCTATACATATCAACTTTACCAAAATTCGAGTCCATTTGACCCCTCAATTTCCATTTTTAAATCACCAAGTTCCAAGCCGTAGCTTCACTCTCTTCGGATGAGTTTCGACCCATTTTCATGTTAAATCTATCATAATTTCATGTATTTAGGCTAAGGGACTCACCTCTAATCACACCTAGTCAAAATCCCCCTTCAAATCCATCCAATAGCTCTCAAGCTCGTTAAAAAATGGTGGAAAAAACATAACCCTCGCGGAACAAAATGAATATAAAACTCCTTCTGACTTCAGGGGTTTTCGCTTCTGTGGTCCCCACGCCCGCTTCCGTGTAACAACTTTTGCGGTTTTTGTCCGCTTCTATGGAATTTCATTAAAACTCAAGGGCCGCTTCTACAACACAAATTTTGGCTTCTGTGAAACTTCACCTCCAGGCCAAAACAGCTTCTGCTACCTCTTGTCCACTTCTGTGAAACTACCTAACTCAGCTCTAGATCACTTTTACAACCAATATCATGCTTTTGCTTAACCGATTGTGAGGTCCATTTCCATAGAAGTGAGCATGCTAGATACCAGCAAAATCTGCCATTTCCTCAACTTGAATTTCATCCCGTTAGCCATCCGAAATTACCCCGAACCCTCGGGACCTCAACCAAAGGTACCAACACATCTTAAAATATTATTCAAACTTGCTTCAATCTTCAGAACACCTCAACCAACACCAAAATCATCGAATTACATCCGATTCAAGCCTATGTTTCTTAAAAACATCTGAAACATGCATTCGATCAAAAACCCATCCATAACACCTCCGAATGATTTAAAATGTTGCACACATATCCAAAATCACCTAACAAAGGTACATCAACTCTCGGAATTTCATTCCGACCCTCGGATAAAAATCTCACATATCAATCAGAATTCACCAAAATATTACTTTTCCCAATACAAGCCTAATTCTACACCGGACCTCCAAAATCACTTCCGATCACGCTCTTAAGTCAAAAACTATCCCTCGAAGCTAACCGAATCACTGGAAATCACATCCGATCCCTCTAACTCAATATACAACATCTGGTTGACTTTTCCAAAACAAGCCTTCCTTAAGGAGAATATGTGTCTCATTTCCATTTACATCTAATCCAATTCGACTCGATCACCTCAAATACCGATAATGAAGCATAGAGAAACATAAGATGAGGAAAATGGGGTAGGAACTCACGTGATGACGATCCAATTCATCACACTTGCTAAGGAGCATAATAAGTTGAGGAAAATAGGGGCCTCCAAGGAATCTGTGAAGGAGCCGCGTGCACATGTTGATAGACTAAAGGAAGATCACCTACCTTTAGACTTATTGCTCAAGAACACAGTACCAGCAGCTCATCCATAGCCGGAGCAATCTCAGAGGCCTCCCAAGAGGAGGAGGATAATTCCCAGGGTAGATGATGTAGTCATCCAGCTGGTTGAGCCATATGAGACCTCTTATAGTGAGCAATATGACGCACTACCTGGAGAGCCAGTCCAGGTCCACGCCCAGGTCCACTAACAGAGCAGCGAGCCACAGGAAACCAGTATGAGGTCCCCGAGCATAAAGAGGACCCATGGAACACACATGAGCCTATGTAGACAGACAAACCGCAGGGAGTTTTCTATATCTCTTTCTCATTTTTGGTGCTTTATTTGGACTAGTTGGCATTAGGGACAATGCCAAATTTCATTTAAAGGGTAGGCCCTACATTTTGGATGATATCATAATATTCAACATTTCTTTATGCTTTCTTAATTTTTCATCTTTGGTCTATATATAATTATGATATTTCATTACATTTATCACATTTATATTTCACCCTGGTCTGTATATAAAGTTTTATTACATTGTATATATTCATTCAATTCTCCTCTTGTATATATTCATTTTATTTTCTGCAAAAAATTTCATTTTTAGCCTTATATTTGTGATTCGTAGCTTTTAGTTTTTAAAGTTTGCAATAAGCCTTTGGTATTATAAATGCCAGGTTCTTTCCAAAGGTGTTGTGTTGTGTGAACCGGGTGGCTCTTCTTAAAGAGTCAAGTGAATAGCTGACAAATGAATCAAAAGAAGTGCTTAAGGAAAGATTAAAGCCACTTAGACCAAAACATTCCCTACCCTGAACCATAAGCCTTCATAATGTATCCACAAAAGCCCTATATGATATAGTGTTGAATGAAGCTTACATTAGTGGATACTTACATAATGGGCAATCATATGGTACCTAGAACCGGACTTGTAACTTTTTCATAAGAGAGATGAGTGAATTCCCATTAACCTCGTTTTATGAGACACTATTCTAAAGGTGAGGTTTTCTTAGGGAGAGTTGAGGATGTTTGTGTTTCAGTTCCACAATGACCAAAGCAATTGAAAGTGTTCTTTGATGTGTTGAGTCAACTCTTGATGCTCTTGTGTCGTACTTGATCCATGGTTTTTCAAAGAGTAAATGATTTTAATGATTTATTTGTATTAAGGGCAATTGTTAGTCCTGATTGATGCTAGTTGAGGTTGCTTTATGAAAGCTGACAAATTCTTGTATTTTCCCTTACATAATGGGTTTTATTTTATTTTCTCGAGGACAACCAAGAGCTTAAGTTTGGGGCAGTTGATAACTAGCGATTTTGACGCATTTTTTACTCTTTCTCGCTTATGCTTTGATTAAAAATTCATAAAAAAATAGTCCCAAAAGGATCACAAGATGTGCTTGATTGCAGGCTTGATCAATGAAGGGATAAGAAGTCAAAGATTGGCTCAAAATGAGTGAAAATTGCACAACGACAAAGGCAAGGCAAGCTCAGGTAAAAAAGACCCAGTGCGGCTGCACTACACTTTGTGGAGTCTGTACTAGGAGATTCAGAGAGCTGGTATTTCAGGCATTAAGGTGGTGCGGCCGTACTACATTTTGTGCGGTTCACACTGAAGGCAATGTGGCCGCACTACCATTTTCTAGTGTCCGCAGAGCCTAGGTTTAGAGAAGATGCAGAATGGAGTTTTGAAGCCTGTGCGGTACGCGACTGCACTAGAAGCCTCCGTGACCACAGTCCATTCTGTGCGGTCTGCGGAGCCCAAGTTCATAGAGTGAGATTTTCGAAGTAAAGTGCCCAGCGCGGACCGCAGCCCATTTTGTGGTGTTCGTAGTAACCCCGCAGGGGAAATTTTGTCCAGATTTGTTAGCTTAGTATAAATAGATTCTTTTTCATTTTTAGGGTATTAGATATTGTAATACATCAACTGCGCTCGTAGGTCAACTTTTCTTAGCCATTTTGGGAATTTTTACTTACTTTTTATCATTGAATCTTTGTATTTAGGTTAGAAATTAATTAATATGTGTTTATATTCTTCTATTTCTTGTTTTTTCTTATTTGAATATGAGTAGTTATCCCCCATAGCTAGGGTTGTGGCACAATTCTAGTGTGGGTAATTAATAGGTCTTGCATTTTAGGGCTAAATTGACCATGGATGTTTGATATTTGAGTCAATTTCATGGTTAAATTGCTTAATTAGTGGTTGCAAATACTAGTTTGTGTTTAGTTGACTATTGTTCTTCTTGATAAAGAGAGTCTAAGTCTCCAAAATTGATCCAACCAGTAATTGGGGTATACTTAAGAGATTGATATCCACAATTAAAGGGCTAAACCTTGAGAGAGTAATACCCGACTTGTACCTTAGTTGCTTGTGCAAATTTGCATACCCAATTAGTCTTGACAGAGTTGGAAAAATCACTTCAACCACCGAGAGGTGTAGAGTGGGTAAATTAGTACAACGGTTATATCATATTCCCCAAATATGTCAAAGATGCATTAGACTCAAGTACCCGTCAATTGGCCACCTATGCGGAAGTCACTATCCTAGTACCCTTTAAACTATTTGAACAACCCGTAGTATTTAACTTTTAGCTTAATTTACAATTTGTTGTTTATTAAAAGTAGAATTATAAAGAAAACCCCCAAAATGATGAGAAATGTAATTAAGAACACATATGTAATCCTAAACTAGATAGTTACTCTATTCCAATTCTAGAACTCTGTGGATATCGATCCCGACCCAAAAATCGGGTAAATACTATTGCGACCCTGTCCTTCTACTTATTAGTAATGCGGAGTTGGCAGCGATCAATATACCTTAAGATAAATGGGAGCAAATATATTTTTCTAGTCCTATATGTGGATGACATTTTTCTTGCAAGTAGTGGTTTGCAATTGTTGCACGAGACTAAACAATTCCTTATCCAGATTTATGAGATGAAGGACATGGGTGAAGCTTCTTATGTTATTGGCATAGAGACTCACAGAGACAGATCCCAAAGATCACTTGGACTGTCTCAAATGGAGGTCAAATGGTGGTCATATAGTAGCACCCATAATTATGGAAAGATTCGAGATGAAGAATTGTTCACCTATAGAAGCACCCATAATTAAAGGTGACAAATTCTCATTAAATAAAAGTCCAAAAATACATTGCAATCAGAGCAAATGAAAGATATTCTCTATGGTTCGCTTGTTCGGAACCTTATGTATGCACAAGTCTATACTAGACCAGATATTGCTTTTGTGGTAGGAATGCATAGAAATATAAAATTAAGCCTTGTCTTGACCGTTGGAAAGCTGGTAAAATGGCTTGTGATATTTGCAAGGTACCTAGAATCTTAAGCTCACATACAAATACTCTGGCTTATTGGAAGTGATTGGATATTCAGACTCTAATTTGGGTGGATGCAAAGTTACTAGTAAATCCACTTCTAGATACATTTTCCTTCTCGATGGAGGTATTGTATCTTGGAGAAGTTCCAAGAGGACCATTGTTATGACATCCCTAATAGAAGATGAATTTATAGCACACTATGAAGCTATATCAGAGGATTATGGTTGAAAAACTTTATTTTCGGCCTTAGGATTGTCGATTTCATCTCAAGGCTATTGAAAATCTTATATGACAGTTCAGCTGCAGTGTTCTTCTCTAAGAACAATAAAAGTGGCAGCCGAAGCAAGCACATCGACATAATGTACTTGATGGTTAGAGACTATGTGAAGAAGCAAAATGTGAATTTTGAGCATGTTTGTAATACTTTGATGATTGTTGATTCTATGACTAAAGATATGCCGACTAATATTTTCAAGGATTATGTAACCATATGGTGCTTACAATTTGTCTAGAAATTATGTTTATTTTGATATACATGACAGTACACACTTTTGATTTTTCATGTATTATTTGTGATCATTGGATCAATAAAATTGGACTCGAAATAACTTATATTATTTTTATTCATAAAGTTGTTAGACACTTTGTTAGAATATATTGTGCAATGTAATACGTGGAAAGAAGTGTTTGTTTAAAAGTATGACCGCCATGATTCGTGTAATAATATATTTTAGTTAACGTTATTGTTGCATAACTTTTAGTAGAGTGATAAAGTCTATGGCCAAATTATGTTAATATATCATAAAAGATTATCTAATTTTAATATGTGGGATAACTGTAGAATATTAGAAATTTACCGTCTCTTCTAGAGACTTCTAGTGTGTCCCACATATAAGGTAATAGATTATTTGCTTTGTCTCCCAAAGGAAATAATATATCAGATAATATTCTATAGTTATACATATACAATAGTTTCTTTGATGGAAAGAATATTTTTCATTAGGAGTTCCTCGGGCAATTATAATTTATAGAGAAGTCTCTAGGGCTAAAGTATTTACCTAAAAGTCCCTAGACTGCTTATAAATGCGCTTGTGATTCCATCAATCTGACATCCTACGATAGGCACAGGCTAGAAGGCTCCTAGGTTCTCTGTCAAGTTTTATAAAGGCGATTCCATACAATGCTTGAACAACAATGGCTGAAAGCACATTTCTTGATTAATTTCCGCTGCATCGGCTTTATGTTTATATTCAAATTTGAACATTTTAAACTTATGTCAGGAAAAAAAACTCTCTTCTTATTTAATAAAGATGGTGCAATTGCACAAGGACGGTCTATAGTATTAACTTAAGGTTGTTGTAAGAATTCATAAATTTCAAATTTTTTATCCGCCTTTATGCAACACTAATCAAATGCGATATATTTTTCAATAAAATTGTAAATAAACCAATAGAAAGTGAAAGACCTAATATAAAAAGGTTACACAACGTTGTGCTGGTAATCTGTGTTCAAAAATAAGAAAATAAGAGAAGTAAACAAACGTTAGTTCAATAAACAAAACGTGAAATAATAATTCCGAGCCCACAAGTTGCTTGTGTGTCCTTAAGGAATTTAATCCCCTCACTGTTGCCCAAGGTTTTGGATTAATTCCTCCCAAGATAGAACGGAATAACTATTCTGCAACACTGGCAATCGAAAATGCAGAATTTCAGCGAACTCAACAGACGGAGCAAATCACACTTGACACTTAAGTTTATTTGAAAATAATGCAACAATATAAAAAGAGGGGAGAAATTTTCAGATTTTTCCTTCTGATTTTCATTTCTAAAATATGAGGCCAAGCCTCTAAATTTATAGACAAAGGAAGGATGATATGGAGAGGTGCAATCTAAAAGGTGCCTCTTATGGAGAGGTGCGATCCAAAAGGTGCCTCTTCCATTTCCCATTCACACCCTTTTAAAAAAATACAACAATCCCCCACATGAATGGGGAATGGACATATGTGAAAACATATCCATGAAAATACTGTGTGATTCGCAAGTAGGATTAATCGCATCTGGATAAGTAGGTTTCCCTTTGAACTTTCCGTAGTGAACTTATGTCGGATATACTCGGTCAATCGGTAGAATTGATATCTTTGAACCGTCGAGCTTTGGTGTATACCTAGACAACCATAAGTCACACAATCAACCCTTAACCGTCTTTGGTTCTCATTGTTGTGTTCGTTTCAGCCATGAACACCACCTGGTTCATAAGTGCATAGAGAATTGGCCTTACAGAATTCTCCTTGAAGCGGCTTACACTTCACACTTACATAGGTGATTCCTAAACGTGTTATCCCGTAGATACACTATTTGATATACCCTGTATCAAACTTAGAAACCATTAAAAAATGTCTTAACATTTTATCCTTGTTACTGAACATTGTCTTCATCACGAGAATGGACTAAAATATTATATTTGACAATGTTGAACCGGTCATGCATAACTTTGTTTGCTCCTTGAACCTAGATCTCGGACCTCCAAAATTCTAGGTAGAGTTACCGCCATGATGACTTGTCCTCGGCCATAATCCCATTCCCTTAGATGATTTCTCAACTCCCTCTCTAGTTAGGCCTTTTGTAAGCGGATCCGCCAAATTATCCTTTGATTTTACATAATCAATTGTGATAATTCCACTAGAAAGTAGTTGTCTAACGGTGCTATGTCTGCGTCTTATATGACGAGACTTTCCGTTATACTTAGCGCTCCCAGCCCTTCCTATTGTCGCTTGATTATCACAATCTATACATATAGGTGCCAAAAATTGGGCAACAATAGAATATCTTTCAAGAAATTCAAGAGCCATTCAGCTTCATCACCGGCCTTGTCTAAGGCTATAAGCTGAGCCTCCACTGCAGAGAGGTCAATGCACATTTGTTTGGACAATTTCCAAGATATCGCTCATCCATCGACTGTTTAGAATCGATTGAACCAGTGATCTAATTTTCATCACTATACCCCCATATTATCGCGGGATACTTATTATAGTGCAAAGCATAATTTGGAGTATATTTCAAATACTTCAAAACTCATTTCATTATCGTAAACATTCAATGCAAACTTCCTTATGTTGTAGACTAATACGTCTCGACTTTCGATTGCATATCAGATTATTGACTACACTTAATGTAGTATATTATAATGACAACTGGAATGATTGGCGTCAATTGTGATCATAACCTTTTAATATATAACACATTTCTCAATCACTCTGCCATTTCCAAGCATTTGTATGCTATTTATTCGTACGTCTATATGATATGCAAATTATAGCACCTTTATTTATGAAACAAATCCAACTTGCAATGGATTTTGCTCATGTTCATCGGTTGGTTCACCTCATTATAGACCAATGTATTAATATATCCGTTCATGAACGGTCATTTCCATACTAAAACGTACAGACATATTATTTTATGAAAAGTCACAACCTTCAAAGTGACATCATTTTATAAAAGAACCAAACAATATAAATTTTCATTAAAGAAAAATGACCTTTCGAGAAAGACATGTGACCAACTTCTGAATTAGTAGTTTCATCAACTAGTCTTCATTAAGACTAAACAACCGATGAATTTACCAACTACTATATCAACGAGTTTCAAATATCAATTTAGACATTACGTCTGACATTTGCTTTTGTCATGCATAAGATAAAAGCCCCCACATTTTAAATATTTCATCAACATATAATCAATATAACGACTATATATATGATTTGAAGTATTCTTAATGTAAACACTTTTATTTCCACTCATTAATTTTTGAAAATATTTGACAATATTATTTGGTCAAATCTCGCATGTCATTGTTTGGGTGACTTAACAAGTCGACACACCTTCGTTTCTTTTTTGGGAACCATGAACCCTTAAGGTTGTTCCATGTAATTTTCTTCCTCCAAATCTCTATTTAAGAAGATTTTCTTTAATTTCATCTGATGGATTTCAAGGCCATATACCGCGGCTAACGCTATTAACACTTGAGTAGATGTAATCATCGTTACCGGTGAGTATGTATCAAAATTAACAAGACCTTCTCGTTGTCTAAACTCTTTTGACAACTAATCTTGCCTTATATTTGTCAATAGCACCATCAACTTTCATTTTACTTTTTGAAAATCCACTTAGAATTCAAAGGTTTATTTTATGGAGGAAGATCAACCATTTTCCCAAGTATGGATTCTATCTTACTATTGACAGCCTCTTTTCAATATTGTGCTTCCGAGCAAGACATTGCTTTTTAAATGTTTGAAGCTCACTTTCCAATAAGAATGTCAGAAAATCTAGTCCAAAGGAAGTAGTTATCCTTTGACGTTTACTACGTCTTAGATTCACCTAAATCGGTGTACTTTCTTTTGCTTCTTCCCATGTTCGCTTAGATTTTTCACTAGACGACTCACATTCTTTTTATACGGATAACTATTCTCAAAGAATTCAGCATTATCTGATTCAATTATCGTATTATTATGAATGTCGGGATTCTCTGATTTATGAATCAGAAAACGATATGCCTTACTATTCGTTGCATATCTTATGAAAACGAATCAACAATTTTCGATCCGATTTTTATCCTTTTGGGTTTAAGAACTTGCACTTTACCCAAATATCTCCCACACTTGAAAATATTTTAAGTTGGGTTTTCTTCCTTTTATTCATTTTTCGTATGAAAGGATTCCGTAAGAATAGCTTCTCCCACAAGATTTGGGTAAACCCGAACTTACAACAAGGCATTTTATCATCTCATTTAACATTCTACTCATTCTTTTCGCAATTCCATTAGATTGCGCTAATGAAGGGGTGGTCGTTTGGTGAATAATGCCGTATTCCAAACATATTCCATATTTGACGCCCCTATTACGTTGTTGAGCCAACCACAAGAACTGTTGTTTGTGCCATAACATAGTCAGAATAAATGGTGAAGTTTTTAATCTTCAAACCAATCCGACACAATCAGAATTAATAATCGGTGAAGTTTTTAATCTTCAAACCAGTCTGACACAATCAGAATTAATAAACGGTGAAGTTTTTAATCTTCTAACCGAGTACTACCTGATACCGGATCTAATAAACGGTGAAGTTTTTAATCTTCAAACCGAGTAATATGTGACACAATCAAATTTAATAGACGATGAAGTTTTTAATCTTCAAATCGAATAATAAATTAGAGTAGAAAATCACTCAGATTTTAATCTCCAAAACGAGCATAAAGTCACTTAGACTTTAATTTCCAACAAATGAGTAGAAAGTCACGAAGACTTTAATTTCAATGAATGAATACAAATCGTGCAAATTTTGATCTCGAAAGGAGTAGAAATCAAGAAGATTTTAGTCTCCATAACGGGAGTATAAAATTCACGAGAATTTTAATTCCTTTTCCAAATGATTTTTCCAACTAAATCATTATAACTCTTTAAACAATTTGATTCTTTAATCAAACACATATATGTTCATATTTACATATATTATATTCATGATCTCAAGAATACTTTCAAGTATCAATGTAAGCCTAATTTTTGCTTACAACCTTGAAAATAATCTTCCACATAATTTTATGCATATTATCAGATTGTATACCAACTAATATATTTTATAGCATGCAAATAAAATATATTTTGAGATCATCAAATAAGTGTCTACCCTGACACATATAGGAATAGAAAGTAACAAAATTTCTATCTAACTGCCAACAACATAATTCTCTTTCTCGTTTAGTATCTGACAAACAGAGGTTACGACAAACACAGAAAAGAATAATAAATTCCTTAAGATTGTTGGTAATCTGTGTTCAAAAATAAGAAAATAAGAGAAGTAAACAAACGTTAGTTCAATAAACAAAACGTGAAATAATAATTCCGAGCCCACAAGTTACTTGTGTGTCCTTAAGGAATTTAATCCCCTCACTGTTGCCCAAGGTTTTGGATTAATTCCTCCCAGGATAGAACGGAATAACTATTCTGCAACACTGTCAATCGAAACTGCAGAATTTCAGCGAACTCAACAGACGGAGCAAATCACACTTGACACTTAAGTTTATTTGAAAATAATGCAACAATATAAAAAGAGGGGAGAAATTTTCAGATTTTTCCTTCTGATTTTCATTTCTAAAATATGAGGCCAAGCCTCTAAATTTATAGACAAAGGAAGGATGATATGGAGAGGTGCAATCTAAAAGGTGCCTCTTATGGAGAGGTGCGATCCAAAAGGTGCCTCTTCCATTTCCCATTCACACCCTTTTAAAAAAATACAACAATTGTACGTACATATAAGGAATTTCCAATGATCTAGAGTGTTTAATAAAATAATGATATCTATATGCCCAAGTCCAAGTGATACATATTTAAAAAGGACAAGAGGAGCGCTCAAAATGGAAGTCTTTTTCCAACTGCAATAAAATATTTAAACAAAAAACCACATATATTAGTCTACCTGAACTCAATCATCGAACAACCGGGTTATAAGGGTTATAATCTGCGCACTTGAGTTTGAACACTACTCAAAATTTGTAAGTAGGGGTGTACAAAGAAAATCGATAAACTGCACCAACCCGATAATTTGAGTCAAACCGAAAAAAAATATAACGACCTAGACAGTCGTTTGAAGAATTAATGCCTCGATCCCCTATTAATTTTGTTTCCCGTGTTTATTTCTGCTATTGTGAGATGCCGAGAGGATTCATTTGGAGTTTCAGAGTGTTTTAGGACACTTAGTCCATTAATGAGAGATTAAGCTTTAGGATTTAAATCATAGTCGGAGCAATATGAAGAAGGCCTCAGAATGGAATTTTGTCATTTCTTTAGATTCGTTGGGAAATTTTGGGCTTAGGGGCGTGTTTGGATTGTGTTGTGGAGGTCCGTAGCTTATTTAGGCTTGAAATGTCGAAAGTTGATTTTTTGAAGTTTTCGGTTTGATAGTAAGATTTTGATATAGGGGTCGGAATGAAATTCTAGAAAGCTGAGTAGGTCCGTGTTATCATTTGGCATGTGTGTGCAAAATTTCAGGTCATTAAGACGAGGTTTGATAGACTTATTAATTGAAAGTGAAACTTAAATATTTTTTGAATCCTTAGGCTTGAATCCGAGAATGTTTTGGTATTCCAAAGTTATTTTGAGTGTTTTGAGGGTTGGTACCAATTTGAATAGTGTTATGTGACTTATTGTCATGTTTGGTTGAGGTCTATAATCGCACCTGCAAGTATTGGATTGCAGGTGTGGCACCACAGAAGCTGTTGGGTGACCGCATGTGCAGTTTGAGGCAATGTTGAAATTGGTCATAGATGCGACCCAGTTACCGTAGAAGCGGCACACATCTGCGGGTAAGAGGTCACAGGTGCAGAAGCTGGGGTTTAATGAAAAGTCGTAGGTGCGGACCATTTTCCACATAAGAGGGAGTGCAAGTGCGGTCCCATGGCCACAGAAGCGGATATCGCTGTTTAGAAATAGGGAAGAACGAGGGTTTGAACTAAAAACTAGAAAATATAATTTGGAGCTTGGTTGAGGGAGATTTCTCGAGGGTTTTTCAAGGAGAAACATTGTGTAACATTTTTTTATCTTGATTTTGATCCTAGAACTATGATCTATTGTTATTTTCCTCTTCTAATTAAGGAAATTGGGGGTAAAAGTTTGGAAAATGGGATAAGGTTTCCACAATTGAAAATTCGACTTTTTAGTGGGATTTTGACGTTAGATCTTGGCAATTTTTGTTCGAGCGTGTTCGTGAGTGATTGGGGGTTTTGAATTTCAAAATTTTATCTAATTCTGAGACATGGGCCCGGGGAACTTTTTGGGCAATTTTCTTAATTTCGTGTGTTACCTTCAAATTTATTTGTTGCATTAGCTACTTAAAGTTATATTTTCATTATGCAATTAAGTTGAATAGATTTGGGCCATTTGAAGTCGTGTATTCATGGCAAGAGCGTAGTTTCAGATTATTTTTGAGCTGGTTTGAGGTAAGTAGCTTGCCTAATCTTGTAGGGGAAAACTCCCCTTAAAAGTCTGTATTGTTGTTATATGAGTGTTGTGTACGTGAGATGACGAGTGCGTACACGTACTAATTATTGAAAACCCTATTTTCATTAAGCAAATATATGTGTTTTCTTGTAATTGACCAATACTTGTAGGAGAAACATCTTGCTTAGTTTAGGAACAACATGCTTTTGTGACTTAATTATGTTACCCGCTTTAACTGCTTACTTGTATTATGTGTATCTTGTTCAGAGTAGAATTCTTATTTGTCCTCGAATACAATTGTAGATTCTTTCTTAAGACTGTTGCGTGTTTACTTTGAGGCTACAAATTGGTATTTCGGTAGATCGCCATTCACATTTAGATTTATAATTATGGGACAACACCTGATAGATTCTTTGTACAAGATATTTACTTTGGGACTACAGATCAGTATTCTAGTAAATCCCCCTACACATTTATATTTGGAACTACAGGACCGCACCTGGTAGATTCCTCTGTACTAGATATTTACTTTGAGAGAACGGATCGGTATTCCGGTAGATCCCCCGGCACATTTATATTTGGAACTGCGCGACAACACCAGGTAGATTCCCCTATACTATATATTTACTTTGGTACTATGGATGGTATTCTAGTAGATTCCCCTACACATTTTCGTTTGGAACTACGGGACGATGTCCTGATAGATCCCCCTATTGTTATTTATGTGTACTGAGTTACATTCTTCCCGTGCTTTTATCCTCTATCGACTGTTAGTACTTTAATCATACCGCTTCATTTGGTACTGTTTACCTTATTATATATATATATATATATATATATATATGTCACGACCCTAGTTCACCAATTGTGAACATGTCGTGATGGCACCCAGTCCCCACGACTAGGTAAGCCTAACACGTTGCGGAATATACAAGTTATAAACACTTAAATAAGAAACAACGGAAAAATAGCATAAAAGATATGTAATACGTGCCGCTTGGCACATACATCCGTCACACAATAAATGAAACACTACCAAGATCCGGAACCCCACGGTAACACAGACTAAAAGAGAAAATACAACCGTGGCTCTATGTGTAAAGAGTATCGAACAACGAAATGAAGAAAAATGTCAACTAGTTCTACTAGAATAGAAAGAAAGCCTCCGGATCTGCGGACGTAGCAGATCATACCTCGAAGTCTCCCAGAAAACTGCGGAATCACCTAGTACGAGCCTCCTCTGATGTACCTGGATCTGCACAACAAAAGTGTGCAGAAGAGTAGCATGAGTACACCACGGCGGTACTCAGTAAGTACCAAGCCTAACCTCAATGGAGTAGTGACGAGGTAGGTTAGGGCCCTACTGAGAAAACAATAATATAATGATGATAACAAAATAAACAGTTTAAATGATAATAATTTCCGAAATAACAACATTATGATGATTACTGCAACTGTCTACAATTAAGCTAACAACCAATAACCAACTCAAATAAACTAATCCAGGATCTGTGGGAATTGAACCCACAGTCCCATTCTCAGTACCTCTAGGTCTCCGGGAATCGAACCCGCAGCCCATGTCTCAATAATATCTCAATAACTCAGGACCTCCGAGAAATCGAACCCGCAGTCCCTACCAATAAGTCAGGATCTCGGGAATCGAACCCGTAGTCCTCATTTCAATAATCGCAGGATCTCGGGAATCGAACCCGTAGTCCACATTTCAATAATCTCAGATCTCGGGAATCGAACCCGTAGTCCATATTTCAATAATCTCAGGATCTCGGGAATCGAACCCGTAGTCCATATTTCAATAATCTCAGGATCTTGGGAATCGAACCCGTAATCCATAACCACAACAAGTAAAGGAATACAGAGAGAGAAGTATAATATGCTTAACGATAACTTCGCCGATGAACAGCGCCAGCGATTACCAAGAAAACTCAAGTAAGTCAATTAAGCAACTCGACAGTTAGATTCTATCTAATCATGCTTTTCTAACTACTACCGGTAGGAATATCGAATTTAACAACTAAGAACAGGAATATCACTAATTGAACATTTTGAGTAAAGTATGTGTTCAACAACCAGTGCATATACACGCCCGTCACCTCGCGTACAAGGCATTTAAAGTATCACAATAATATCCTAGGGGTGAAAGTCCCCCACACGAGGTTAGACAAGCCACTTACCTCAAATTCCGGTACAAAACCGCTAAGTAATAACCCTATTGCCGCGAATGTCGGCCTCCACAAGTATAGTATCTGATAAAAATCAATAGAATCACATCAAAATAGGCCAATTGGGCATTACCCAATCAAAATAACTCAAAATATACCAAAACCCACAAGTTGCCAAAACCCGACTTTCGGTACGCTTATCGAAAAATCACGAAAGTTATATATTCGGGACCCTTGTCTCAATACGAGTCTAAGCATATAAAGTTTATCAAATTCGGACTCCATTTGCCCACTCAAAACCTTGATCTTCTAAAGTTCAAGCCTAGGGTGAAAAACCCCCATAAAACACCCCAAATTCCTCCATTTTCATGAGATAATTGCATAATATTGTCAACAATAATCATAATTTGAGTCCATAGTTGATTACCTGAAGAAACCCCTTGAATCTCCCTTCAAAATCGCCCAAATCGCCCCTTAAGCCGAGCCCTCAAAGTTTTGAAATGTTTCTGAAATTTCTAACTTCTGATATAATTAACTCTCTGCGATTTCCGCTTCTGCGGACGAAATTCCGCTTCTGCGGATCCGCTTCCGCGACATTATGTCGCTTCTGCGAAGCCCAGGCCTGGCTGGCCCATTCCGCTTCTGCGAACCTAAAGCCGCTTCCGCGAGGCCGCTCTTGCGGACAAAGGTCCGCTTCTGCGGAACTCTCCGCTCCTACGAACAAAATTCCGCTTCTGCGGACTCGCCTAAGCGGAGGCTTGTCCGCTTCTGCGAAATTCCCCAACTCGTCTCCTGACCGCTTCTACGGTCCCCATCCTCGCATTTGCGAGGCCGATCGTGCGGACAAGAACCGCCCCTGCGCTCCAGACCGCTTCCGCGCTTCAATTTCCGCTTCAGCGGACTCGCCTCTGCGGTTCCATTTCCGCAGGGGCGAAAACAACAGAGGCAGAATTCCCTAACCTGCAATTTCCACGATTTTCTCCCGTTTAACCATCCGAAACCACCCCGAGGCCCCCAGGATCTTATCCAAACACACCAACACATCCTAATACCTTATTCGAACTTGTTCCAATCCTCAAAACACGTCTAACAACATCAAAACCCATAATTCACATCGAATTCAAGCCTAAATTTCTTAAAACTCTCCGAATTACACATTCGATCTAAAACCCGACCAAACAACGTCTAAATGACCTGAAAATTTGCGGACATATCCAAAATCACATAACGAAGCTACAGAAATTGTCGGAATTCCATTCCAACCCCCGGATCAAAACCTCACCTATCGTTCGGATTCGCCAAAATTTCAACCTTCGGCATTTCAAGCCTAATTGAGCTACGGACCTCCAAAATACATTCCGAACGCGCTCCCAACCCCGAAATCACCTAACGGAGCTAATGGAACCATCGAATTTCCGTTCCGAGATCGTCTTAACACTGTTCCGGCTACGGGCCATTTTCTAGCTTCAAAGCTCTTATTTAGGGACTAAGTGTCCCAAAATGCTCAAATTTTCAGAACCGACTCTCCCGGCAACCCACAATAGCAGAAATGAACTTAGGGGAACAGTTAAATTAGGGATTGGGGCGTAATTTTCTAAAACGACCGGTCGGGTCGTTACATCTTCCCACACTTAAAGATTCGTTCGTCCTCAAACGAGCATAGAAAACATACCTGGAGTAGTGAAAAGATGAGGGTACTGGCTGCGCATATCCTGCTCGGTCTCCCAAGTCGCCTCCTCGACCGGCTGGCCCCGCCACTAAACTTTTACCGAAGCGATGTCCTTTGACCTTAGCTTTCCGACCTGCCTATCTAGAATGGCTACTGGCTCCTTAACATAAGACAGAGCCTTGTCTAGCTGAACAGAAGTGAAATCCAACACATGTGACGGGTCACCATGGTATCTCCGGAGCATGGAGACATGAAATACGGGATGAACTCCGGCTAGGCTGGGAGGTAAGGCCAACTCATAAGTAACCTCCCCAACACGCCTCAAATCAAAATCTCAAAAGGGCCAATAAATCTAGGACTCAGCTTTCCTTTCTTCCCAAACCTCATAACACCCTTCATGGGCGAGACTCGAGGCAGAACCCGCTCGCCAACCATAAAAGCCACATCGCGAACCTTCTTGTCCGCATAACTCTTCTCTCTAGACTGGGCTGCACGAAGTCTGTCCCGGATCACCTTGACCTTGTCCATAGCCTCCTCGAACCATATCGCACCTAGCAACTTGGCCTCGC